>MIEF01007459.1:0-89021 GCA_001870725.1 Taenia solium | reverse complement strand
TCCGCTTTCCGCTGCCACCAATGTAGCTTCCCGAGGCTCCCTTTAAGGTAAATGAAGGCATAGTACTGGGGCAGAATATATATTCTGAAAACAGAGGGCTTGGGGGCTGTTAGCACGGCTCGGAGGCCGGCCAACCGGCTAGTACAATATGGCCACCCAAGTGATCGAAACCGGCAGTTCGAACAAGCGAAGTATTACAATTCCGCTAATGAATTCCAGCGAAATATTTCCATTTAAAATGACGGTGCAGCTACTCAGCTGAGCGAGACCGGCAGGATACTTTTGTCTATTGTTTATGATTTTAGTAGAAATAATGCGGTCAATACGTAAACTTAAGTCTCTTGCAGCACAACTATAACGTGCACGTAAACAGTGGAACACAATGTGCATAACCCAGATGCTCACAGTTACTCAGTTAAAGCTAGTATTAAGGCACCTAGCAGTGAGCTTGAATAATAATGTAAACAGACACGCATTAAAACCACTCGCAAGAAATAAGTTGACCTGATAGGTAATTTGTGTTAAAATCCAACTACTGATTTTCTTTATAATTTTGCGTAAAAATTTTTGCACTAAGTGTTTCAATAGCAAGTTTGAAAGCCTTGAATCTTGTTTTACTTTTTCGAAATTGATTTACTTGAATGGATCAATTTTCAAAAGCCACATTTTCCTGATTGTCAGCACATATTTGCTCTATTTAATGTAAAGAACAATGGCATATTGGTACGCTCGTCATAAGCGGGTCGATTTGTCAATCATTCCAGTTCGAGGGTGCTGTTGCATCGACAACCGCATGGCGTGTTTTATTGCCGGCATCACCACGCTGGTACGCACATGTTCCCAAACCTTATGGTAGATTACGACATTGATAGCCTTCCTCTTTGTGGTTCTTGATATCGTGCAATTCGCGGATACTAATTTTATAATTAAAGGAGGTTTTCCAGGACTCTGGCGCATGCCTTTCTGGAAAGGTATTTTGCACTTTTGCTGATGTTAGCAGGCTTTATCCTATGTGACATAGCCATGTTCATCGCCCATATCATCCTTTTCTCATTTACATTTTGCCTTGTTGGTGCGATTTCATGGCCATCAAAATATGTAAGCTGCTATCAGACCTTATTTCTTAGAGAATATATAGCTTGAAGCCCATCGTATTGAATTTCTTTATCGTTATTGTTTTGCATACGATTGTTGAACTTGGCGTTAGTACTTACATGTACTCTTGGTATGGACTAGCTGCTTGGGTAAGTTATAACTAATTATGATTTTCCCAGCGCCTTCCGTACCTCATAGTGAACATCATGTTCTACATTATCCGCTTCGTTTTGGCGGTAGGTCATCAGTTTTCCAAAATTTCACCTCATCCTACCCTTTTTAATTTTTAACTTGAAATTTTCGCGTTTGTGCTTTTCATTGCATTTATTGTGTTTGCTAATCACTTCACTTCTAGCTGCATGAACTTGTGTAAATTACTACACTCCAATCACCGCCTATAGAAGGTTTAATTTCAACAATTGGTGCATTATTTTTCTTTATTCTAATGCTCTTTTCGTTTTATTATGTCTCATTATTTTGAGTTCTCTTTGGCTGTTTTGTTTGATGATTCATTACCTCTTAAATTTATTAGTCCCTTGCTTAATTTCAGATATGGTTTATGGTTATCAGTTATTCGTACATTTTGGAGCTTCGACAGGAACTCTACGCACCAGTCGATCCAGAGGCAAGACCAGAAATTGAACCGGCAAGTCTACTTACAAGTGGCGTCCTCGGTTCGCGAAGTGGCCCCAATTAACCGTCCTCTAATGTTAATTTTTGATCAGTGTGCATTTTAATGCTTGATATTGAGTTAGAGTACACACTTTAAAGACATTGAGCTGGATTTTAGCATTACCATTAGTCGTCACCTATAATTAGTACATTAGAATATAGATACTTCTCTCAAACTAGAGTAGAACAAAAATACTGGTCAATTGAACATTGTCAGAAATATTGTTGCATTAAAAACTGAATTAGCAGAAAGTCCCAGCTATTATTTCATGTGCGACGTGTAGTTTGCGAGTTAATTAAACGCTTTGTATGAGATATTATAGGGGCATCAAAAGTATCTGATCCATTTTGCTTATCAAAAACGCCAACCATTGAACCCATAGTATTTTATGAAGTTCGTAAGGCCGCTAATCTGAATCTAAAGTTAATGTAAGTTACTCCATCTTTGTAAGTTGGAATATGCTACATGGTACTGAAATCAAATTAAAACTCAGCCGACTCATACTCTACAGGAGATCTCAACTTGGCTGAGGGCCATGCTGAATTATTGAGCAGGTTTTGCGCTCTTGGACCCATAGGAAGGAAAAGCATAGGTACATAACTAATATAATAAATCACAACAACTACGAGAACAAGTGACAGACAGCTAATTAGTGTCCATTATTTAACTGAATGATCGAATTTCCAATCGGAAGTAGAAAGCATAGAGGCGCAGTAAGTTCCTCATTTAACTTTTCTCTTCTGGCTCCCAAGCCCTTCAGACGAACCGACTGATTTGATGAGAGCGTATTCATTAGAGAATCTCTTTTTAGATCCTCGTTTGTATCTGAGAAATTTGACTACCCATCATCTACCAAATTTCTGCTCACTGAAGGCTTCTCACCTAATAGATGCACTTAAACAACGCACAAGTTACAGGCGAACACTACCGACACCATAATGGTCTTTCATTATAAAAAAAAGTGTGCAAATCACTTTGTTAGACTGCTGCTGCGATAAGCTACGAACAAGAGTAAGAAAAGCCGCCAAATTTCTTGCAACCTAGATTTTTTTATCCCTTAAAATAGATCATCTTATCAGGATGCAACAAATCGTTCATTAAAAACTAAACAAATATATGTTGTTGAAAGAAGAAATAATGCATAGGCAGAACAAGTTCTGTCAACCTACGGAAGGGCTTGATGCTTCTGGCATGGCCCAAAGGCACTGTTGTAGAGCGGACGTAAAATTTGCGACGTACCAATTGCCTACACAGTCAAACGCAGAGGTAGAAGACCTATAAGAGCATCACATGCGTATCTCTAGCAATAATTTCACTGTTTTTTTTTAACTCTCGGTTTCGAGTTCGCTGGACTCTAAGCCATGCAAGTAGACCCAACCCCTTCTTCTCTGTTCTTTTGGCTTCAAGAAAGACTAGCATGGATATACCAGTGACAGTGGTGAGCGAACCAGAATTTAAAGGAATTTTACCGTGATTTCTACTGCTAGGATGGGAGAAGTGCGTATGACACGGATGGGTAGATTGGTGACGAACGATGACCATGTGGTTGCGAATGGAGTCTAGCTTCGTTAACTACGTCAGTATGTATGCTGCAAGAAAGCTACTAAAAACGAGGTCGGCGCTAGCTCTGAATTACTTGTTAAAAAGCTTTTGTTACAAGGTCTTTTTCTGAACCCTTGGTTTCGGTTACGGGCACTCGGATAGCCATATTGCATCCTCCGATTGAGCTGGCCTCTGGACAATGCCAGTAGCCTTAGCCCCCGCTGTAATACTTATGTTTTTTAAGTGTACTTCGTGGGCAAGAAATGGAAGACAATTTCAGCCTGTTCGTAGATGCACTTGGCTCCTCTCCTATGCCTGAGGCACCTTCGTCGTAAATATTTCTCTGCTGCGCATTTCTTCTGTGTTCATAATAAAGATGTTTAGTCGCATCCAACCTTCATATAGCAGGAGTGGAAGGATGGAAGAGGAGGAAAGGGAAGATTCATCTACTCCCCCTGTTGCAAAACATATGCATATTCTGTATGAGTACCATGGATTTTGTCTTCAATATTGGATCCTCAGGTCGTTTAGAGTGTCTTAGATGTAGCGTCCCGAGGCTCCCTTTAAGGTGAAAGAAGGCATAGTACTGGGGCAGAATACATATTCCGGAAACAGAGGGCTTGGGGGCTGTTGGCACGGCCCGGAGGCCGGCCAACCGGCTAGTACAATATGGCCACCCAAGTCACCTTTGGGTTGTGCCAACATCTCCTAAACCCTCTGGTTCGAGAATATGTATTCTGCCCTAGTACTATGCCTTCTTTTACCTTAAAGGAAGTCTCGGGACGCTACATCTTCCATCTTCGGTATTTGTAATTTGCTCATCCCACACAAGGAGCAGCCACAGATCCTTATTACGTTTTAAATGTAATTGCTTTAAATCTTTAACAAGCATTTAACATTATCTGAAGCAGATCAACTTTACAAATCATTTTAATTTTCAGCTTATTGCTCTTAAGCGTCAGTTGCATCCTCATAGATTAAGCAAAATAACTTTTAAATCTTTGTTAAGCTGGATAGCTTTTTTCATATGTAAACTCATCACTTTTATTTATATGGAAATAATGTCGATAGTGCCCACGGGCACTCTAATGACCTTGGCGTTCTTCAGAGTCACTCATTTACTCATGGAAAAAAGTCCCGGCGAGGTCGGACCTACGGTTAAAGACTTGGGTCAGGATACTGCCTCCGAAGTCGTCGAAACAGAGAGCCTATGTTTGAATTGCGGGAAAAATGTAAGGACCCATGTTTGGTTCTGTGACTTTGTTGGCGAAAAAATTTATTAATATGGTTTCCACTTCTAGTGCTCAGGAGACTTGCTATGGGAATACCCATTTGCTTTTCTGCCCTTCATGGGTACATTGCTTGAAAGTTTTAATTTTTAGCCCTGCTACTGTTGCACCAACTCTTTCTTGCCGCTACATTCTATTCAATGTTTTTTGTCCCTCAGGGCACAACACGAATGCTCATCACAAGGATTCCGTTTTTCCGTGAAATTGTTGTATCCTCCTTTGAATGCGAGCACTGTGGCTTTATCAATCGATCGGTTGATCCAGCGGCGCCTATTCAGGATAAGGGGAAGAAGTTTACTCTTGATGTTCGCTGTGCCAAAGACCTTAACCGTCGTGTGATTCAACCCAGCCATTCTGAAATACGTATTCCCTCTCTTGACTCCTCCTTCCCCAGCAGCGAGTCAGGTTAGTTTTAGCTTGTGCCTCTTTTAAAAACATCAAGTGCCTTCTTTTCGCCCATGTATTTATTCAACGATAGTTTCTGTGTAATGGAAGCGCTACCTCAGTTGTTTGGTTTTAGCATTGACTACTGTTGAGGGCGTAATCACTGGCATTATTGACAAACTGGAATTCCTTCAACCAGAGAGACGGGTTAGTACCGTTGCTTGCATTATTTTCCCTTATCTTCTGATTTAGCACTCGTTTTTTGTTTCTAGAAGGTA
Source organism: Taenia solium (assembly GCA_001870725.1). Classification (NCBI taxonomy): domain Eukaryota; kingdom Metazoa; phylum Platyhelminthes; class Cestoda; order Cyclophyllidea; family Taeniidae; genus Taenia; species Taenia solium. Next base: position 83,760 of record MIEF01007459.1, on the reverse strand, counting down.
GACCCAAAGCAAGCTGAGCTTATCGATGCATTCATTCGCAAGCTTCGTGATCTTCTCACCCTGGAAACTCCCTTTAAATTGGTAAGCCTGGTGGTATTTGCTGCACCGGTTGACTATTGTAACTAGGTTGAAGTGGAGCCGTATCCATATTTCATGTGGCTCTTCCTTTGTTTATGTATGGAAGTAAATATGTTCCATTTGTTTTCTTTTTTTATGCACAATAATCAGTATTTTATCAAAGCCCTTTGCTGCCCCATGCAATTATTTCCATGCAACTATTTGAATCCATCTGATCGTCCCAACGGTGTCTTCCCTTTTATTAAATTAAAGTTTTTCTCTCTAGGAAATGGGCGATCCATCCGGGAATGGGTTTATTGAAAATCTGCACGCACCACTTAATGATCCTCAAATCACGTGTGTAGAGTACACTCGTACAGCTGAACAGGACAAATTGCTTGGTTTCCGAGACGATGATGCACCGGCTGATGATCAAGATGACGGGGTATTGTAATGCTCCTTTTTGTCAAAACAGGATTTTTGTTCCGTTCTGTCGTGACAATTTTTGACCTTACTTTTTAGGATGAAAATCTTAAGAATAGCGTTTCCACCTTCCAAGTCACTTGTCCCAACTGCCATTCCGACTGCCCTACCAACATGAAAGTTGTTGGTACGTTTTGCTGCCTTTTTTGATGATTTTGCATCTCTTTATGTCTGCGGTAGCTATGTACCATTTGTAAGGTAAATTTTGTAAGGTCCTCATAATCCATGAGGCTTGAGGCGTTGCGCTCTAATTATATTTGCGGCTGTCTCTTGCCATCTATTATATGCTCCGTTTTAGAGGTCTGCTTCCTTGACGTATAGCCGCTTTTTGCCCGTTATGAATTGCATTGCTGTATACATTTATTTCTCCTTTTTTTCTGAGGGTATGCATCTTATTATTAAATAATTCAACTATCAAAATCACTGATGAAATTGAATATATTCAACGAATATGGTGTAGAAGTGGCACCGAAAGGGGTGTTTGTACAGAATAACATAAAGCTGCCGGTTGGTCGCCTTATGGACTGAAAAAAATAACAATGCATTTTGCTTGATTCACATGGGCATCACATTTGATGCGCCTGATTTGAACGTTTTTAGCAGAGTGTGTTTATTTTACTCCTATCGCGGCAAATATGTACTTGCTTGAAGCGAATCCGCTCTTTAAAGGCTCATTTTTTATTTCCTTCAAGTCACTTAAAATTCTTGGTTCTACAAACGGCTTCTTCGTACAGCAGCTGCTAGGCAATCGGAAAGCCTCATCTATTTGATGCACTCCGGGTACTACATTGTGCCCTCTATCCACAAGCGGCCAGCATCGCTAAAGTCGTCTTCCCTTTTTGAAAACTGTCAATTTAGCTTGAAAACACTTAGCACAAGATTTGCTCGATTCTCCAGGTCTAATGATCGACAACTATCGTCATGCGCTTCTTTGAAGCTATCCACCGTTCTGGGTATTTCGTTATTTGTGAACACCATTCAAATCACCGAGTCAGCAGATCTCCTATGAATAAACGTTGATAATCATTGCCATCATGCTCTTACTGTTTCGTGTGTAATTAGTCGAATTCATGTGTTTTAAGTCTGATGTACTTAATCTGAAAGTGCTTCAGTAAGTCAGTCTTAGACACAGTTGATATAAGTTGGTAAAACACTTTTGTAGGCAAGATTCGTGGATTTTGCCTTGCATGTTTGTTGATAATCGTTGTTCTTGTTGGTGTTTTTGTTGTTTGTTGTTAATTCTTTGTTTTTAGCCCAGTTTGATCAACTCCGTCATAAGATCAAGGGATTTAAACGAACACCAATCCTTTGTACACAGCAGTTCTTACAAACATAACTTCTTTCATTTGAAGTTATGTAGGGGTTTCTTGGTTAGAAACCAATAAATCCAACTTGATTTCTTTTTACATGTTTTCTCACGCACTATACTTGTTACTTTTTCGTCATGTAATCCAATTGGTTCTACACGCAAAATTGTGTCTCGTTTGAAGATGTCTCATTAGGTCTTAGTGTGTTGATTCTTATATTCTTTGGTAAAAGAATAATTTTCGTCGATGGTTTGACTGCTTCTTCAAAATTCTTACCTTCCAGTTTGGTGTAAATACGTTTCTGTGAGTCTGTTTCATCGAGTTCACCACATGCAAGCATCAGGATCAAACTTCCCCTTGTCAATACTGGCTTATGTGGCGACTTCTATTTTTTACCTCTCTTACAGATATTCCCTACTTCCAAGAGGTGGTTCTTATGGCCATCAACTGCAGTCTCTGTGGTTATCGCAGCAACGAGGTGAAGTCGATCGCAGGCATCGCCGAGCGCGGCAAACAGTTTCGCTTGCTCATCGCGACTGAGGAAGACCTGTCTCGCGACATCCTCAAGTCGGACACGGCTAGTGTCGCTCTGCCCGAGCTAGGGATTGATTCGGAGCCGGGCACTTTGGGCGGTCATTTCACCACTATCGAGGGTCTGCTAGGATTGATCATAGATAAGGCACGTTCACCCTTCTTGTTGCCTATGAATGAACAGTTGGATGGATGTTTGAATGAGGGGGTGGGTTTTTCAAAGGACGACTGGAGAGTGTATGGTCGAAAGAATGGGTGACTGCCCAAAAAAATGGATGGACCGATCAATTGGGCGGATGTTTAAATAGATGAGTAGATGAATGGTGGACTTTCGACTGACTGACTCACTTTTTTACTCTTGTAGTTGAAATCCATGAACCCATTGCTGTTCGGTGATAGCGCTGATCAAGAGGAAAGGAAAGCACAGCTTGCCGTCACTTGTGACAAAATTGATGAGGTAACTTTTCTCTATTTTTTCTATGGTAAAAGAGCCATGGGTTAAAAATTGATCATGTTAATAATTAAACGTGCTTATGCAAGAAGTATCATCGCAGCGCCTGGCTGCCGTTCTTCATCCTTCCAGGTCTTCATACTACCTGCGTATCTCATCAGTTTTGAGTGTTGACATTTGTTGTCATCATACTCTTCTTTAAGGCTAATCTGGTATTTCATTTGGGGCCATTTAGAGCTGCACAACAATACCATTTCGTGGGGGTACTTTGTCCACAATTAAATCTCATGTGTCCTACCTCTGCCCAATGGGACGGCTCCCATTACTAATCTCTCCCTAGCGTAAATTAATTGGACTTTTTTATCATCCTGGACCACTTGTCATTGTTAGACCTCGGTTGATTGAATCAGCTTCTTTTAAAAACGATGCTCGATTCCTTGTTCTTGTTTACCTTAAGTTGGGATCGCATGATAGACTTTCTCCACCATCTAGAACCGTTCCTCTTGACGCTTGTAGTTGCGCGAAGCTAATCTCTATCATGATCGTATGTCGGGTCATTGGTATGGTTTGCTGTTGAAATCTAATGCGGTTGTTTTGTGCATGGAATTATAAAACAGCGTCGGTCCATCGGTGTGGTATTCTCTATCGTGCCCCCTACTCTCTTCCTCTTATTTTGAACCCACTCTTGTGCCATTAAATGTTGATTGAACTTGATGGATGTGACGAGGACGCATCTACCCTACAAATTTAGACATTTCTCCATCCTCTCCTTATTTCTCATGATGACCTTCTCTAGGTGCTAATCGTGGCCTCATCCCATCGCGGCTTATCATGCCTAATTGTTTCATAGAGTTAGAATTCAAACGGTGCAGAATGCCGATTGATTGTAAGGACTTGCATAGCTACGATTCAATATTCTCCGTCTGTGTTTCTATTTGCCCTCAATGGTTTGCCTTTATTAGGATTTAAAAATAAGTAAATTGAAGTCTCATTGGCTTTTAGGTCCTCTCCCTGGCACGAAAAGATGTTCACCTCGTGTTGAATGACCCTGCTGGAAATAGCTACCTTCAGGTTAGTTTAACCTCTATTCGTTGCCCACATTTCTTGTTACTCTAATAATTTGGTAGCACTGTTTAAAACAATATTGTAATCAAAAGGCATTGAGAGTGAGTTTATGGAAAGGGGTCTCCATTTCCATATACTTTTACGGAATATTGGTTGTAGTGGGTCCCGTCTGAATGTGTTCTACTGGGAGGGTTGTTACTGTTGCGATGACGGTGACTGCGCATCTCATGTAAGCATTATTTCAAAGAAGGAGAGGCACCACTCTGTCATCCATTCTAGGGTCATAGGCAAAGTATTTACCAGAAGCATGATTTCGTCTTCAGTGCGTCCATTGACGCCCAAAAGTGAATGAAAATTCCAAAGTAGCTGTAGTTGCTTGAATGGAGTCTTAATCTTGTTCGAGGTGATATGATCCCAATCGTTAGAATCTGTGGTGAAGCTGAGTGGTTTCCTTACCCACGTGGACTCTGGTTTACGATATCCTCAGTTTTTGTAAAGTTTCTTCGCAATGCGTGCCCGATTGACCGACAAATCGGGGTTATTGCGAGCACTTGGAGCGTTTCCTTTAGATACTGCTGATGAAAAGGTGCTCTGCTACTTTGAAACAGGGATGTGAATGGAATAGTGGAATCCTGTGTTCACTTCAACTAAATTTGACATTGTGGAGCTCAGTTGTTAAGACTAGATTCCTTCCCATTGTAAATTACATTTAATGTTGGCTCTAAACCTAATCACTCATTTCAGCCTTTCTTGAATACCATTTGAATGCTCGATGTCAGGCTCACATCGAAAGACTAGATTAGCCCTAATTATTTCTCATCATAACTGCGATTCTCTAATTACCAAAATTGTGATTGACGTGCACCGCTATGGTGGCCTTTTCTCAAGACACCTTGACCCATTTGAAACTGTAGTAGTTAACTATGCTGTAATGTTTAGCTAGTCTACTTGTCAACTTTAGGAAGGCAGCTTCGATATTTGTTTTTAGTAGATCCAAAAGCACGACGATTTTTGATATGATAGCGGCAAATCTTAGACTCTTGTGTTCCCTAAAAAACTCGCGTGTTTACGGCTTAGGGTGTACTTTGAATCATGGTTGGATGTACTTCACAGTAAAGTTGGGTGTACTTTTAAAGCAAGGTTTTTTCACAAATTTACAGAGCTTGAATCCAGGAGGCTCTGACGAGCGTCTTGAGGTTGAGGAGTATCAACGAAGTCGAGAGCAGAATGAGGAGTTGGGCCTCACCGACATGAAGACGGAGAATTACTAAATAGCCTCACACCCTATTCAAGTTTTTCTCCAGTCTATGTGATATTGGCTAGATATCCTTGTAATTAGCAGACTTATACATTTTTGAGTTGGATAGAGTGACTCTTCGGTTATCGCGATTAGTGTTTGAGTCTCCGCAGTATGCTGGAAGGTGTCAGTGGTCTCCCAGCTCCCTCGCACGTTCGTAGGTCATAGTGTTTCACGAATCGCATGTATGCTGATGTCATCAAGGGTAAGCTTCTAGGCCAGTCCGGCTCTGGGTAACTCTGGCCTCTCATTTATGCGTTAGTACTATAGCGTCGCAGGACTTTTTTGAAGACGAAAGAGGACATAATGTTCGGGTAGAATTGGATTGGGGCTGCTAACATGCTTCAGAGGCCGGCCCGTCCGGCTAAGATACAATGTCCAAGACACCAAGTGGTTCCCTTGCCCCAAAACCGAGAGTTAAACAAACAAGGTGTTATATAGTCTCTCCTCTTGAGCGTCCCCAGCGCTCCTCAGCGTGCTCGGTGCTGAGAGAAGATACTCACGCACCAATCATGCCACTCATCGAATCTCTATGCCACTGAGGCGATGCTTGGCCGCGATGTCACTGACCCCTCTTGGTAATGCGACCGGGTCTAGAGTATTGTCCGATTAGGGAGCTGGATTCATGGACGGAGAATCGTGCTAGTGTAGAAACACTGGCCTTAAAGTGGAGTCATTTAATAAAGGCCAGAGTTTAAAACAGTTTCGGCAGAATAGACTGTTCTTTCTATCTTGGTTCTATTCAACTGGTAGAGGAGTGGAGGAGGTATCGCGTTCTCACTTATTTGATATAAGTACAGCAAGCAACTTCGTATCGAAACTTGCTCTGATGATTCAAGGCTAGCGTCGTTTCCATTGTTAATGGGTTTTTTTGCAAAACACGGGACTAGGGGTAGCTGTCGAAGGTGGACGTCATTTGCAGCCATTTCGTTATAGGTCGTCAGCAATTCTATCTGCAACATATGCACCTCTTCTGTTCCCCTAGTTTATCACTCAGCTTTTGAAGTCATGATGGATGTCCTTAGCGCTCTGAGGCTTTCCTGAGGACAAAGGAAGGCATAGCACCCAGGTAAACTATCATGGTCCATAGGTCAGCCCATCCAATGGAATTATAGTCGCCAAGACACAGAGAACTCTCGTATTCAAACTGAGAGTTTAAAAAAAACAAAAAACATTAAACTACTGTCGTTGCTACTAGGTGTGACGTTACTTGCCCTAAAAAGAAGCGAGTTAATTTGTGCCATAACAATCTGTTTGAGATTGCTTCTATAATAGCTGCGGAAAGGCGATTATGTTGTAGGCTGGAATCGAAGGTCTTGATATCACCGAGTTACATTACAAATGGAGACAGAGTCGACCGTGAGCCTTTTAAAATGGTGGAATGAAGTGTTGGGTATTCTTCCTTTCAGGGAACCCCTTTAAAGTGTAATGTCTGGTAAATGTAGTCGAGGAATGATATGCCCAGTTGTCGAAAATTATACGTTTTAAATTAAGTAAATTTCAGTTCAAAAACTTTCCATTGTCTGTTTTTAAGATTGTCGCGTTATAGTGGGGATTGTTCGAATAATGGTTGTAAAGAGAGGGATTGGGGCTGCTGGCATGAATGGAGGCCAGCCAGTTCGACTAGGATAATACGGCCGTCCAAGTGACCGAAACCGGTAGTCCGAACAAAGTATGACAATATCTCCTCTCTTCTTTCGAACGTCGTCCCCGACACTCCCTTTGGTAAACCTACCGCGTCAGCCATCACAACGCAATCGGTGATGGGGAGATACCCACGAGCTAACCGTGTCAGTCATCGAAATTCGAGCCCAACTGAGAAAGTGCTTGACCACCGCGTCACTAATCCCTTCTGACAGTTTCACTGGATTTGGAGTTCACGGCTAGTGTCGCTTCACTTGTTAATGGCATCCTTGCAGAACGCGAGGGTAGGGTAAAAGCCAAAGGCGGACGTCATTCTCAGCCCTTCTGTTATGGGATGTCAGATATTCTCCCAGCTATAGTACACGTACTTCTTTTGCGCCGCTAAAATTCGCCACCAGCGGTATAGGTCTAGATGAAAATCCATTGAAGTAGGGTTTGTCTTCCACTGCCAGCAATGTAGCGTCCCGAGACTTCCTTGAGGGCAAAAGAAGGCAGAATATTTATATGTATTCTGTAAACAGGGGGATTGGGGTTGCTGACATGGCCCGAAAGCCAGGCAGCCCAGCTCGTACAATATGGCCATCCAAGAGGTCGAAACCGGCAGTTCGAACAAAGTATTACAATGGTAACTGCTTTCGTCTGTTAGTTTTCACTTCAATATTCTTCACACTGCCAGTGAGTTTAATTTAATATTTACAAAATTTCGGCCTAATTTCCACATTTAGCAGCATCCCAAACTAAAAGCGATAGGGATTTGGGGAATTTTGTCATTGTTTGTAAAGGAGAGGTCTATACGTTCATTTCCCTCCTTCCTGAAGGCTTCAGGAGACGTCTAGTTTACAATAATTTCTAGAAGCAAAACTATTGTGTGGTTTTAGATCAACATTCATCCAGGACGATAGTACTTAATTAGCGGCCGGCGATCATTTTTAACAGCAAAACTAATTTTTTCTAGATGTCACAAATAAATATCTGCAATAGCTAAACAATCAATGTTGAATAAACTGTCTGTTAATTATTTCAGAATGACTTGAAAAAATCCACAAGTAATTAGTTCCACAAAATAAAGTGCGGTTGGGATTTTCAAACCAACAGTTCAGAATCAAAGTTGTTTACTCTGGAGTAAAAAATGACCAAACGGCTTGAGAAGCAGATGGAAATGTGGAAAATCTTTTATTTTGGCCAGTTAACTACTTACATCTCTTGTTTTAATAAACGATTTTAAACGTTGTTGCATTTTCTATGATTCTTTCAACTTTGCTGACGGGGTTGACGTTTTACTATTATCACTTCAGTACGCAATTCACAAATCATATTTTACCTCATTGAACTGGAAAGTGAAGGCAGTTTTTAGGGTTTCACTGAGCCAAAACAGGTCTTAAATTAGGGAAAGGGTAGACCAGCCCATTTCTGTCTACAAAATAGTTAAGGGTTGTATCGATACCTCCAAACCGGCACGATGAGGAGGGATAGACGCTTGAAGGTGCAGCTAGCTTTTGGAGTGTTCAGTTGCATCGAAGATAACCGAGGTGGTAATCGCTTCACCTTGTCCTCGCTCCTACTCCTCCTCCAACGTTGAATGCCGTGTTTTGTTTTTTAAGACGTTACCCTCAATTATAATCTTCTGTTCGACGGTAGGAGTCTAGTAACCAGGTTTAAACCATGCATTGCTACAGGAAGAATGTCCCTCCCTGACGCCTCCTGACTGTTAGACGTCTGTTCAAAATTTGTCCAGCGTTTTGAGTGGTTGGTCATGTTTGGCGCCAAAGCGTAAACCAAAGTTTAGTCTCTCGTGGTAGCTCAGGTACTTGATCTTAGTTGTAGTGGTGAATTAAATGTCTCGGAACTAGAATTGCTCTGTCTAGGATGTTCTAGTCTTGTTTTTGAATTTGTTCCGTCCTAATCCTTCGTGTTGTCAGGTGTCAGGGATTTTAGGCAAGAGATCAGATGAACTCCCTAAACACTTCTTTTTTTTAATTTCCCACATTAGTGAGCTAAGACTGCTTTGATGGACCAAATCCACACTTTGTAGTTACTTTTCATCTTTTCTGTCTGCCCCTCATTCATCAAGCCGTTCTGTGTGGATGGAAACTGTTCAACTACGAATTGGTGTAGCTGAAGTCGTCATCGGTGCCCTTGGCAGCTGGTGGTGTCCGCCCTTTCCAACACGCTGTCTGAAACCGTGTCAGACGACTGGCTGGCTGGTCAGGTGGCATACTCACTTATTGTCTAGCATTTGATGGTAATTCATTCCTTGATCTCCTAGACTTGATCAGAACACAGGCTGTATTATCGAAACATGAACCGATCTCTGAAAAGAAATCTACTGTTTTGAGCCTGGTCTCCAGGCGATTCTCATTAACTCCTATCCACTCTTGAGGAGGCTCCTCTTAATTAAGCGAAGACTGAATTTACACACGAAAGTGGATTCAAAGCTAGTGGAGTGTCACATCCAGCTGAGTGATTTCATTAAAAGCCTTGCGAGTGCTGTCGAGACGCGGTAAGTTCATTTAATTACCTCTCCTTCCTTCCATCCTGCCCTCTCTCCTCCTCCTGTTCTAATGACTAATTGCCTTCGTTGACTCATCTTGGAAGGGGCTTTTCATCTTCGAATACATCTAGAATTTTCACCCACATGTTCATCCTCCCATGTGGCGTCACAGCCACTGACGCCTGTACTGAATTCCCTCTTTTGATCATTCGGTCGAGCGAGACATCTTTTAAGCCTAACCAAAGCGCCTTGACGGAGGGGTTCAGATTATGGAAATTCCGTTGCGAATTTTCACTGAATAAAAGTATTTTGGAAAAAAGTTTGTCATGACAAGACTTACTCCGGCTGCATGTATGGTTCCGAGGTGTAATGGGGAATTGGCAAATCCACACCTGAAAATTGCCTTTTTTTGTGATGAAGAACCAGATTAACTCCGTTTCATCACCTGACCTACTTTCAGGTGGATTCTTATGAACTCTACTTAAAAATCCCGATGAGTTTCTTCTTGCCCCATCAGGTCAGTCCATAAATGTGGGGTTTTGACGGGAATAAAGACAAGGTCAGCTCTTTAAATCCACATTTATGGCTAATAGGGATGTGTACTTCTCTTTATTGTTAAGTAGATCGCTTTGGGATCCCACTTAGCGCCCCTTATGCCCATCAAGCACCGCGGGTCTTAATCCCTTGATGCCTCGAACACGAGACACGTTAGCAACGGTGGTAACGTTAGGTCAACATACCATTTAATCACCTAATCATCTTCGTAAGGCGTAGTTTAGAGGTCAAAAGTCGGCGAAGTGTGCCTTCCACAAATGTGCGATGCTAATCCCTCAATTAGATTGTCGAGCTCCCCGCGTTCTGACCTGAGAGGAAGTGAGGGGGGTTGGGGAGGACGCAGTGCAGCTATTGCGAAAAGGCGATGGGTTACCACCACGACCTAAACCGAGGTTGGTCTGCCATAAAATTACCATCAGATGTTTGCAATTTCATTATGGAGACTCAGGTTAGTCTTTAGGTTAGGATCTAGAAATATCGAGCATCTTTAGTTTGATTAAAGATAGATCAACCTTGTTGAAATTCGACCTTGTTTACACCTTAATCCTCCTATAGATCCTATTCCTGCCCTGGTCAACACTGTTTTAAACGAACGTTCTCACCTTCATCTGATTTGACACCATCTGCGCTATCTGACTGACTTCAAACTCTTCTGTGGGTTTATAATGGAGCAAACCTTAGGCTCATGCGCCTTATATACCCTTCAGGGAACACTTCATCGGCAAATCGAAGAAAATACACTTTTAAACGTAGCACTTGGTTAGTACGCAATAAATTGTAGCAAAGAAAGCCATCTACTGTGAATAGCTGATAGGCTTACGGTGGAAGGATCAGAAAACTACTTCAAAGTTGTGGGCTGAGGTCAGTAATATAGCAAGATTTGGGTCCAATTGAGTGTTTAGTAGAGCAAAACGGTATCTATTCCAAGAAAAATAGGTGATAACTAAAGCTCCTGAGCAACATTAAAGTGGCAATCCTTTGAGAAAGCGAATTAAAACTGTTACGAAAGGGTTATACGCGTTTCCCTCCATAGAGAAGGTATACTCTGCAGAACATTAACCTTTTCTAAGGAATGCATGGCGAATGAAGTCCGTAAACGTAAAATTTCGTAGATTTCTATTGTGCTTAACACTGGTGTAAGATTTGCAGATCGCAGATCGTTTATAGAAAACCAACATTGGATAGTACCATTTAAACAGCATTGAAATTGCCTACCTAGAGAGCTGCAAATCGTACTCACAGAGCAAGACGGAGGTCCTTTTAGTCAAGCAATAGATTGCATTATACAGATCTTTCAGACTCCATTGAATCGTTCCACCCACCTACTCTGCCAGGCTCAGCCCTATTATGCATTTATATTTAATCTAATCTACTGATCCGGGTACTTTATAAAGCTATAAGTAGTATATTTGACTCTACACCGCTTTTCCGTTGTTTCCTTCGTGCCACCCTCAACAGCTTTCATCTGTCAAGTCGATGTCTTACAATGGGTGTACTATGTACAATGATCATGTTTTTTAGAGAAATCTAGCGTTTAATGGTTCATAGGTCATAATTACTTTTAATTCTCTACTAAAAGACGAAGAGTTAATTCCCCTCATCACACGGCATGAATGAGCCAAAATTCGGTGATTCGTGGACGTGTTTAAGCGTCGAGCACAAAACAATAGCCCTAATCAGGTTGCTACTTTTCTTCACAAAATGAATTTGCTTTCAAACAAAATGCTAGGGTGTAAGCTCACTAGTTGCAGTGTGCAGATCATGTCGCCAACATGGATGTCAGACGAGGAGCTGACTAATTACCACCGGCTAGTCTGTTGCACCAAGGCCACGGCCATAAATGCTGATAGGGAGGAGGATCAGTCAAGTGGCCGAGGGAAAGGAAACAGACGGTTGACAAACCTTGTTCTATTCCTACCAAACCTATTAGAGCTTGGATGGACGTGTTCATACCATCCCTTCTCCATCGCCTCAATGGCTTCGGCATTACTAAGCCTTTATACTGGATTGGTTAGTTGGTTTGATTCGCTTAAACTTCAACCACCGCAATGTTTCAATCTAATGTTTGTTTTGGCCTTAGCTGTTAGGGAAAGCGTCAATTTAACTAGAGGGTAGAGGAGTGACAGGGTGTACACTCCTTTTACATCTTGTTTTGGTTATTCGAGCTTGTGACTTGTGCCCTCTCAATTTGTTCTGTAAACACTGAAGTAGTCAATTTTGGCAAAATTACATCTACCTAAGGTAGCTTATGCGCAAAAACTGAATTGTTGATTCGTAACCATAGTGTGTATCAAAAAAAAAAAAACGGAAAGGAAAGCACCTTTGAAAAGGCTAAATTTTGCTCTCGATTGATAAAAATCCCTAGGATTTTTTTAAAATATCCCCTTTTAACCACATCAGAATTCGAGCAATCAACACAACGTCTAGAGATGGTAAATCAAAAGTAAAAAATATTCTGGCAAAAGAAAATAGCAACTATTTTATTAAGACCAGCCCCTGATGAGACGTCGAATTCCCCTCCATTGACAAATGTTGCCAAAGGCATGACGTGAGGGATTGCCTTTGAATCTTGACCACTAACTTTAACATATTCTAGCAAGACAAAAAGTTTTGTTTTTAGGGATTAAGGTTTTGACAAGAATGGTGCAATTTATGCCTCATTCCTTTTTCCTCATATCCATCATTGTCAAACAACTCGCATCAGTGACCTTAGGAATTAGTAGAGACGTGTAAAATACGTGCGACAATGGACCATGAGATGGTGCTCCTTACTACTACCTCTCCTACTTCTCCTCTAATTTTGAATCCTCATATCCAAAATTGGAAGTTGAGGCTGAGTTTTACTTAGCTCGAAAGTCCCGTCAGTGTCTTGGCTACTTCCCTTAAGTGACGATCATCACCTTTTCTTGATCCTAGGCGGGAAGTCAACTGTGAAATGGAATAGACAGTTGGGAACCAAAAGCTCTATCCTCTTTAATCCCTGTCCACAGAGACGTTAGTTTTTTATGAACTTGGCTCCTGATTATATTTTGCAAAACAAGAGAAGGAACACTATACATATCAACACTAATTAACCTTTCAGAATCCAATGGTATTTTGTAGAACCTCTCGAATTGCATACCGATTTGGAGTTTTGAAAGGTGACAAAATTGTCAACAATTCCAAGCTGACAGGCGGCATTAATTAGGTCTCTTACTTTATGGTAATCCGAGGTGGTTCAAGTAAACCAGTCCACCCTAGTAAACCTTGTTCTTAGCACTTCTGGAAGGTCTGTACTTTTTAGTCACCCAATTTGCATAAACATTAGGGTTACACGTTACCGCGGTCACAATTTCCAATTACACAATCACTCCAGGTCATAGGCATGGAATGCAGATGTAAGTGGAGCTGCGTTTTCAACCAAGGCTGGTAGTCCCAGCGTCCTCAAGGCAGTAAACAATAGGTGCAATCTAGTTTTACACAATACTGGTTTATAGATGTCCGAGAAACTAAACAGAACATTGTGTCCTCTCAACACTCCTCAATGAGGTCAGGAAAACCATGCCTCACAAATACGCTTACCCTGGAATAAGAAAGATTTGCTACCCTGGCTATGCAAGGGAATCAAATAAAAAAATTTATGTCCTGTTAAATATGATGATGCAATCCAGAAACTCTCCAATTCCTTGTCAAAACTCCTCTCCCCCTCAATACATCATTCAATCCTTTCATACTTGTCATGAACGGGAATGATTCCAGTGCAGTCACATCAACAGGAATGAATCGTGGTGTGGATCTGCCGTCTTTCAAGTGTTAAATTCGTGGCTTAGAGGCTAGGTGACCTATTACCGTAGATATCTACAGACTGGGATTTAGGATCTGCACTGTTGACCACCATCGTGATGAACAATGATCTAGGGCCTAGTCGTGAGTAACACCGCCATTCCGACCGTGCAGGTGGTGGACTGGGTGTACAATTTCACACTACCGGACGTCCAAAATATCAGTGAATTTGGTCCCACGCATACAATGCTTGTGATTGTTGCTAAGCCCACTTATACCCTAGCACTCAAGTGGGAGCAGAAGAACGATAAATCCATTCCCAACCACCTTTAATGGAGGCGATGGCAGATGTTCTACTCGTTAATTCACATTCTATTAGTTGGTCACTCCAATTAACAATGACGCATTTCAAAGCGCAGAAAGATTTGTACTTTTTAACAAATTCGAAGTTTTCAAAGATGAATGCATAAATGCTACATTTTAAGGAGAATAAAGGAAATGTAGACTTGTTATTCCTTGTAATTTTCACTTCTTTTCTAACGGGCTAACATTTTGCTGTCAGGCTCCACAATGCCCCTCGCGGAGGGAAGGAAACTTAAATCCCAATTAACGCAAATTTCATAACAAAAAAATGCAAATTTGTAATAAAGTGAATGTTTGAGAAAGAGGTCAGATAATTGGTCCTGGAGGAAAAGACAAATGGTGGGTGGATAAGGAAGTGATGGAGACGGGGCGGACGATTAAAGGATGGCTGTAAGAATTATAGTTAAATCTCAATTGGGGAGATCTATTACCAGACGAATACTGAATTTTGGATAAGAAATGAAAATTGGAAAGTTAGAATTTACCTTTTAAGTACCTTATTGCCATTGCTTGCATGACCACATGACTTCCCTCTTGACCTTCAAATTGAAGCGGTTCACTTGGCTCTTCTAGGCACGGCTTCTTATTTCCATCTTATCAGTTAATTCTTTTTGCAGTTCTTTAATGTTTGCAGGATAGCAAAGTTGGAGCCGCAGTGACACCGGTTGTGTTTCTCCTAAGGTAAACCCTGGAACTTCAAACTCATGTCGTTGCCTCAGCCTTCCCGACATCACCAGCTTCCATTGACACCCATCCATCCTCGTAAATTAGATCTCTGCCTTCCTTCTCCAACTCCTCATTTCTCTTCCTCTCATCACTACTGACCCTAGTCGGCGTCAATCCTTTCAGGACCTAAAACTGTTAAAGGTATCAGCATCTCCATTGGCACAAACATCCCTCCAGCTGAGGCTTTGAGGTGATTGTCCTTATCTTTCTCCACTACATCTTCAAGAACTACAACACCAAAAGACTTAGAAGCATTTCCAACTAACTCAATTGGTGAGTCATGCTTTCCTTGACACTGCTAACTCATCAGGAGCTAAGAGTAAGTTTAGAAGTAAACTTAAAAGATTTGTCAGAAGGACAATTGGACGAATGTTTGGTATGCACCATTGAAGCCTATTACACTCCATTTTACGCATCCGCAAAGCCACAACCGAGAGATGGCACGACGCTCTTCCTCCCACTTGGACCTCCTCTATGCTATGACCTCAAAAGCCGTCTCATTTCCATTGCTCCACACTTATCTCATGGCTGCATCTGCTCAAGCCCTAGAAACGGAAATGGGCCTCCACATCACAAACCTCACGATTGGTTAAACCGCATCTGCATCCAACTCCACCCTTTGGTGGATTTACTATGGCATGCAGGTTAAGAGGCAGAGAAATTGATGGAGCGATGGGAGTTTTGATGCACTGATAAAATGCATGGTCAAAGAAAGGGCTAAAACGGTAAAATTTGGCAAATAGAGAAGCGAGGCATGCATACATAAATACAAGCAAGCAGATGGTTTGGTAGATAGATGATAGGCAGGCGCACCTGTACCCTTGGCGTTATGTACTTATCTGAGGCACCTCTCCCTACAGCACTCTTGTTTCCATTTTGACTAGTTTACTGATGTGGAGGTGAAAGTGCTCCTAATCCTCGGTAAGCTTCACCTACATCTTTACACCATCAATACTTTGCACGTGTCTTGCTTATTTCTTTGCTGTTTTTTACCATTTTTTCGTTGTATCCTATGAACTAATCCTTTCCACATTCCCCTTTGCCCTTCTTCCCCCTCCCCTGCTTCCGTTTGTTCCTTAATTCCTACTCTTTCTCCACTTGTTCGCAATATTCCAAGTCTTCTTCATTATGTGAACTAGTTTTACCGTCAAGGGTTCCAGCGGATCGAGATGCAATGGATTGTGTTCATAAAGGACAGCTGAAGGAGTATTAGGCTCGCATACACAGAAGTTGACGGAACAAAGGTGTGGTGACTAAATCGGATGGTACTGGTTCGAGAGGCACATTGTGATGCACAGCAGACAAAAAAGCCCCCGTCAGTCATCTTGGGATGACTCTTGATAGTAAGAAGGGCATAAAAACCGTCAAATGAAAGTAACACAAAATGATAAATAAGAAGAGGTGAAAAGGTTGCGACTTTGATAATTCCTTATGCAACAGTATCCTTTCGATTAAAATGTAATTGTGCTCAAGTTCATGGTTTAAAATGCGTTTCATTGTGGTTCCCATGGCACCGCTTCATAAAGTGTCATTGATTTCAAATCGAATGATCTTAAAGAATTAAAGACTTTCTATAAAAATGAATACACATTTCTAGGAAACTTGCCCAAGAGATGATTCCTTTCAAAAAAAACTGGTGGGTAAAAACATTCCAATGCATTGAAAATCAAAAGTATATTCAGCAAAGAGAGCCGATAGAAGTCTTTACAAGTTGTTTCCTTCATCGAAAGTCAAATTTTTTTTACAGAAGATGAAAAAAGTAACCGTGTCAAATGCCGCAATGATGGATAAGAGCGGATCAAACTACATTGATATACTGTATCGTCCCGAGACTCCCTTTAAGGTAAATGAAGGCATAGTACTAGGGCAGAATGCATACATTCTGGAAGCAGAGGGATTGGGGCTGCTGGTTTGGCTCCGGAGGCCAGCCAGTCAGCCCGACTAGGGCAATATGGCCATTTAAGTCACCGAAACCGGCACTCCGAACAAACAAAGTATTACATAGCCCCTCTCTTATTCCGGCCGTCATCCCCAACGCTCCACTAGGTCAGCCTTTCGTGCCAGCCATCACAACGTTATCAGTGCTGGGGGAAGTCATCGAGATCATAGCGCATGTGTTCTTGCGGTGCCATACACTCCGCGTAGCACCCAGCGAATCAAAGGCATATTTCTAAATTCCCCTCTCTCACGATAATCTGTCCCACTGAAATGATGGAGGCATGAATAAAAGTTTTCGAGTGGATCGAGACACACGCAAAGCACTTTGTGATTCTAGACCTCTTACTGCCGTGGGAGAAACCCGAGGATATCGTAGAACCCTGAGCCAATGGGGCGATCGGGCCTCATAGGAACGGGATGCACGCGAGCCAAGTGTGCAGAGCATAAGGCGATGCTATCGAGTAGCGTTCTGCACACATCTGTAGATGCACATTTCAATAAAGGGAGGCGACTTGCCCGAGAACCTGAGACAGAAGTTAGGCAGGATGCTTGACCACAACGTCGCTGATCCCTCTTGGGAGTTTTACCGGACTTGGAGTTCACGGCTTGTGTCGCTTCAGATGTTAATAGCTTTCTTGCAGAACACGAGGGAGGAAGAATGCCGAAAATGGACGTCGTTCTCAGCCCTCCTACCATGAGGTATCAGAGATTCTCCCATCCGTAGCACATTCACTTCTTTCACATCGCCAAAGTTTGTCACAAGCGGTATAAATCGGGATGGGAATCCATTGAAGTTGGGTCCGCTCACCGCTGCCACCAATATAGCGTCCCAAGACTTCCTTTAAAGTAAAAGAAGGCATAGTACTAGGAGAGAATACATGTATTTTGTCAACAGAGAGATTGGGGCCGCCGGCATGGCCCGAAAGCCAGCCAACCGGCCAGTACAATACAGCCACCCAAGTGATTGAAACTGGCAGTCCGAACAAACAAAGTCTTACAATATAGCTTGTTTCCTTTAATTTTAATGCCTTTTGTTTTATAGCTAAATTGTTTTGCTACCAAAAGCTACTTGAGGCTGTCACAACTTCCAATTGGATTTTAGTAACGTCGGAGCGTTTTTCCCATGAAGCATTTTAGAGGACTGAGCAACTACGCTCAAATACTAAGCAGAGAAGAAAATATTTACCGTATGTCACCGGGATAAAAAAAATAAATAGCAAAATGCAATTCCACCGGTCTCGTTCAGCAGTTTCATCTATTTGTCTTCCCCTAAAAAAAGATGCAAACTAGAATAGACGCCCGATGCTCAATTCCCTCTCCCTTCTCCTCCGCCCCCTCGCCGTTCCCCAACCGAAAATGGTAACTGGCCGAGTCAGCTGCTATACATTTTTCAGATTGAGAGTGGGGAGAGGGGCATAATCATGATGCATGCGAGAACAAAGCACCCTGTGGATGATGGCGCACAAACACCACCTCGCCACGTGTCACCCACAGCAGGGAAGCATGTACTCGTACATGGTTGGGCGGATGTGGGCACATCCGGACGCACCAAAAGCCTGCCAAATTGCTATGAAATGAGACTGTCTGGTTTCCACTTTTTAAACAGGCACTAATCAAGTGAATAACTTGAAAATTAGTCATGACTACAGCTTTGGAATGGTGAGAGCCAACGATTCATGCTGGATGGTGTTATTGCCATTTCAGATTTGTGAGGCCCCGTAAAAGAAGAATTAAGGGAACAATTGAGTATGTAGTCTCACTAATCGAAAGATTTGCTAATGCTCATAGCATTAAGTACTAAATAGATGGATAGATTTGATTAAGTCATGTGCCGTGGCAATGGGATGCTCATAACGTCCACTAGAGAGGGGCTAAGCACATTGTCGACTCTTTGTTGCAGAGAGATGTATTTTAATTTACAAATCCAGTAGGAAGACCACACATGAAAACTGCCTAAGTAAAACCAAATTTTTCAAAGCTCTTTGAACTTAAAGGTTATGTGGAAATAATTTCACTACCTCAATCAGTTATAAATGATCACATACGATTAACACTTGAAAAAAAACCCTGGAGCATCTGTCCGTAAGTTATCCTCAAAATCGAGTGTAATCAGATCTCAGCGATTTCTCCTCAGTCAGTAGATGTGATAACTGGTGTCAAATGGATACTTCTTTAATAACATTAGTGTGATAGGCTGGTTTGCTTGACTCTTGACCTAAGTGCTCCGCTATCGTAGCTTCAATGGGTAGACTTGCCGTCGGACCATGCCAGTAGCTCCGATTCGCACTATACGTCGACAATACACATCCTGCCCAAGTACTTTGTCCTCTTTGATCTTCAGAAGAGTCTCGAGGCGCTACATCAGTGACAGAGGAAAGCAAACCCCAAGCCTAAAGGACAACTATTATTGTTTCTGCTGATAGGTGAAAAGCCTTAACTGGACGGAAGAAGTGCATATGCTGCAGATGGGCAACCAACTCAGTCCCGTGGTTTGCAGGAAAGTTATTAACAGCTAAAGTGAGACTAACCTCGAACTATCCGCCAAAATGTTTGCGAAATCGCCTACCGTCCCTCCGCTTCTCTACTGACTGGATCAAACCAAGATGGATATGAAGTGAAATAAAAAGTGGTAGAGGAGAATAAATGCGAAAAGAGCTAAATTCCTTCCTTTTTTACTTGATGCCAGTTTTAGGTCAGCATTCATACGACCAGAGAAGGGAATGCTTGATGGCCAGCATAGTTCCCCATCCCCAAGTCCAGTCCCCATACAGCACGAAGCGCCAGATCTAGTAGAAGAATCGCCACGGGCACCCACTGACTGTCGCAATTGTCTTGCGGGTGTCGCCTTGCAGCGAGAGGTTGGCCAGGGGAGTGACGGGGGTAATGCGTAGAGGCGAGGGATGTGATTCGTTAAACTCGTGGTTTTGTGGTAAGGAGACCACTCTAGGCCTCCAGCCACGTCAGTAGCCATCAAGCCCTACTGTATGTCAAATGTGTACATAATCTGCCCAAGAATAATGTTTCCTCCCGGCTTCAGGGAAGTCTTGGGGCCCAACGCTGCCGCCTGAGGCCGAAACAGATGATTAACCAACCCCACCACCTGTGTACTATCTGGTTTCAACCACAAAACCAAACAGCCACCAAACCTGATCTGGAACTGTTCTCGGTAATTTGTCGACCCTACCTATCCAAAAAAGTGTGCTCAAGTGACATGTCGGAAGCGCATCGCCTCCAATGGCCAACCGACGCTAATCGAATTAAAAGACCAGCAAAATAAATCGATTCCATGATGTCAAGGCAGATGACCAACTGTCGCCGCTTGATGGTCGGATTGCGTCAAGAGAGGGAGATAAAAAAGACAAACAAGCTTCACACCCCCATGTAGTTCATTAGATTTTTTACACTTGAATGGGCATGAGACCGGCTCAGGGACACAGAAACGTAAGAACCATAGGTAAATGGGCACCAGAGAGTAAAACCTGCAGTTGCAATGGGTGATAAAAATGAGGGGGAGTGAAGTGCTGGGTGATACCTTCAAACACAGCCCAACAACTAGCGTGGGACTAAAATGGGCAATAAGACAGTCACAATTATCTCGAAGGCTCAGGAGAGTCGGCTCCAGAACTCTCACTAGACGAGAAACTCAGGGGTAATGGCCCTAGCCGTGGCCGGATCGGAGTAGGCGGGCTGTCTGTTAGCTGAAGGGAGCCTTGCCGAGGTCGTATTCCATAACCGGATGACCTTAATGTACTTGACCTTCGACCCTGCCTCCATCCACGCTCAAAAGCATCAATCACGTGCTGCCCCACTCTAACCACAGCCTCAACGATTCGAAGGTAGTCTTGGTCTGGAATATCCGTAGGTGGTTGGGAGGGCGCGGTAGGCGATTCTAAGTGAGCTACTTTTCGCTTTGGAGATTGAGCATCGTCAGGATCGATGGCAGTTATACTTTCGTCGCCGGAGGTCAACTTCTGCCTTTTATTAGTGTGTAAACCGAGTGCTGTTGAAAAATAGAGACGATAGCAATGTAAGTTCGGAATTCAACGTCATAATCACTCAACACACACACACACACCCAAAGACAGTCCCTTTTTAGGAATTCATGAACCAATTAAAAGATACATCCACTCAACGAAACATATCCCATCGTCTGGAACAGAACAGGGATTTGACAAACTTACGTGATGTGATCTGCTTCGCGTACATCGTATGCACCTTTCGCAGAGGATGCGCTTCGTTCTCCTTGTTTTCTGAGCCACTCCGAGGGGTGAGGCTGAAAAGGGTCGAATTGCGAAAAGTGGCATCGCAGGAATCGGAGACCTGATCCATGAGACGGCAGTAATAGCGGAGTTCCGACTTGTGGCTTTTGTGAAACATTTTCATATACTCGGACGGCTCACATAGATCCTTCGATACAAATAAATTTTACGATCCAGTTGGGGGAGAAAAATGTAAAAAAAAGCTAGAGTTACTGGGAAACGCTTGTAGAACTCTGCGTATCCACCCTTCATCACATACAGCTCGGGGAAGAATAGGAAGGGATACCGACTGAGATTTGATGAACGATCAAGTTTCCTCAGTAACCTGGCCCTGTAATAAAAACATTATGGGTATTAAACCGGATGTAAATACGATGTATGTAAAACACAAACCTTACATTTTGGGCGCCCTTTTGGATGAAAACTCGCAATGGAAGATGATGACATGACTTGGGGCTGGGTCTGACTCCCCGCTGATATCAAGAGTAGAAAAACTGCTTTCGTCTTCGACAGACATGAGTGAATCAGTGTCAGCATCACCACTGAGTAAATCGCCCTTTTCCTCCTTCTCTTCAAAGGGATCCTCTTCAATTAGGCTCTCCTCGCTTTCATCCTCATCGTCACTGGAAGAAGAGCTGCTTCGAACGTACTCACTGACAGCTGGAAGTGGCACATTGGGGTTCTCCTTCGCCAGCATCCGATCCAGCTGGTCACCCAAGTGGACGGAAGACTCATTTTCGAGGGGACTTTGGGCCGGAACACGGTGAAAGACCTCTCGCACCAGGTCGCTCAGGGTGTAAATGTTCACAGCCTCCTTTATATGGCCTCCATTGTACTCGTAGGGAAAACGACAGTCGACAATGAAAAAGTTGACATTCCTCCTGGCGTATTTGCCGGTCAGAAGGTGAGCTACAGTGTCCACACTGATTAAACTTACACCAGAGTCTGTGCGTTCGACCACTGGAAGAACGCTAGGTCTATGACTGCCGCCAAGGGCGTCGGTGGATGTATTGAGCTAAGGAAAAGAAAGATGAGAGCAAGTCCAAAATAGATGAATGAATTGAAACAGCGTTGGTAGAAAAGTGCGTGGACTTACTTGGGCCTTAGCAATTTTGGTAGGGACCGAAACACATCGGGAAAAGGTGCGCCTCTTAATGGGTGATATTTCGGGCTGGGGGGATCCCTCAGGGCTGGATCGTTTTCGCCCGATAGCGAGACCGGAATTTTGGGGTAGGAGGGGAGAACTCACAGAAGGTACCGATTCATCACTTTCATTTTCGGGGATGGAGAGGGTGTCATCTAGACTAACATCAGCAGCTTGAGGTGGATTTTCAAAGACACCAGACAAAGAGGATGCAAATCGCGGCCTCTTGTGCGCAGGCGAATGTGGCAGACAGCGTTCAGCAAAGCGAACATTTCCCGATGTTAACTGTTCTCCCTCACGGATTGTGGGAAGGTCACCAAATAGTGCTCGATATGCCTTTAAAGATCTTGCTGAAGTATGAATAGGTTGTGAAGTGCTAGATTTCCCTTCCCTAGTTTGTCCCATTTCGTGGTAGCTTGGAGACTCCTCATGTATACTTGACCGCGCGCGACGTAAATATCGGGATAGGCCACCTTCGTAACGGGATGGTACAAATCGGCCTAAGTAATCACTCTAAGACTAATAGAGGTAACTATAAAAGTTCGTACCATTTCGCAAGTCTGCTGAGACGATTGGCTACTGGTGCTAAAGTACCCAGATGATAGCGTGCTGCCGGTATCATGGATATCCCTAGCAGATTCCTCACAAACATGCACAAATGAAGATGCCGAAGTCAGTGAGTCAAGAACGGCTTGTAGAGAGGGTGCCTCCTGATTTGCGCACTCATCAATGTATTGAGACGAATATCGGTATTCAACTAACATTTTAGTTGTCAAACAAATCACAAACTTACTCATATGTCTGCGTCTTTGGCTAGAGCACACATTCTTCCTGGTCATTTGGAAGCTAATTCTATGGGCAGTCATGTTTGAAAACAGAAACCAACCCCTGATTCGATGAGGACTTGGGCATAATTCTCAGTGTTGTGTCGGAACTCCCCATAATTTCCATAGACCCCACCAACCCACGCGTACGATACCTTGAAAACAGGCGTCTCTGAACTACGCGCCTCTTTTATATAGTGCTTGTGTTGAGTTTCAAAGCACAGCTGATCTTGGAAGTGAGAGCCAATCAAAAAGGACTCCACAGACACGTCCTTTAACAGTGTTTAATAAGAAGGCAAGGGATCTGTGAACCAATGAGATTGCAGACAGTCCCAATTGGTCAACGATGAAGCGTTGGCACTGGTTCAAGCTATGTATGGGGAGGGTGGAAAGTTGACAATACGTCTTCACAAGGGTGTAGATACTAAAGTCTATTTGCATCGCAGTTGACGTAGGTGTTAACAAATACAGTTCTTTGTGCTTACTTTGATGCGTCGTCATACATCACAAATCACGTTTGAAAGCAAAAAATCGATACCCTAAGTTTGTCAAACACAAACAAATGCATTTTAAACTTTGGTGTGATTGAATCTAACCCAAGACCTGGTAACCGCAGTAGTGATTCCGACTTTTATAGCAGTCATTTTTGCGAAACTAAGTTAAATGGTCAGTGCAGCCGCCCCTCTCTGCGGAGAATACATTCTGCAGATCGTGTTGACCCTCCATGGTGCCATAGACATTCGATGTGTTTCGCACCCAGAGCGACACGAAATCAGCTGTCGCAAGTCATTCTTAATTGCCCACTTGGGTAAATCTGGTGTTAGGGGAGAGTTTCAAACCAACAGCAAGCGTTATGAATGTGGATTTCAATAGCGCCATGAATGCATCTCAATTTGCCCACTTAGATTCGCGTTTTCATTCATAAAATCTCACAGGTCAAAAAACACACCTCTTGGTCCATTCTATTGATAAGAAGCGTATAAAATCAAAGCATTATAAAGTCAAGGGAAAGACTTGAGGTGGAGTCGATTAGGAAAAAAGGGAATATCTAAGCGCGTGAAACAGGGAAATGAGCGAGCATATCAGCTTGACGTGAGGCCGTAAGGGAGTCCTGAGTCACGTGGATCAAAGTAGTCGGTTTAATGGACTCCCTTCGCACAAGATCACTCACAACCGCCTGGCAGAGACGACCCACCTCGCCAGTTGGACCCTGGAATTGCAGAGTGATCATTGGACCTAGGCGAAGAGAAGAGACGAACCTCTAAAGGATGGTGAACTGGGAGGCGAGAGATAACCCACGAAAGCACCGGAGTTAGTTGGCGTTTGGTTTCATTAGAATTGGTAATCAGACGGGGCACACCGACAGTGCATTGACAGCCGAATTAGGCATGCGAGAGAAGGGGAGCCTCACAACAAGGCATAACATTCATATGATCAATCACCATGGCTCGAGCCCACACGGACATTACACAGTTGGCCAACTACCCATTGTCTAACCACTGAACTGGGAAAATTAAGTGCTACATTGGAAGATTCGTTCATGAAACTTGCACATTTGATAAAACTTCGGCATCATCAAATTAATTACTTTACATGCATAAAAAAGCCATGGAGGAATGCTATCAGTAGCGTGGAAGTCCAAATGTGGGCACAGAAGTATCAACTGAGAGAGTTGGTCTGAATGCTCAAATTTTGTTCCAAGATAGCCTAAACCGTCTACTTCGAATATGCTTCAAGACTATAGGTCAAACAGAACTCAAACAAGGAAAGTACGGGTCACAAATGCAATAACTCGTTTAGCCTGAAGATGAAGAGGAGTACATTTGAGATTTAAGGGTCATAACCTGAGTTGTATGCGTAGTAACTAGCATTCATACTAGGCTAATTAACCTGCTCCAGCACTACCTATCCGCGATTTTTTTTAATGCGTGCCAGAATCTGGCGATGTTCTTAGCCCTGAGACTTCGCATGGCCAAGAGGGGCAGTTTTAGAGTGGTAATATGGATGTCCTTTTCCGTAGCATGTTACACCAGTTGATCAAACGGGTATCAAATCGAAAAGTATCTTGAAATGCTGATTCTACCTTCTTTGCAGATTGAGATATTAAACCGACCGAGAATCTCGATTAATCATGTTAGCAAAACCCGCTTTGCAATAGCCGGGACATGGGAAACACAGGAGAATAGCACCGAATTGATTCAGAAAGTCACGGAATGAAGGTCACCATTGATGCAAGAATACAATGGACACGATTTTAGTGATTGCAAACGTACACAAGCACAAACATTACTATAACTACCAAGTAACAGTTGATACGGTGAACTAATAATAAGGGTTTTAGCGAACATTTGACACAAGATACTGCTTTTTAGGAGAGTATTTAATGACAAAAGTAATGACAAACGAGTAGTAAAACTATGCGTCCATTTGTAAACACATCGACACAGTGGAGAGGCACAAATACAAAGAGCAGAATCACCTCACAAGACTCCGCTTCTCCCACGCATTCACTCTTAGGATCGTGGAAGGTGGGGTTAAAAAGCGGACACCCTCATGCCTTTTTCGTTCACACCCCCTTTCCGTCTGATATACCACAGTCCCCCAATCCTAACCCTCGGACGAGGGGCAACGTGGCCCCAATTTAGAACCAGCTCGAATCCTATGAGGACACAGCTGAAATGAGATTTCAGATGCAGGCATTGGACTACACGTCGGGACATAATTTACTCCCACAGTACACCGGTGTCAATACTACAAGGCAATTCCTTCTCGGGGGTTGGTTGACCGAATCGGGGCATCATGAACGCTCTCCCAGGGAATTCAGGTAACAGAGCTATTACATCTTTTCCTTCCTCTCACTAGAATACATCTTTGCTCTACCCTTGAAAGGACTCCCCAATCAGTGCGTCCCAAGTAAAACTTTCAGAAGCCGCAAAGATAGAAACCGATTAGAACAGCCCTCATGAAATGTAACCACAAATTAGTTGATTTAGGGAAAAAAAAATTTTGATTAAGCTCTGATTGCATCTTTCAGTTTAGGATAGACTTCAGATCGTTAAGTAACCCATTTCCTCGACTAGAATCAACACTTTAAATGGACGAAAAAGGATAGGAATTCTACCATTCGTTTCTAAAACATTGCATAAAAGGTTGTCCGCTATGGAAATTGATTACTCTTAATGATAGTGAAGTGGTTTTCTGCTAATTTCGTGAACGAATCAAGATGGTAGCGGATTTTGAATCACCAAAAGAAGGACATAACTGAATTGGAAGCTGAGACAACTCCCTCTCGCACTATTTCAATAAAGCGAACCAGAGAAGCGATGTCACTGATGCGAGATGAATCCTATGTGGTAGCTACCCAGTGAAATTGGAGCTTCGACTATGCTCTTTCTGAGAATTCGGCCGACTGGTGGTTATAAAAGTATCTCAACTGCCCACTGTTGTGGCATAAAAACCAACGCTTTTGGGAGTTAAGCAAATGCTTACCTCAAAATCGCAATGAAACTATCAAAATTCCACCTTGGTGTAAAAGTATTTGAGGTGGCAATCGAGAGCTTGCCTTGGGGGGGCAATTTTCACCCACATTCGGATTTCATGAGTTACAATGGACAATATTGCCTCTTCATCATTAGCATCGATTCTAAGATCCAAATAAGCGCAATTCCACGGCTAGAATTCGTGCTCCTGGAAGAAAAACAGCGAGAATCGCATTGCGTGAAATAGGCAAGTAATGATAGAATTTGATATACCTCTGACCAAAACACCTAGAGGGCAGTTGCACAACCGGTGGAAGCATTGCACAACTTTAGCCCCAGCTTAGAGACCAGAAAATTGTCAATCGAAAAATCAATAAATCGATAGATTGGCACAATGCACAATTTCTGGAATAAAAAAGGCATTAATAAGCAGATGAGTTTCCAAAGAGTTTGATTTTAGAATTAGAATTTGTTCCTCAAATCATAAACGGACAATATTGACAGATTATGAGGTAGTTGAACAAGATCTTCGACCTCTATCTTGCTGTCAGAGTAGACATTCGTCTCAAGGTCTACAATTCCGGCCGCCCAATGGTTCGATTGAGACAGAACATAGATACATACTAACAAGACTAAAAAACTAACGTTTGGTGAGACAATTTTGCATAGGGAAGCAAATATGTTTAACCAAAGCCGAAATCAAGAAGACCGTCGGAAAAGCATGAATTAAAGAAAGGTGGTTTCTTAAAAATGCAGAGACATTCACTACGAAATAGAAGAGCGTTGAAATAATCGAATCATAGCTGATAGGTTGACACCAGCCCGTCTACTTCAGACAGACGGAAACGCTACAGCCAAGGGATCATGGACGGAATCATATATTTATTCTTGCCACTCACCCCATCAGTCTCTTCTCAAACCTGTGCACCTTATGCTTTCAGGAGTAACTTAGACACTGCAAGCACCACGTATTTTCAATTACCAAGGGAGATATTGGCTCAATCAACCTGCTAGAAAGGTAAATGCCAAAATCTGATACAAACAGGCACCAGAATTTTTCAAAAACGCACCTTGGGGATTACTCAGTTCTACTAGGTTAATGAACCACACATTACCCCGAAAGGGTCATCTATGACCTCTGCAAGGTTGATGAATTCAATGTTCGACACTGTGCGCACGCGGACACAACCACAGATAGATGGACCTATGAACGAATGGGAAATATAGGTGTAAGGAAGCCCCTTTTTCCCCTCGAACAGATGGTTATCATGGGGGAACGGGGACAACACCGATGCCGTCGGCTTTGGGGTGGCAGTAGAATTAGTCACCAGGATACGCTCTACGTATAAGATCACTAGATCATAAGTGGACCCGGAAACAGGGTGGGAGACATGCAAAAATGGCCCTCATATGGACAAATGGACAAGCAGGCGGATGGGTGGGCTGAGTCAGAGTTGAGTGAAGAATGTGTGTCTTTCCGCTAGCCGGCTCCTGATTCAAAGTCAGCACAACAGGCTTGTATGCGCGAACACACCAGCGTCGTTGATTAAAGAAATGGGGATTGCAAACGAGGGGGGGAGAACCATTGTTTCAATATATACTGAAGTCCCATGAGAGAAAAGTACTTGTTTAAATTGAATGCCAATGAATGAGTCGTTTCAGTCAGACGTCACTCAATCGCAATTATAGTGGCTCGGAGCTCCTATCATGCTACTCATACAGATCTCTTGGTCCATCTATAATAAACGCTTGCATTTAATAAAACCTTCAGCAGTGAGAAGTAAGCTACGCTTTAGTGGAACACAACATCTGAATCTGTCGTTTAAGGTTTGCATATGAGAGCATAACTTAAAGTAAAGTCTCGACTATAATGATTCTTTAGCAAAGGAAAGGGAACACTGTTGGAAAGAACCGCATTTGGAGATACAGATGACAGCATTTTGAGGCATACACAAGGAATGAGTGAATAAAAACAGTGATTTTGGCCCCGAAAAAGGTGTCGGCAGAACACATACGCATGCAAACAAGATGATATGAACCAATATAGGAGAAGCTGAGTGGTGGACATAACGTGAACCCGCCCAACATTTCCAACAAGCCATCCAATCACGCAAGCAGGTATGGAGGCATCAAAACGACCTGAGGCGGCACAAAGCACAATGGAGTGCATTCGATCTGGGTGCTGTGTGTGACTAGGCAATCCTTTTCGCTCATTCGTTGGTGTGTGCGTGTGTGTGTTTGTGACGTCAGCACGACGAACTGGTTCACGGACAGAGGAATTTTGAGAACCCACTTGGTGAAGGACGCCACCATAGGTCTCAAAGACCCTGGCACATTCACAATTTTTGTAACAAAACAGAGGTGCCACCAGCGACCAGGCTTGAGGGGTGGGAAGGTAGACTAGTTACAAGTTCACTGGTGCAACAATGCGCCTAGTCGCACCAATTGGGGCAAGGGGAGATTGTAATCACCTTCAACATGAACGCCGGACATTATCGTAGTCTGCAATGCCGTATTCTGCAAACTCCCACCTCCGTTGGATGAGGATTCAATGAATTCAATGGATTTCAACCATGAAATGTTGACGGCTCGCAGCTGTTCCAATTTCCCAATACGCCTCGAGGATGGATGATGGACAATAAAGATGCATACCCTACAGGTTACTTCAAGCCTTTAAAAGATGAATCTAAATTCAATCTTTAATAACTTGCGGGTAGAGACAATTGCCACTGCCTTCATGATAATAAAAGCTCAGACACCTGCTTAGACATCCATCCGGGCACTAGTTGACGGAGCTTATGGGCGTCATGTATCGCAGCCAGTTCTCCTGTAACCTCCAATTCTAGGGTTCCATTGCAAAATCACCTTTGCGATCTGTTGACCAGACTTTTGTTGCGTTCTGATTTCGCCACACTGACACGGCGATTTTTAATGTTTTCAAACCACAACTTAATGAGTAGATGGAAATCAACTAGTTTCTGGAACAGCCTCCGTCCATGATACTCAACCAAAGACAAAATTCTGTGTTAAGATGTACCCCCTACTTTGCGTGGCCATAGCACCAGAGGAACACCGCTTGTGTTAAACCACAAGGCTGACCAACTTGCCGGACAGTAGTCATGATACACGACCAGACCCCACCAGCCGCGACGTATTCGTCTCCATTTTCAAAATAAATAAAAGTGCACTAAACTTTGGGCATTCCCTTTTGAAAACCTAACATGAATCTGGAAAACTGAAATCTTGCTCAAGAATTTTACAAAGGTAGACGTCTACAACTCTGGTCTAGTTAACTTGAACAGACATTAAAAAGCTACGAGCATTGCCAAATCACCATCTACAGAGGGACCAGTAGGCATGGCTGTGACCTTACGTGAAATCCGGGTTTGGAAAGGGACGACATATCAATAAAGCATGATGACTCCGCCCAGCGTAGCCAACTAACCTAGCAACTGAAACACTTCATCGAATGACCTAATAGCCCTAGAGAACGATGTTGATGAACTGATTAGTGTGGGGCTTGAACACCAAAGACTGAAAAACGATAACTCGACCTCAGTAATCTTGTATTTACTATCAGCCCCTGAAAGGGCGGTCCCCATTTACATGAGCAAAATCCAACCCTCAGGATTTCAAACTTTGTGTCACTAATGGGATTTATTTCTGGAATAACTCATAGACGGATATAGTCAAAGGTAATAAAAGAGATCCAGATAGCATGATTACACCAGTAGCTAATTCCTTAATAGGCCGGTCGTTTTAGCAATTTGTCCACCGGTTTCGGCGCACTAGCCTTGCTGACCTCAATCATCGCTAAAGTTGACAGTACATACAATATTCACGGTGTTCAAATTATGGCAAAACACAGTGTTATAGCTGTGAGATGGGGCTGAACGCTGTTGAGTGAACAACTAGATGCTGGAACTCAGGTAAGACCAAAAAAAGTGAGAGGATGACGCTATTACCCACGCTTGAATGAATTCTTCTTGATCATTTCCACAAAGGGAGAAATTGGTGAGAAGGCACACGAATGAAGTTCTGTTTTGAGATTTGCTTAAAGTAACAAATCGGGATTCGACTTAACACAGAGACCACTCTCTTTGTTTTTCCACAATGCTTAACAGATGGATAGTCTTTCAAACGCAGAAAGAGGTTCAAATGTCTTGAAAAGGGATCAAATGAACTCATATGCTGCAGTTATATTAAAAGTCAAAGGTGTGGACATCTCCTTTTCATGTCACTAATGCTTGTGGTACAAAAGATTTACATTGAATGCTGCTTGTTAACAACTCACATTTGTTTCCTCCACGACGGAACTATTAGACCTATCCAAACACTCAAAATGGGGAAAAAACGAGGAGGAACTACCAAGTTTCTTCTCATTTCCGCAATGAATTAGAGACAGATGTGCACAAAGGATTCTAACATTAAAAAAAAAACATCCAACTAGCTCGCAGTCCTATGTCCCCAAATCCGAACTCTGCAAAGTGCAACAATGTCTTCTTCGAAGCCTCCCCAAAGTGTAGTGGACAAGGTCATGTCCAAAAGTGCTGGACAAAGATCAAGAACTGATGACTAGCTGCTTAGTTGTCGGATTTCAACTGCAAACGATTTAAGTACTCTTAAATGCGACCAAACTCCATAAAATGTCAAGCACGGAACTATTAGACCTATTCAAACACCCAAAATGGGGAAAAAACGAGGGGGAATTATCAAGCTTCTTCGCATTTCCGCAATGAATTGGAGACGGATGTGCCCAGAGGTTTCAGATAGTAAAAAAAATAAACATTCAACTAGCCCGCAGTCCTATGTCCCCAACTCCAAACCTTGCAAAATGCAACAATGCCTTCTTCAAAGCCTTCCCAAAGTGTGATGGACAAGATCTTGTCCAAAAATGCTGACTAGATGCTTCCTTGTTGGATTTTAACTGCAAATGATTGAAGTCGATAAAATGTCGAGGACAGGAAAGGCATTGAGAAATGTCCACTTGGTGAGAGACATCACCAAAGGAGGATTGACACCCTCGCAACTTTTGAACAATTTAAATCCAATCGATTTCTCCCTCGGTGCATACGCACAGCCGAGGTGGCGAGTGCAAAAGTCGAGGTGACACAACTTCCCTGTACACAGTGGAATAAGAGGGAAGAGCAAATGCAAAAAGAGGCCATCTGGAGTACACTTTTTGCATGCCACAAATGGGACTGTCTCCTAAGCCCCTCGAAAATAGGGGCGACGAAGCTCTTGTATGTTGTTAGACAGGTAAGGGGCCTCGATTGTGTACAACATTGCTATCACCATCAAAGAGCTCGTTTCCACGTCAGCGGGTAAATGGCTTGTCATACGTTCCATAGCTTAGTGCCTTACAAAGGCTCTCTATCGGAGGAAGGCTGAAGTACAAAATGTCGGAGTTTGTACTGATTCAAAACAAAGCACTTAGTCTCAAAATCTAACCGTTCGAAAGGCAACTAGGACGCATTGCTTGGAGGAAGGCTGGAGACACACCCATCCATCAATATGAACCACGCCCCGGCAGCAGGACGTCAAATTAGCATTTTTTTCAACGTCAGAGAAACTCAAAATTGGCAGCTACTAGAAGATGGATGTCAGCCAGTCCCCTCCTTAAGTCTGAGTAGTGACATGGAATTCCAGCAATCTGTGTGACATGATTCACGACGGGATGAATGATGAACTTAAGCCTTGCAATGTTATGGGACAGTATGCTCTCCTAAAGGGTGTGCATCAGGAGGTAGAAGTGAATAACTGTAAGGGTGAGATAGGACAGATGGGTTAACATGTATACTAATCGTAGTTGACCACAGAACAAGGATCAAATGTAGCTTGGATGGGAATGGATTAGGTGATATGCAATAGCAGTGCGCTGTGGAACAATCCACTAGCGTGGGAGATGAACTGTGTCCTGGTAAGCCATCAACTCTTTACAAAAAGCAAGGCTCTACGCATCAAAGCAACCAGTTTTGAGGTGGATAGAGTGATCCCTTGAAGCATGATTAAATGCAAGTGGATAAACCAACATTAAGACGTCGACTACCTTATCCTTCAATAGCAGTTTATTTTGATACAATTTGTAACAAGGTTTAAACTTCATAACGTCATAGCACAACTTCTCACCAGTTAGCTGAGACTATACACGTTTTGAAGTCCACCCAAAGTTAAGTCGCGGCTTGTTATCAAAAGATAAGGGGATGAGATTGGGAAGGATGGGGACTAATAGTAACTGTGTGCTTACTCACGACCATTCTAAGGTAATAGTTTGATGGGAGAGGTCGTGAAGCCTGCATACGTCACGTTCTTCGCCTGTTGTGAGATGAACGTTCACTGACGTATTAAACAAACGGCGTTCCCACTTGAGGGGAGTGCAATGGTACGGGAAGGGATGAACGGTCACCTTAGTCGGTTGGCCAGATGGTCAGCTGAGTGGTTTTACGGTCCCGCCTTAACATCACATCCCAAACGGAGCCGGGGCCTAGACTACGTGCTAACAGAGTTAGCTAAGGCTGTCTTTGATGGAGAAATGCATTCTAATGAAATTATGGACCTATTCATGCTATCAAAACATCCAATTAAAGAAGGCTACACAGTATTGAACATTGCTATTTATAGATCCGAATCAGGTATCAACATGGATTTCAATAATGGAGAAAGAGTGTTAAGCCGGTTGCGTACACTGGATAGCTGGCACGCAACGAAGCTCATTCGAAAATAGCTGCTACGTCATTTAATTGAAAACTATAAATGGAAGAAATCAGCTTGAGTTTAAAAAGGTCGTTCAAGGTGATTTCAAACCAACAGCTTAGTTGGAAATCATTAAAGCAAAAGTAGTCATGTTTCCACTACGAAAGTACTCAAGACATCAGTGCAATCAAAAACTTGCTCAAATGACGCAACAAATGTAGCCTAGTTTCAATGAAATGTTGCCATATTACCTGGATCTCACTTCAGCATCAAGTGAAGCGAATGTCCAAACAGTTGAAGATAATGAATTTTTCGGGCTTTATTTACATAAGTTGACAGAAAAGATGAGTCGACGAATAACTATCAAACTGTCTAATTAAGGCTTTGGAAAAGGCAGAATTACAAGTGAGAAAGTTTCAACCCACACAGAGCTGAATGAGAGAGCAGTAATTGATCGCGTCTGAGTTGCCATGTGACTAATCATGTCTAGCGAGCCTACAACCCTTGCAATCCGGTACCAATTGCCATTCTGTAATGGTAATGATTACACTTGAACACCAATCATATCATCAAGGACGGCACGCCGTCCTAGCATTCCTTGGGTTTCATAAGAGAAGGA
The DNA here is from genome assembly GCA_001870725.1 of Taenia solium. NCBI lineage: Eukaryota > Metazoa > Platyhelminthes > Cestoda > Cyclophyllidea > Taeniidae > Taenia > Taenia solium. The sequence continues at coordinate 50,072 of MIEF01007459.1, read as the reverse complement.
TGTGGAGAGGACTAATTTGTAGCCACTAACATGTGCACTCGGTGTAAAGACCGAAAAATTTGGAAATCATTGCAAAGAAAGGGGAATTCAGATCTTTTCCGTGGTCCGATTCGTGACAATCTTGGGTTTGGAAGTGTGGTAATTGATTGATGTGTAACTAACGCACATTCCCAACACTGCCAAGACAAACAGTGGAGACGAAACATGAGTTCACCATCACAACTCCGAGGGGGGCAAGTTGTGTAATGTAAAAATAAATACAAAAAGAAGTGCCTTATCAACATTTCAGCCCACATTTCAACAACCTTTTCCAACCGGACACAAAAATGGTGCAAATTCCAACTTTAGACAACGTTTTATCTCTAGAAGTCGTACGTGTTCCTATTTTACTTTACCCAACTGTCAGCTCCACTTTAAATGCGACCGTGTGATTGCATAATGTCAAACTATGGTGAGGAGAATACAAAGGATTTGAACGCGGTGGAACCCGACGGGAACTTAGCTTCCGCAGCAGTAGAACCGACTCGTAGGTCAGACAATGTCCAATCCCACTTACTTCGATGGCTTAGAACTTCCAATTACAATGCCGTTAATAGAAGGCAAAAAAAAACAGGAACAATGAAGCTCAGCCATAGAAGTGATCAGCCCCACTGTAGTAACCTAGCAGCGTTAGCAATAGAAGTTGGCTATAAAGCCATTTGTACCCCGCGTAAGGTAAACCAAACACACACCACGAGTTACATGCGGCCCTGAGATGCGGGCACACAGAAGCACACACAAACGCACACTTGTTGAAACAGGCGTTATTAAGGTCGTTACTACCTCCCCCCCTTTACCTCCACCCTCGTACTACCTTCAAATACACATATGGACGAACGTGAACGCAGGGATCTACTACTACCCCGAGGAAGAAGAATAGCTCGGCTAGATTTATATTTAACGTCCACACGAGCGCATCAGCACGCGCACCAACCAAACACCTGGCCAGGCGTTTGCAATAACAGTGACGGGCACCCTCTCTACTGCATCCATCGTCGCCCTCCCACCCCCTACCTCATCCGGTTCATTTCAGCACGGCTCCACCCAGACCCACGCAGAGGAAGGTAGCAAAATTGTCATGGGCGTGTACACACGCGAACAGGTTCATAAAACTGGCTTCGTCTTGGTAATGTGTACATCAGTACACGACCCCTTTCAGTTTTCTGTTAGCTACTATTAGGCATGGAAGCCTGAAAAAAGACTTTACAAAGAAAAAAAAGTGCGCACTTGTAGCAAATTCTAACTAGTAACTACAGAGGAAAGGCCATTGAAACCAAGGTGACTACAAAAACTTTTGAGGTCTTCAGCGTGCCAGCCTGTACTTATAGCTTGTAAAGACTTGTCATATGCGAGTGTTTATGTACCGTAAAGAGGGGATGTGCGTCGGCCTATTAGTACTCTTTACACCATCTTCTCACTACTTTGATCATCCGTAGCATAAAGCGTGATCTACAGATTTAAATGAGGTTTCAAAGTTGGAGGAGTTGCCGGCAAGATTTGCCGCAGAGCAACTTTCTGTAAAATTTAACGCAGGTGGTAAGACTATGCGTTGACAACTACAGCAACAGCGAAAGGAAAAGTCATGGTGAAACCCACTAACCATGCACTAAGCGAAGAACATACAATGAATCTCAAAGATCGCCACTTGGTTGGCTTTCACTCCTTTCAGACATGCTACAACAACACTGTTCTGAGAGGATTGCTTCCTGACTGACTGTTTCGCAGCAAAAAGTGGCTCCTTCCATCCCAATGCTAGGCTTCAAATGGGTCACTCACTCCACGACTGCGCGCCTCACTTCTAAGACGTACATCACCCACTAGACCACACATGCTTTGTGTGGATTTGCGTTTGTGTGATGGTCTACAGACGAAATCATTCACTTACTGGGGACCAAACAACTATGGCCAACATCCACCCACCTACTTGGAATGTGTGCAAGAAAGGGCCTTTCTTAGATTTGAGGAAATTTCTAAGCGTACTCCTGGAAGACTACGTAGCTCAATACAACAATACAATAGGGGGGAAGATATTGCCACATTTCCACCATCAGCTTCCGGATCTCCCTAAGAACAACCATCCAAGAACCTTTTATTTAGAGCCTTTTCCTGGAATTAGGTTAGCACCCACGCGATCACCCGCTAAATGGAGGCGCCTGGAGATAAATTTAATTTAATCCTGATGTCTAGAAGTCCAATTCCGCTCGAAAGCGGAAGTCATAGCAATTTTGCGTGGCATTGGTGAAAGATGACAGATCAGAGATTGTAGAGGCAATTATTTCAACGAATAAACTATTATGAGAAGCATTCTGAAGTTAATCGACTTTTACCAATAAAAACCTTCGTGACCTTATCTGGGAGCCTTATACTTTAATCGTGAATCATGCATCACAGTCAATGATGAAAAAATGACCGAGATTAACCGGGTCAAAATTGCCTATAAGAAAAATGTAAAAATAGCAGCTTTTCACGGTGGAAAGATTTGAAAACAACCAAAACACATCACTCAACAGCATTAAAATAATGCATAAAGGCAGAGATGTGAAACTGGGACAAAACTCAAAAGACCAACTTTGTGATTTCATTAAATGAGTGAATGATCCTACCGAAAGCATTTGCTGGACAAAATGTGCAAACTGTAAAACATTGCCCAACCTTAAGTGCCAGTAGGCATTTGATCCGGTTTGCTCCCAGAGGATCCGACAAACACTTAGCAATTGGGAGTCTTGTTGTTATGATAGAAAGTTACTACATAATGCTAGTTTATATTGCAATGACGAGTAGAGATGGTTAGTTTCAAAAGATAATGGGAAAACTACGTGGATCTGCTCATAGAACTTATAACAGTGGTCTACGCATCGATAACAGCCATTTATGAACTTATAGCGCTTCCGGGCGTCAAGTTTGGCAGTTAGAAGCATTGAAGGGAACTGACAACTCCAACGAGTGCCTTAAGACAGATAATTCCAGAGGGAAGATGCTCACTGACCACCCGCTCAAATTGCAGCCTAGTCGGAAACATTACCCAGACGCCAACCAAAGTGTTGACAGAGGGAGGTATCAATGATAATGCATAAAAAACCAACGAATGGCATTCAATGCACTGTAAGAGGAGCTTACCGAGCAAGGAGTGGGCAGCTAGAGTAGAATCTCCGAAAATTCTCGTAATATCCTCACGTGAGTACTGAAGAGATCGCGTTCTTACCAAGTAGACCTACAACACAAGCGATAGTAAGGAAAGGGATTGGTCAAAGATGGGAGAGACATCATCCCATGCTAATGGCCAAGTTTGTAGGTGCGACCAGTCTAGCCTTAAGCTGACATACTATGTCACTCGTCACAGTCTTTATTTCAACGAAACGGAATAAATCGAAAGCTTCAAGTCATGCTTAAACAAACATTGAGATTTCCGGTCTACTGCACAAGCCAAATCACCCCTTCTAACTTGGAAGGTTAATTAACATATTCAACGCCTAGAGGGAGGAAACAGATGTCCCGAAGAGGGAACGGGAACAAGCCATTAGTCTACCGATGAAATCGAGTAAATACCCTAATGCCAGGGCCATTTCAAAGGTCGTATCGAAATTTCGTGAATGACAGGCAGAAATTCGGCCGACCACCCACCGAATGCGTGAAGAGGATTCTAATAATCTCTCTCGCGTGTTTCTCAACAAAGCGGTGATAAAACAGGCCAACTAGGGCAAATTCTCCACCCGCAGTCTCGTCTATCAGCAGGCCGGCATAGGTGATGGGCACTGTGGATAAATCGGCGTCCAGCGATGCTTGTACCGACTTAAGTCGCTGCAGTACTTCACCTGCTTTGATCCCTATGAGTAAAAACAATTAACATTGACCTCTGGAACAAATATTTCATGTAAATAACTTCCTATTTCAACGATTTACTAGGGAATAAAAGTTCAATTTAAATAGACAATGAGAAAAAAAGAGCAGATTGTAGGAAGGTTTTCGGGTTTAAACCTCAAAAGCACGACTCTAGATGACATTAAGACATCCACAGGTATGAACATAAAGACGAAGCTTCACATGGAAGATTGAGAGGTTTCGCCTGATTGTTCGGATTGGACAGAAGCTTAGTCATGATGCGATGGGAAGAACCCAAGACGTGACTCATGCGAGGCACGTCCACGAATAAATTTAGCGAGGCTATGGAAATCGCAATGCTGCTTGTGACAGAGGTATCGACCGAAGTTATGGAATAGAAAAGGTTAGGAAATGCATACACTGGAAGGAGGAAACCACCACAACAGAGTCAAAAAAGACCAGTTGTGAGAATACAAATGTATCTAGGGAGGGTCTGGCAGCTGGCTTTGTGAATTAGATGTACATCATACAATGCAAACAAAGCCCACAGGGGATAGCTTAATCATAAACCGCCGTGAAGACACGAGGAATGCCATTTGAAATGGGCAGAGGACACAAAGTGAGGATCCTGAAGCCAACATTATTCACACCTCGACTGGGACAGACAAGGATGAGGAATAAAGAATAATGGCCACAGAATTAGATAAAGATTATAACGAATGGCGATCTGGTCCAACTGGCATTTTTCATCCTCAACTTTCGCACTACTCCGACAACATTTATCCAAGAATCTCCCGTTTGGCGTCTTTTCTTGGCATTAAACATGCACTCATACAATCACCCAGTCAGCCAAAGTGTGATGGGAAATGGAGGTGGCATGGGATGGGTTTGGTTCCATCCTGATCTCCAGAAGCCCAATACTACTTAAAAGCGGAATTCGCAGCGGCCTCGTGTCGTATTAGTGAAGGATGGTATGTAAGAGGTAGTACAGATGACAATTCCGAGAAACAAAGTACAGTAAGGAGCATTCTGCGGTTATTTCATTTTCATTATAAAGTGCTTCAAGAACTTATCTCTTCACCTTAGAGATTGGCATTAAGAGAACTGTGTAATGGCCTCGCATAGACAGCTCAAACCGAAAGCCATAATTTCATAGGATGCTGCATTTCTAAAATTGTAACGGACAACGAATCACCTAATGCAAGGAAGAACTAAATCCCATAGGGACTGATGAAACATTTCCAAATTGGGCATGAGCCGGCGTTTCACCCCCAGTGCGTATGGAAGCAAAGTGATTTTACGACAAACGAAAAAGGCGAAAATTCTACTGACATTACATATTAGTAGCAAGCACTAGAAACCGTAAATAAATCAGGTGGATTTAATAAGCGAAGTGCAATGAAGAGGCTTTTGGACTAGAATGCACTCAAAACTAAACCCATGCTATCATAAAAAACCTGGGTACCATTGCCTAAAACAGCCATGGGTAGATTGGAAGCATGCTTTCGTGGTAAAAAAAAAACATTCCTGTGGTTCGTGGTCTGCATTAACGGAAAGAAGGCCTTTGCCATTAAAACACTGGAAAGTGGAGCCGTAAGAATAGTAGACCAACATCTCTGTGACCTCTAATAAACATAGAATGAGAAAAGAACCGATCACAGAGTCTAGTAGAGGTTTAGCGGAAATAGTGTCACAATAAATTATCCCACCAGTGTGCACTTGCCACATGAAAAAGGTACAATAGATCGGCTGGCGTTAAAGTAGTAAAACCTTTTATTACTTCCCAGTTAACCATGATCATTTTGGCATCAAGTAAAGAGCATCAGGCAGAAGTCCTCAAGCACATGAAACTTACAAGAATGTGCATGGCAAGTGAAATTTTAAATGACCATCTCTACATTCACTATAATCCCTCATTGAAACTCACCGTAAAAGAATTGAAACCATTTAAAGGAGGCTTACTTGAACTCACACGATATGAACTAACCACTACAAAAATCGTAGCAGAACACAAGGATGCAGTTTCCGCTGCTTCACATCTGACAAGAGATGACAACACTATAATCAATGACATTCTAGGATATCCATCTCTTCACAACTGCTGAGGTAAGTCATGTAGACTTAACAATAGGCTGTGTAAGGAACCTAGCGAACAAAAAGGAAAAGATATCAAAACGAAGTAACCCATAAAAATTCGCTTTAACATCTCTCGACAGGGCTTCGTCCATTAGTATCTGTTGTACTAAACAGTGATACTCAAGTAATGGCACGCTTGCAAAAGGTAGAGACCATTATCACAGAAAGTACCCCTTTTGCACTCACGAAAAAAAACTAGTTAAACGCTGAAAACAACCAAATGAAACCCATACAAAAGCAACAAATTTGTCATTTCTGCCGCATTCTTCCGACAACTTTTACTGATGATAGCGATAGTATTTTGATAAAAAGTTTCAACTTGTACAGAAAAAAGCCCACCAGCCTTTGGGTATTAGTGCTAAACTATTTAATCACCAAAGCACATGAACCTCCCAAGCGTTTATGAAGAAAAAAAAAGTCCAATGGAAGTACTCAAGCGGGTTGAACAAATTGGGATAGAATAAAAACAAATAGTCAAATCAAACATTTCCACGACGAAAAAAAGCCGAAGTATATCTTCTACTGACGGATCACAGTAGCATTTACCGATACAGAACGGAATTTGTAAAGCCCTAAAGGTGGCTCAAGGCTTCAAAACAAGTAGTGAGACCGTTACTTATGTAACTTAGCAAAGAAGGGAATACTAAGAAGGAATGAGGCTCCGAAGGTAGCGCAGATTAAACAAAAATGAGATGGCAAAATTGAGCACACTGATATGGAAGACGAAAAAAAATACAAAAGCTGACACAACCAAGCGCAGGAAATAGTCTTATTGTAGCGAAAAAATGTTTAATGCAATGAGAAGACAGTGAATACTCGAACAACCAAATTGGCAACTCACTACCAGTACCATCGCCTGAGCTAATTTCAGCTTCAAGGTCCTTGGGCAAACGAACGTGTTTTGAAATATCGTCGGACAAAGGTAGGAAAGCATAGTTGACTGGAGAGGTACTTCTGGCAGAAAAGTCGTGTATGGAGGAGTAAGAGCAATTAAATTGATTTAAACCGGCAGCACGAAATTGGCCTACAAAAAATTAACATCCTCGAATTTCCATAGCAAAATATCACAAAATTGCCATTGGAAACAATAAATTAGGCGGTAAATCGTTATTGTCGTAACGGGATAGAAAATTCCAGGGAATAACACAAATACAAAGGCCAAGAAATGACGCAATTAAAATGCAGCGAACATGAAACACAATCAAAACCCAAGTCAAGGCCGAGAAATAAAAAGCTAACGAAAGTACCTTGAAGCTCAGGATAAAAAAGTTGGAAGGGAGCAAACAGGATCAAACTACTGGTTTCAATAATAGGCTCCGAAACTGATGCGATGAAAGCGGTGATATTTTTGCTATCTCTGACTCTAAACTGTTGACAAGCAGTCAAAACCGTGCAGTTCTCACAAAATCTGATAAAAACACTAGAAAGAATATGCAAAAGAGGCAGAAATACCTGGTTTGTATAGCTCCAAACACAATTGTGCAATTTGAGCAATCGTCAATCGTAACCGTGTTAACGTAATCATAAACAAAAACGTAAGAGTCCTAAAATAAAGAAATTCGCAACATACCTTGCAGTTTCTTATTCGGAATTGCTGTCCACTGACTTCACCAGGAAGCCTTCCACAGACAGCGTCTTTTTGATCCGCAATCAAGTAGAGTTCCGGGTTGACAACCTTTCTCTTTTCCCTACAAAATTAAAACGAAGGACGCATACCATTTATAATCGTTACTACCGACACTAGTAAGGATAGCCCTACCCCTCCACCCGAGAACCCGGGAAGTGCCAACACCCATGATTACGAAAACACACCGCTCGGTTCTATAACCTGTTTAAACAACATTTCTCAGTCACATTGACTGTCAAAAGAGCCTTTCCTTAATTGAAACTAAAGTAGAAGTTATGCTGCCTAAATTAAAAGGTAAAGCAAATAGATTAGCCGGCATTTCTAAGTGTTTTAGACAACGTAGAAAAGGAACAATCATCCACTAAGGAGGACTTGGGCAAGGCATTTTGGAACTTGCGGTCAAAGTTGATCCCAGTGCAAGCATTAGGGAACAAATTTTCAAAGATTTGACACTGCTCCTTGATACCTAAAAATTGTGGATCTGAAATGCAAACTCAAATGGCGAATTAAATTTTTCGGCGCTTTTATAAACGGTTTCAGGCACGGCGCCCCGTTTGTCACCTGGCTTTTGCTGGGAGAGATGGCCTTTTGACCATGCCAGAAAACTCCACTTTCTTCTGTTTGCCTAATATGTGTATTCTGTGTGACTATTTATTTCTTTCGTCTGTAGAAAATCCCTAATGCGCTACAATGAGCGTCTACAGGTAGGGAAACTATAATAAAGCTGAGTGCCAACTACGGGGTCCTGAACTTCCCCTGCCATCGCAAGAATCCAAGAAAGCGAGGCAGAATGTGCATTAATATATAGTAGGGTCGAGGAGCTACTGCCATAACCCGAAGTCCGTTTCGTCTGCGTAAATATTAGTAAGCAAACAGCTATGAAAATTTTGCATTTGCTTTTGATATCGAATGATTTCCCTTCATGGAATAACTAGGCTCTTGTTCAAGTATATACCTGATTAAAATAAAACCTGAACTGGGAATGAAAGTTCCAGGGTACCATTAATTTTTTGACTGAACTTGCCAAGAAAATATCACTTGTTTTTAAATAAAAGATGAATGCTTAATCAGCTTCACTGAAGTTACAAAATCCGGAATCGAAATTTTTTCATCGTGTTTGGTCGCCAGTAGTTACAAGGTGGCAATGTGGATTTGGTTCGCGGTATCTAAATTCGCTCAACATTTCAGTAAAGGAAACTTCTATTAGATTTTTCCACCTGTCACTCGTATTAAACAAGAAGCTGATTATTTTTTGAATGCTATTATGCTTATGAGTTCACCAATACGAGCATCTTAGGACCAGAGCAAACAGATGACTTGCAAGCATGATTTTTCCCACTTTCTTATTAATTTTTAAACATTATCGTTATAAAGCCTTGTAAATTTTGCGGTAATAATGTGTGAGACTAAGCTTCGACACCTAAGAGTTGTGCAACGCCACATTTCACTTTATTTCCAATATATTTTCTTGAGTGTCTGAGTGCTTTTAGTGCAAACATGCACTAATATTCGAACATGGTAGAATATCTCTTAGATCTTTTTCCTGATTTTTACTTACATTGCGCCTAAAATTTTGCATTGATTTTGTTCCATAATCGGCAGTGGGTGAAGACTTAATGTTTACAAAGGGAAAAATCGTTGTCAAGTTGCATTTGCACAACAAGTTCCCTTCTCTGCCAAAGAAGTACATTCCTTGCGACCAAATGCTTTTGGTGGCCACTAGCTGGGCTTTCGACCCTTCTGCTTTTTTCATCTGCTTGTCACTTGTGGTAGTTCTGGTTGACGCAAACTTAAAAGTGTCAAGAATAGGATTATTTGTGTGATTTACTCTCTGAGGACCATTACTTGGACCAAACAAGGTTAAATAAACTTGGATACACCAACTACTAACATTACAGGTCGCACTGCAGCTTTAATCTTTTGATTTCCTAGGCAAACTAAGGAATGACTAATTGGGTCTGCGTAAAGCATAAAATAAAATTCAACCGACTGAAAGATTTCATAACTTCTTTTGCTCTTCAAAATGTTCACCACCACAGCAGCGTGCAGTCAATTATTCTTTGCTAACAAGACATTGCTTGTTCGGGACTTCCCCTTTACTTATGCGTAATTCCTAGAAGTAAATGGTTAAACTCAGTCCTGTCCACACCTATTTCTGTCTCAGACTTATTTCTCATCTGTTAGTCCTATTTAACACGTAAATAATCATCCGAAAAAAATATGAAGCGAATCCAAGTTAAGCAATACTTCCTTCCCTCTCTCCACACCCTAAGTGCAACCATTCCTAGTGCCAAGTCTTGATACATGCAGTGAGAGGAGTGAGGTCTTGCTCTGTGTTACTTCACAAAGATAATAATGCGACTTCCTTCCTATTTCCGAACTTGTGCTGGCTACCTTCGATGGAATCCTTGTTTCTGAGCGCCTTCGAGGTGCATCTTATCGTGAATGCGTCTGTAAGTTTGTGTATTCATGGGACAGAGTAGTGAGAGGGTTACCTGAGGTTAGCCTGATAAACGCTTGAAAACAGAAGTCGCCTCTGATTTTAATTAGCAAATAATCTAAAATATACTAGTTGTTTTCGTATTGTGCGAGAAAGAAGTAAAGAACGCCAAATTCTGCAGTCTTTAAGCCTTTTTTATCCACTAGTGCATGAGCCACTTAGTGCCTGGGCTATACTTCCTGTCATCTCTCTTCCTATCACTCTAAGACTGTTTCAAACTCATATTACAAGGCCGACAATCTTGGACCAAATCAGATTCAATCTGTGCTTGATGTGTGAGTTCAAAGTAAAAGGGAAGTGGAGGAGCGAACCGCAGATTAGTCCACATTCGTTTTCTCTTGTAATATATAGATACATTTTCTTGCATTGGTAAATACTCAACAACTCCCTTAAGGCAGGCCACATGGGAAAATGTAGCCATATTTTTGACCATCTAGATATTTAGTACAATTGACCGACACACTTTATTTTTGACCCATTCCTAGGTTCATTGACTAAGCTCCAAAAAGTCCTTGACTATATGATTTCTCTCAAACTTGAAAGTGGTTGGGATGGATTTATTTTTACTGTTTGCATAGTACAATGCATTATGAGCACAAGGCTAGGCGCTACTATGTCAGGATTTTTGACATCTCCCAAATCTCACTTTAACGCTTTAAAGTGCCTTATTTAAGTAATACGTAGTACTATAAAGTACTCTGAACTAGGTAAAGGTGGGCAAAGTTCACTGCCCTTTGCAGAAGGTAGTCAATATTGCAGTTTTCATCATTTTACCTATAAAGGTAAAAGATTCCCTCACCTTAGGTTGCATGGCTAGCCTGTTTATTTACCCAAAAGGGCAGTTATTAACCGGAACCGTATTTTAATAGGCCACCAAGTCATGGATTCAATGTTTACGACGAGTGATCTTTTTGCCCTAAAAAATCTGCTCTCTCCAGAAGATGATTCAAGTGATGAGGAGAGAGTAAGTTTTGCTTCTTTTAAATGGAATTACAATTAATACGACTAGGCTAAAGTGGGATATTTAATCCTAGGGTTTGCATGAGTCCCTTATAATAAGGGAAATGGGCGTATTTTGTTTTTGTTCCAGTTAGCTAAACCGTCCATCCGATACAACCCTGGTGATATTGGGCCGAAGAAGAAGGAGAAGAAGGGAGGTAACTGACAGACCCATTCAACTTATTACAAATCCCAGCAGAAGATGAGGCTGATAAAAAACCACCAGCAGACCCGAATGCCATTTGGCAGACAGATGAGATTCCTGAGACTGCCTACGTGGAGGACATATACGACCCACGACCCCAACCAGAGTAAGCGGGAGAAGCAATTGCACCTCATTCATTGTCAATCAACGCCTATTTGGCGCCACGAGACAGGATTAGGTAATTGAGTTTACCTGTCAGTCCTTCAACAAACACTGATAGCTAGAGTCAATTTGGAAGCAGTAAAAGACTAGCTTAGGGTGACTTCTTACCTCACTGATTTGTTTCGGATAGGTGAAAAAAATAATTTCTATTAAAATCATGTCAAATGATGCAGCCAGTTCATTATTAAGAGAGCACTTTTTCTCCTCGTGACTGCCTCATTTGCTGGATCAAAATTGTCTACTGGATTGAACATTCTTGACCTGTCAACCAAAGCTAAAAAGCCAAAAAAAAGTGAAAAATTTTATAGTAAACTGTTTGCAACTTTTGTAGAAATTGCTCTGAGACATTTTCAGGCCTAAGGGTTTCGTAAATATTTCTTTGGAATGTAATTTATGGACATTGTAAGCATTTTAAAATTGTGGCAATTCATCTTCACGACGTAGGAAAAGCTCTAGAGGAATTGTGGTACAAATCCAGTGAAATTAGATTTCTAGGTCATTTAGTATGGCTTCTGAGCACAATTGTCATTCAAAGAGCCGTAGATACATACATTTCATTCAAAGCTAAACAAGCGTCATTAACACGAGTTGTGAAGCCCGAGACTTCTCTTAAACCCAAAGAGGCTTTGTTGATGTAGGGGAGGGATTGGCCCTACTGACCCAGCCCAAAGGTCAGGCCACCCTCGGGTGGTGAAGTGCCAGAGTCCATAATTAGCCCGTTATTAAAACTGGAAGTTAAATTAGTAAACAGCTCATTACAATTATGGTATGCTGCACATTAGATCTTCTGAAAATTCGTGAGATTTCACACCTGTACGGTGGGAAATCTCTCATACGTAAGAGGGGCAATATACATGGCTAGAGAGACATGCTACTAACCGAATAGGCTGCATAGTCAAATGTGCGATAAAACGAATATAAAAGTGTTGGGAAAAATATTTATTGGAAGACATGAATAGTAGCAGGGCAATTGGCATTCAGGATCAATGTTATCTACAAGAGTGTAATTATTACAAGTGTTCAGTAGTTAAGGCAGTCTAAACCAGCTTTAGTGAAAATGAAACATGAATTGCCTTCTAAATTATTTACCACTCAAGTGAAATGACTTTGATGTACTTCACGGCACTTCGACGTGACCGTAGCCATGAATCGTTGACCCAGGAGATGAACACTTCGTGCGCATATGTACTCCCAAAGGGATAGTAAAGCTTTACGGTAAGTCGAAATGATAAAGAGAAGCCCAAACACAACACCATTTGACACTTTTAGCTCAAAATACAAAGCGGCGGTAATACACCGAGGGATTAATGAAAGCAGTTCCATTAAGGCTTGTTCGAGTTCACCCCATTCGAGGTTTGCCTTACAAAGCTAAACGTAGGATTAAAATGATACCACAGCAATAGCAGAGAAACCAAAGTCTACTAACAGTCGGTGAAGGTGACAACCCCTTCAAAGTCATCTCTCCCCCATTGATGGACGTCGGCTTTTCCTCGCATCAAACAGGCAATTAGGAAATGTTGGCGAGGTGGAAAAGGCGGTGACCAGGATTGGGGTCGGGTGTGTGCTTCTAAAGATGAAGCATCGTGCAAAAGTGGAATGTGCGGCAATCGTGTGTCTGTTTATGCAAGTAGGATGAGCTGTAACTTGGTAAAATTTATTCCCAAACTTTTGGCAATTTTCTAATTGTTGTTATTGTGACCTGCCATTTTAGATATGAAATTCACTTCAAACAGGATGTCAGCGCAGAGGATATGTTTCTTCAAATGGGACCCAAAAATGCGACCACAGCGTGTTGTGAATACATGGTGGTGAGTCGCTCCTCAAAAGTGTCACATTCCACCCATATGCTGACAGTTAATCCATTCCCACTTGGTGTTGTGCCCACAGGTAACGGTGAAGCTACCGACGACTAGTAAGGAGGAAATCAAACTTGATGTTAGGGAGCAGTTCTTGGACCTTCGTACTAAAAAGTTGTGAGTTTTTGACTGACAATACAAACTTAAATCTCTTCTAAATGTCAGTATTTTTGGCATTGGAGAGCAGGGTGCCACATCAGCAACTGAGCAACAATATCCACTATGCAAAGTTAAGATCTTTTTTTTTTGTGATTTCATTCTTTTAGCAAGCTTGGCCTTCATCTGCCCAACCCAGTAAAACCGGAGTCATCTAAAGCAAAGTGGCTTTCTGAGCAGTCGACTCTGGAGGTTACAATGGTGAATAATAGGGAGTTGGATTACATAAATTTTTGAATAATAACCAACTACTGTACTGCAGAACAATTCCATGCACAGAACATTCTTTTTTTTGCAGTTTAGAAAGTACCAATGTGAATAAATCGCCTTCTTCTTTTTGGGTTGCACTAATCGTTTGAGCCGAGTCTAAATCGTGTTTCGGAGACATTCCTTGATTTTAAAACGATGAGAGTGCTGTGAGATACTCTTGACTTCGAGGTGATAACAAATGGATTTTTGAGGAAAAAAAATTTGAATTGTGCATCCAGTTCCTCGGAGACTTATAGCGGTAAATGAAGTGTTCCATTGCTTTAAAGACTCGTGATTTTAAATGATAGTCGAATGGACAACTTCTAATGGGTTTTCCTTGAAGTTGCAATAAATTGTGACTAGCTTACAGAGGGGTTAAGAGAGTGTAGGTGAGGCCGGAGGGCCATGCCATCCAGCAGAAGTGCGACTTGCCGGGAATAACGAGCTTGCGTAGTTAATTAAGAAGTCAAACAGGTACGGAATCACAACACATTTCGGACATCTTCCACGCAGCTTCTCGTGATCCTGGGAGTGGATCAAAGTTGATGTGCTTACTTAGCACCCATGGAAGATGCTACTCATTACTGGTGGTACACCCTGTAAGCCTGGTCAGTGCTTCTGAATATTGTCTACTCTTCAAGGTGAATGCGTCGATGAAGAACCCACTTGGATGATTAGCAATATTTGCCTAAAGGCAACGCTGAGGAAGACACAAATCGCGTTGCTGGACGGAGACCACCAAGGCCTCCTTTGAAGCCACTTGCACTTTATCGAATCCAAACCTTGCTTTATTGGCCCTTGATTTACAGAATTCAAACTTTGGATTTTGTTACAGGACGCACTATTTTGAGCCGCACGAAGTGTCTCCACAGATTCAGCCGTCCAGATCAGACGTCTAGGAATCAGCACATAAAGTCAAAGTTTTGTTTCATTTCGATTGATTCACTCACCGTTACCGCTGGTTTGGAGCTTCGAGGCTTGTCAGAAGTCATAATGCATGTCAAGTCTACGAGGCTTTAGGCAGTTGAGTGGAGGAAAAACCCACCAGGGCGGAAAAGCAGACGAGAATTAGTTGCGCGCATGAGCAGACATCAGACTATTCTAGTCAATCAAATCTCCCAAACCAAGTGGGGATAGTCAGTATTGTGGGTAAACTCTTTTCAATGTGCCTCTCTACAGTGTTTACTCCTCATAATCAAAATTGCGAACGTTGAAATCAACTAGCGGTGCTCAAATATTTAGTGACTTAGACTCGTTAAGGCATCAGAGGCAGTAAACGACGGGATTCAGAACTAGCAAAATTGTAATACACTTATAATGATCACTTTTTTAACCCAGACTACTTACTTAATGAATTCAAGCATTCAGTGACGTTCGTACGTAGTTTCATCAGTCTTAAATAAAATAGGATTTTACAAAAACCACCTTTTTATTGGTTTTATGCTGCAAAAATGAACATAAAGTGTTTGGAAAGAATAATCTATGCCAATGAAGAGCATCTTTGATTGCCTCAGCTGACTGGTCCTGACGCACTCGACATATACCAACCAAGAATTGTACAAGAGAAAAATTACAGTCTTCAGACTTCTTATTAGTTCTGTCTAAGGTTTCATCCCATCCTTTGATAGTACTAACGTAAGTAATCACTGTTTAGTAAAGAAGGAACCCTTCAAACATTCATCAACGGGTATACCCAACTTCAATAGGCGCGCGCCCAATCAATGGCTTAGTGACCATGAAATCCACCAATAGAAAGCGCTTCTGCCACGCTCTTTGAAACCAATTAGCACTCGTGCGGTCGACGGCGCAAGTTATGCCGGCACAAGCAAACACGCACGCGCACCTAGTGGACTGTTTTGGCCCCCGACTTTCAACCTTAGTGAGAAATTTGGATAGTAGAAAACAATTGCTTCATTTTGAAATTCGACTATGGCCAAAGTCTCCGTAACTGGATGCTTTAAATGCGTTAAATATGCTCTTTTCACGTTCTGTCTCGTCGCTTGGGTGAGTTTCACGCATCTCTTGATTGACATTTGCCGATTGTCATGCAATTATTTATGCAACGACAAGACGTAATTAGCTTGGTCTTTAAAACACAAATTTTATTCTAAATTAACTTGATTTGCATTAGATTCTCAAATGAAAACCGAACACTCATTATTCTTGAAATGCAAAAAATATGTGATTGTTCTCAGGCTAGGACCACTTTACATTTGTTTATTTTATTTGTCTACGACACGATTAATACATCATAACACTTTAAAGACCACATGTCTCGTATCTGTGACGCTGGGCTTGGATATGGCAATTGGGGCGCTTCATGCGTGACACTGTTAGCAAGGGTGTTAGTCAAACTCCTGAAAGGAATTTTCTAATAATGATTAGAAATGCATTCTGAATGCCATTAATCGTATTGTCCTACTACCAAGTGAATATGCTAGAGGTCTTTGAGAACATTTGTTTAAAAAATGGCCCTAGTAATATTTGTCAGTCAGGAACGGAGGTTGTGGTCCAGTGTCACGACGGAAAAGGCGGTACGATTTGTGACGCCTAACTGCGTAGTAACGTGGTTAGTGGAATGCTTTGGCGTATTTAGGTGCTCTAGAGCATCAAGTCACTCAGACCATAGCAAACCACAGGATAGCTCTAGATTTTGATGCCAAGTACCAGAAACTGCATCGGGAATTGAGGGTGACATTGCCACTGATTGAA
The DNA here is from genome assembly GCA_001870725.1 of Taenia solium. Lineage (NCBI taxonomy): Eukaryota > Metazoa > Platyhelminthes > Cestoda > Cyclophyllidea > Taeniidae > Taenia > Taenia solium. Next base: position 33,612 of record MIEF01007459.1, on the reverse strand, counting down.
TGAATGGAGGGATTCCCAATTCACATGCCATACGAATTCTGGCAGCAAGTGTATTTGTTAAATATAGTGACGTCTACATCAATTGATCATAAAAAAAAGATTCTGTAAAATCATTTCGGCAAACACAAAATGTTTCTAGTGGTGCATCCTTCTACTATAATAAAAGTGGGACATGGAGAGGCTGTTCAATTGACGATTTAATCTGGAAGAGACCAACGGCTGGGCAATACAAACGTTAAGTTTGCAAAATCTCACACCAACTCTTCGTACTAATTTGATGTGGTTTTACGACTGGAGAAAAATCACCGACTGATCCGGTTAGGGGAATTTCCCACAGTACTGGTAATTTGGTAGCAGTAGTGAGATTGCAAAGTGTGGTTTCAAACCGTCGCCTGTTGAAATTGGGTTCGCGTTTGACACTGAGCTGTCGACATACATACGCTGTCTCAGGGAGAAGGGAAGGTAGTAGGCTTCAAATCAGAAGCTATTGTGGACGGGTGATTTAGACTCCCTCTTAGGTGGGATCATGCTCTTGTTTTATGAATATAAGTGAAACAAAGCACGAATATAAGGAATTAATATTTTTCTACAATTTTGAAGTCCTGCTATTTATGAGACAGTTCCTCGTGGCAAGCCCATTTTAAGTTGGGAAAGGCAGGAAGTAGATTTTAAAGTAGGCCATGGGAATATACGATAATTCTATGTAAACTTTGCAAACAATCTGGTTTCTAAGCTGAAGACGTTTCAAGAAAAAAGTCGCATTCTGCTGACTGGTACTAATGGTGCCCATTCCAGATTTGACTGCCCTGACAAAGAAGGGTTTGGGGTTTTCATAAGCTATCCAAGCAATTTGCAGGTAAAGCACTCCAGCTTTGTAATACACATCGAATTTCAGGGGGATGCGTAGATTTCAACCTTATCTTTGCTTAAAAACATGCCACGATGTCATATTGACAGTTTTCCTAAATTTGACAGCTTAACTGTTAGTGCATTTCCCAGGCAACTTTCTTGCTTTCCCAACACTAAACCAGTTCAGAAGTTTAATAGTTCATGAATAAAATCGGTAAAAGTGAAGATTTCACAGCTGCTTTTAACTTTCCACCCAACTTTGTCTCTAAGTTGGGAATCACAGGCACGACCTTTGACGTCAAACAAGTGCAATAAAGTGGTAGATAAATTGTGATCTGTACTTTATTCAGATTATTGGTCTTGTTGCATTTATTTGGGGCATCGTGGCTCGTGCGACCGGACATTTTGGACCGCTCGAATCCCACATCCCTACTATAACATCCGGTGAGTTGTCACATCCCTCCCTTTCAACTGTTCAGTAAATAGCATGATCCATTGAAAGATCAACGGTATGTTGATCTTGTAATCAAAATTTGCTTTTCATTTTCTGCAAATTAAACATACGCATGCTAGAAAATAGGCCTGGTATGGTATATGTGAAGGTTTAAGGTGTGCTTTTTCACATGTCCCTCCTCAGGTGCAAACATACTTATTGCTGTCGGATTTATCATAATGCTTGTCGGATTCCTCGGCTGCTGTGGAGCCATTCGTGAAAGCCAATTCCTCCTTATGGCTGTAAGTTCTGAATTTTCCGCTCCTGCTCTAGTTGCGAGATGGACAAATGGTTAGCATTGCGAAACAAACAGCACGAGCTCTAAAATTTTTTCATTGTAACTAGTTATTAAATGTGAACAACGTTTCGCCAATGTGTTTTTTAGGCATACGCCAATTCGTTTGGCATCGCATGCCCCCAACGAGGCCATTTTATGCATTTTCTTGACATTGAAAGGAAACGATTCATTCATTCCTACGAATGATGCATAAAGTACTTAGAAATTGTGCGGAAATATGCAAACAGCCTTCCAACTGAAAGAAAAAAACATCGTAGTGCTTTAAAACGTCATTTATGGAAAAGGCAACAGTTCCATGCCAAGGAGATGCTTTAAAACATATTTTACTTAAGAGAGAAAACATGCTGCTTGTGGTGCTGAAATCCTTGCTCATAAATAGGGCAAACAAAGGTCCCATTGAGCCTCAGCATAGAGCATTAGTCAAATGGCGTTTAATTCCATGATACTACTGAAAAGGCCGGGTGATTTCAGTAGCCTTTGTTTAAACCTGGTAATTCAAAATACTGGAAGCGCGAGGACACAGTGTAGAAGCGGCTAGAGTTAACGGAATACAGGTGAATCGTGGCCATCTTGTCAGGTGTGGCATGCGAGAATTTTCCAGTCCTTTAACCTCAGAGTTTAATCCATTAAATAGAGGTCATGTGCGCCTTTCGCAATACGACATGTCCGAAAAAGACTATTTGGTGCCATATGTCCAGGCCAATTGCTTTTCTGCAGAATTATGCTGTTTTTCAAATGAAAGTCCGCTTTTGTGCCATTGGGATGAAAGCAATGTTTGTTAGTTTACGTTCAAAGGCTAGTGCAAGTCTTTAGGAGTGCATTAAACTTTAAGTATGAAAATAAAAAGGGCATTATTTAATTCTTGAATATCTTCTTTAGTTCTTCTTCTCCATCTTCCTGTGCTTCAGTCTCCTCATGGCAGCTGGTTTGTGGGCCATAGCTTGGCAGCCAAGGGTGAGTAGTCAGTGACTTTAAGCCACCCAATTTTATCCTTATTCTAATTAAATAACCAGTTGCTTCCATCACCTACGTTTAGTTTGAATTTTAATGCTACTTACATCACTTGCTCACGCGATTAACAGCTTCGTAGCAATTTTTTTTAAATTGGTTCAAGTCTCTTTTCGTTTCGTTTATTAATAACATTCTTACAAAACACGGGGCTGGGGTACTTGTCAAAGGTGGACGTTACTCTCAACCATCAGCCGTAGATGCTCCTCTTCAGTTAAGTAAAGGCCTACTGCTCAGTCATAGAGATAAAAAGATAAGTTTTTTTTGGAGTAGGTTCGCTTGACGCTACCACCAATGTACTACTCTGAGTCTACATTGAGGTTGCAATAAGACTAAGTAGTGTTACAAGTATACGGAAGAGTCCAGAGGTAGTACCGCAGAGCAAGGGCAGAGTCCACCGCGGCTCAGTGTTATTAATGCGGAGGGAGTCAAATTTTTAACTCTGTTCCATTTTATTATGACGCAAAAACTTATTCAACTGACTCAGTGTGCTCCATAAAGGAAAATTTGATAAGTTTGGACATTGAAATAGCGTAAACAGAAAGTAAACTAAAGTTCTTACCTTTACAAATACAATAAGGTAGCATACATTTATTTACTAGGTAACAGCATTCATGAACAATTTCGGGTAAATTATAACCACTTGAATCAAAATGAATCTGCCGTAGATGTGTCAGGGTTTTAAGTCATAACAAAACGCGGGATTGAATGCTCGAATTTCAGACAGTTCCACCACTCCACATTCCATTTCAAACGACTGACTATAAGCACAGCTTCACATAACCCCTAAAGGCCAGCCTTCTTGTGACCACCGCGAAACTGCCCAAAAAACGTGTGTGTGTGTGTGCTCCCTTTCGGGTGAAAGGCGCGATGATGTGTTTGTAGTTGCTGTGACGCTATTGGTGCATGGGTTTGTGCACACCGTGACGCTGTCCAAAAATAGACTGAAGCGATCGCCATGGGGATCAATATGGGTTTGCCCACGCCAGCCCACGCGGTACCGTGGTCGAAAACACCTACACATACGCACATACCCAAGCTCCTCCTTGCGAGCACATGCTGTTGGCATCGAAAACCACCTTTTGTAGCTGTCAAGCTAGTAAACATGGACATGCTTGATGGTGCTAGTACGCTTTTAGCCTTCGGGATTCCAAATTACCATGTTTCGATAGTACTTAAATTGAAAGTAATCTTCGCTCGAGCAAGGGAGGTAGGAGACGCCTCTTTAAGTAAACATGGATACTTGGTCCCACGATTCTTTGTTACATCCCTCTTCGTCCTGATATTCCGTTTTTTTCAAGATTACTTGGTTTAATTTCGATTAACTACTATTGGTAGTGTTTTAGTGTTGTTTCGACAACTAACCGATGGTAGTAGATGTTCCCTTTCTGCCTTCCAGATTCCTTTTTACTAAGGGGCACAATGTTTTCATTATACGCGTTTTCTCCGTCCTACTGTTAAAAGCACTTTGGATTTACGCATGTGATAACTGAGAGATTGGTGAGTAGTTCACTAGGCCTTTTAGCGCACTCCGGAAAAAAAAGTTAATTTGGAGACGTCGGTTTTAGCCATTTTGTTAGGCGACGTCACAGATTTTCCCATCTACAGCTTATGCACTTCTGCCCCGCTAAGGTTTATTTCTCAGTGATGGAAACCGGGCTAGATGTCCCTTGGAATTGAGTTGAGTTTGCTTCCTGTTGCCACCGACGTAGCCCCTGCGAGACTTCCTGAGGACGAAATAAAACAATACTCATGCAGAACATATATGTTCAGCATCCAGTAGGAGCTGGATTATTGACACAGCCCGGATGCCACCTCAAGCGGCGAAGGTACAACGATGGACCATTTAGATGTCCCCTTTTATCAAAACTAAGAATTTAACAGTCAAAATTTTGCTGAAGCTAGGTTTTTTGTAAATGTGGCACCTAAAATATTGGTAATAATTTGATTTTGGCGACGAAACATCCGTAGGTGGGTGTATCACATCCAGAATGACTTTTTTATTGCAAGCACAGAGTTACTCCTCGTTGGTGAATAAAAATTTTGGGCATTAACGCGTCGTGCCATTTCGGTCCTGCTCAATGTAGGTGATGAGGAAACAACTGCTTTACACCTACATCAACTGGTAGCAAAAAGTATAAGAAGCAACTAAGGAGACAAATCCCACTTATCCGCCATGCATTCACGTCTTCCATGTGCGCTCCAAAAACTGGCTGTACATTTCAGACTGCAGACTGGTGTGTGATGAGAAATGACTTTGAGCATTGAAGCATCACTGAGTGAGCCAATACATCATTGGTTGTCTCTAAATGACTCGCCTGCTCTTCAACTATCCCCCTTCCACTTCCAAAGCGAGCGCCACTTCATCCACGCAATGCAAGACTGTTTGCCATTCCTGAAGATCAAACAAGCACGTTTGAAGCAAAAGGTTATTTCAACGCGTGTGGTCTACTAGATGGAGGACCGCATGATAACATTTGAAAATGATTCGACAATGGAGGAATACTAGTGACAGATAAATGGAGGTGGCTAAGGCTAGATTCGTTTGCATAATAAAATGAAAAGTTGCATAAAACCGAAAGGGAAGGGCTAACGAATGCAGATAATTGTAATAGTTATTACCAACCTGTAAAACATTGTCAAGAGTCTTTCACAGAAACCTCGTTATTAGTAAAATAAACCTCAACAACACTCTTCGTTACATGAGTTCCACAACCATGAATTAATAATGTACAAAATTTGACTACTCTTTAGCTTCCCGTCTACCTTCACAGTTCACTTGAGAAGTTAGTACGGAGCTACAAGATGGATTCGAATCCCGACGATATCAAGCTACTGGATTTCATTCAAAATAAGGTAAACTACAAGACTTCAAAGTTGGAAGAAGGTGAAAGAACAGCATGGATAATTTGTATGCAGCTTGAAATCATTTCGAAATGCTGAAATATAGAATGAAAGGCCTCATAATAGTCAATTAGTGGGCGATATTCAAAATACTGCATAGTTTATGTATATTTACGTTTACTTAAATCCCCAAAAGTAAGAGGAAATGTTCTTTCTACAAATGCATAATCAAGGCTACCTTTAAACATATTTTTTCTTTAAATTAAGGCTCTATTGTGATCTTTAAAAACCTGAAGCAGGCGGAAAATGAATTTTACCACATCGGTTTAAAAATATCCCCTTTCAAGGATAATGTAATTCTTCTTGTGTATGCTTAATTTTGCATTAAAACGTCTAACTTTTTTTTAAGTTTGCCTGCTGTGGCGCTCTTGGCGTTGGGGACTACTCGGGATCGCATGTCCCCTCCACCTGCGGCTCGACCATTATGGAGCAGACCCAGCGACCAGTAAGCAAAGTCATTACTTAGCCAAATACTTCTCTAGCGACAATTGTAGAACCTCCAACCACTCGCTACTTACAATTTCAACCACATCCACAACCTATCTATATGAAAGGCTTAGCCTCAAAGAGCAGTTAACACCATTGTGGTTTTGCCATAAAAATGCTCTGCAATGCCAGATTATCCCGTTTTAGTAGATAGAAGTATGGTTTAGGAATGCACTTTATTTAGTCAGGAGGGCTACCTTCCTGGCCGAATTAACAATTGTGTAGTAAGGGGAGATGGGCCAAAACCGTACTCGTGTTACCAGCATGAATAACTCTTTTGCAGGGATGCCAGCCCAAGATTCTTCAATCAGGGCAGGAGAACCTCTCGACAATGACAGGCATTGGCATCGGCTTTGGTGTAATAATGGTGAGCTGTGTGCTAAAGAGAGGATACAACAGCCTCTCTATATATAGAATCCAAAAATAGTAGTTTTCTGCGTGTGATTTTCGTCATAATCAGTTTAACATGGTGTTATAACCGCACCCAAACGCATTTTTTTCAATCAATACGCACATCAAATGTCAATTGCAGTGTGGATCACTAATCTGCAAAGCATAAATTACGTCTCCATTATCTGAAAGCTATTTATCGAAGCAATGATTTACGCAATGAGCAGGGCTTCTATCAAACCTGGTAAAATTGAATCACTACCTAGCTGATACTCTTAAAAGATGAAGCAAGTGTATTATGACAATCATAACAACTCCAAAGGGAGGGTTACGTTTATTCTCGTTGAATCGTCTAGATCTGTGGAATGGTGTTTTCCTTGATGCTGTGCTGTGCTCTACGGGAGATTAATTGAACTAAGATCTAGTGGATCTTTACTGCCTCCACCTCCTCTCCGTCACATGCTGCCACCTCTAAATACCCTGATATTTCTTCCAGTTCTGCACGCAACCCATCACTAGCCTACCATCTTCGATTCTCTCCTGTACACTGGCATTTATCTACATCCCCACTTATGTATGCATCCTGTTCAGTTTCCTTACTTCAGACCTCTATCTGTTATTGCTGCATTTGTCAACAAAGGTACAGTAGTGAAGTGTGAAAAGGAACTTGTATTTGTGTTCACCAACAAAAGTGGGGTACTTCATGGTCTCACGTGTCTTCACAAGGCACTGGCTCTGCGTTCAGCAATGCAAGTGTTATGAAATATCAATTTAATCTGCCACAAATTAACCCTAGAAGAAGCATGAATGGGGAGATTTTCCTAAATATACATCCTCTTCCAGCTGAACATACAAAATTTCGGTGGTACGAAGATGTATGGGAGCATTTTAAACATCTGTAATCATTTGTTTTCATAAAAAGTTAGAATATCAAAGGAGTAAAAATTGGGAATGTATTTGATAAGACGAAAGACTGTTGATAAACAGAATGGGGGCGACGCATTCAAAGCGGAAATTGGACATTAGTCGGACTTGAGAAGGAGTACAAACCTAGCGCACATGGGCAATCGTCGTCTTTGAGGTTACTAAGGTGATATACAAATAAATAGCGCTTAACAAAGGCAAAGTTAACAAGCTCATAAATTTTGTTCTAAAAATTGGGAAGCTATAAGACGAAGTAGTTAGAGACCTACGAACTGCGCAGCCTTTCCAGCTGCGCAGCGATATCCTCGGAATTTTGATCGGCTATGGGGTCGTCGACCAATCCCAGAGACTGTATAGGTGCGCTGGGCATCTTTTCATTTAGTTCAATTCCTAATTCATTATAAACCTGCTGAAGTACAGCATCTTCACCCTCACTGTCGTCATAAATACTGTCTAAGGCGTCATTCATGGCCTCTTCCGTCATAGACATCTTCATGCATTCTTTTGAATACCTTTGCATTATTTCAGTGCAACCGATTTTCTCCACTTGCTACAAAAAACATCGAAATACTATAAAGTTCCACACTTCCAAAGAGCAATGTGTGTATGTACATACCTTATTCATTTTGGCAATCACTGATGCGCCGGTGTCAGCTGCGCCTGCAAGTTTCATGCTGGACACGCACATCCTTTGCTGAGCGGTAATGTCACTCATCCGTGCGCCAAACTCTTTAGTTCTGGTCACTTGGTCGCGATTTTTGATAAGCCGTCTCGCCAATAGAGCACAAGCCTTTTCATCTCCTTGTGCGGCAAAGCGTTTAATTTCAGCCTTAAGTTGATTCTCATCACGTTGAATTTTTCTCTGATCTCTTTGGAGCTCCCTCTGCACCCTCCTGTTATTAGTCTCTGCTTCTCTCAATCGTTTTTGCAGCCTCCGCTCTCTGGAAAACATTTTTGAAAAGGATAGGAACCCTTACAGCAGTCGGTTAAGGTCAAGCAAATAAATACTTCGTCTAATTAAACAAGACTCCCCAACCCTACTGAAGTAAAGATAGATAATGACCAAAACGATCAAGCAGATGATTGCAATTTTTAATTAAAGCTTCAGTCGCGATGGCATCTTGACAATAGTTACACATAATTAAGGAATTCGACTGGTCCACCTAAAATGCTTAATGTGGGTACTTGTACTATTTATCTGTAAAACAGTATATTTCGGATTTTGAGGCTGACAACAATGGATTGAAAAACTGTAAAGGAAAGGTTGCTTAAATCCGACAAGTCCCGGTAGCTTAAACTTCAGCGACAATACTAAGTTACATCTTGAGTTTTAAAGCCTTACAAGATGTTTTCTGGGATTTCTCGTCGGTTAGCATCGGTAATCATTATCATCATCGACTTCAGCACCAATCACTGAAGTGTTTTCAACTAACGAGTACGTCGAGTTGTCATCAGTCGCACATTCCCTCAATCGCCTGGGCTGTGCTGTGGGTGTTATTCCATTCCACGAGTCAGCATGGAGAAAATTTACCATGAACAAGTAAGGATACATTTTTGCCGACAGTTGCTACAGCAGGTAGATAGGTTTTGTGCGCAGCACTGTCTGAATAGTCTTCTACAGGGACCGTATTTCACTGTTGAGTCCCTAGCGGAAATTGCGCATAATTTGGACGATAGGGAAAGGAGGGCGCGTAATTCCTTGCAGGCGGATTGTTTGAATACTGATGAAAGTGGGAACTTTTCAGTGCAGGTTTGTATTTCATAGTAATCTATCGCATCCTGTTGAGCTAATTGAATTGAGTGAATGGGCTAATGCCCTCTAGGAAATACATCGCTAGCTAAAAACCAAGATTTCAAATATCCCTTTGGGTTTTTAGGTGATAGCAATGGCTCTTCAGAATCTAGGTCTTGAGTTGGTTCCCTATATGCGGAAGTCTGAAGAAGCTGAAGCAGCCAGAGCTGATCCAACATCACAGCGTGCCTTCATCTGCCACTTCGACATGCATTGGCTAGCTATCCGTCGTCTGGGTTACCAGTGGTTCGATCTCAATTCCCTTCATTCTCGGCCTCGGCTCATTTCTAACACTTATCTCTCTATTTATCTGGCTCAGCTGAACTCGGAAAGGTATTCAATCTGGTTTGTCACGGGCCACCTTCCCGAATGTGAAGCCGATCAGTATTTGATGGTATTTTTGAATTCATTTATAATGCTACCAAAGTTGAATGTATGTTCCCTCTCAGTAAACAGTTAAAGCGCTCTGCTAGTGTATTGCATCATCGTTTGCTTCAATTTCGTTAAGTGAATTTCATCTTCTTTAATTTTTCTCACTACAGCTGTACCCCATATCGGAGACTTATCTGACACAACCCAGTCGCAGCTCGGGTAGCAGAGAAACTGAAAAAGACACCGATCTACAGAAGGCTCTGGCGTTGAGTCTGCAAGATGACTTTAACGATATGTCTCTTCAATCTATCCTCGCTGAGACTAGGAGGGAGGCGGAGGAACTTGATATGCAGAAGGCTCTTCAAATATCTACACAGGTTTATTTGCTCTTCAGAGGGTTTTCGCAACAGCTGTTGTTTCAATTTCCGTCTGGAATGAAGCAGAGTGCTAGGTTTTTTGGCACCATCATTTTAGACTGAATAAGGATTTGGACACAACGTGGTCAGATCGAACCATATTGCCTTAAATCAAATCTAGTGAGTCTTGTCACTATTTCATTACCACCGACGCTCAAGTCGTAGAGCTAGATCTGAATAGCGGCTTTAAATACACAGCAAATGAGGTATCGATGTCGCTGGATCCCTATAACTTGACCGGGATGAATTCGGGAGTGGGGTCGTTTGTTAAGTCATGAGGAGACGCGGGTCCCTCTTTCAATGTACTTTGGTGTAACTTGGGTCCTGGGGGTCATTGTTTGCTCCAGCGCACTTTGCACGGATTGACTAGTGACTGTTTTTTAGTGAGGAGTGGTGTTTCTTGGATGCGGTGTCAGTTGTTTAATATGAAAATGGAGGAGGAGCAAGGTAGTAATTTGGATTTCCAGCTCTTAGCAGTTGAGAAGTTTATGTTGAAAGGGAGGAGATTGCTTTATTTTTTAACCAGGCGAGTTAAAATCTAATACTTCCCTCTGTTGATTATACGGACGGCGAATTGCATTGCACACATCCTAGACTAACGCTTTGTGGTTATTTAAGCCTGCTTGTTGGTTCGAATTACTCGTCGCACGTACTTTATCTCACCTTGGTCGTTAGAATAGGGATGGAAATGCTCACCCATTGCCCAATGCTCTTCTCATCCTCACGTACGCTACTTGATACTGGACTTTGTACACATTTTATCTTTTTTCCTTCATAGGATGCTTATTCTCCTATCACGGGACAACTTCAGACTTCCGAAGCTAGAGATTTGGAGACCTTGCAATTACCTCTAGTTGTAAGTAGTCCTTCAAATGAACATACCCTTCAACTTGCGAGTTGGTGTACTTTAAAAGTCCTTCTGGGTGGTCTGATTAACCTGGAAGCTAATTTTTCTTGGGGTGCAGGACTCCTGTGATCGTGTGAACAGCAATGGTTCCACTGATGAACAATTTTGTGAGTTAGTTTTTCTTCGCCAAACATTTGTTAGTGCTTCTCAGTTTGGAATTTGTTAATTTTACCCCGACTGGCTGTGCTCTAGCTGGAAAATATGAATTCGTTCTGTACACTAGCTTTGTATTCGGGGATGCTACAAGGCGTCAGTCAATCTGAAGAAGATAGGGACCTACAAGAAGCAATTAAATTATCGTTGCAGGTGAAATTTTGCTTATTATTATCATGATATTTGCCGTTCCTCATATATTCACTGTTTTACAAATAACATTCGGTAGTAATGTCACAAACACTTATCTCACCGACACTTACCAACCCTCAATACTTAATGTAAACGATATAATTCAGCTAGAGTACTTACTATCATGCTGCACGGTCATATGATAGGACGTTAGGACAGATTGGTTCACGTGGTTTCTTACAGCCCAGATCTATGCTAAAAAAATCATGCAGTTTTTCATGCGTTGAAAAAAAATCTTGGCATTTTTCGTGGTTTTATTGTCCCAATTTCAGGATGGAAATTAGGCACCACAACTCGTCCACTCGTAACTCGGTTGCTGTTTTAAGCAGGCACGTGACCTTCCAACCGCTCTGCGGAAATCGAAACAAAGCTCTTGCTTTTTTTCTATATTTGTGAATTAATAAAATGACTAAATTATTTGTCGGAATTCCGTACACTATTGAACTAGAGCATAAAGGGTAGGTCGATGTTGTGGTCTCCGCATCCGACATATAGACTTCCGTAGATGGGCCTTTCCGGCACATGGTATAAAATGTAGCCTAACCACTGTAGACTCTTGACGTAGACAACGGTGTTTCCGCGTTCAAAACGTATTGCCCAACTACCTAAAATGGGGGGCATAGGAATCATTCAACAAGTAGGAAAATTTGGGTGACTACCGCTTGGCACGTCGGTCTCTAGGGTGTCCAGGAAGTCGACTGCTTTGTCCAACTTGACTTTGTCCTCTAGAGGTTTGTGAGGATACTTGATGGGTTTTCTGAAATGAAGATACGATGAAAGTTTGGCTGACTCTGCCATTGTGAGACCTAGCAAATAGCTGGGACCAGAAAAATGTGGTTGCCTTCATAGTTCTTGTTTCGGATGACTTGGCCGTTTGCTAAACGGTGGAAGGAGCCTCGGGGTATCACCCGGACATCATGGTCAATTCGCTTAATAACAGCTGCTAGCCTGTCTTCTTCCTTCATTTTTATCTTAATTTATAAAATTCATATTCAACTGCCAACTTGAGTCTCTTCTTGAACTAGCTCATCGCCCTTAAAGTACTGATTTAGCTCGGAATGCTCGAATTCATTTTGCGGATCACCAGTAAATCGCATCTTCAAGTATTTAGATGTTTCAATGTCGTCCTTTGTTGGAATTGGTAGCAAACACCAGTTGATACAATCTTTGCTGTAAAGCGTCGTAACATCACTCATATAGTCCTTTCCTATGCCCTGAGCAATGTAATAATCTCCCTGAACGCCTTTTATTATGCCCCAAAAATTAACAATGACGTATTTCTGCTCATATTTAAGAAGAGTAAGGGATGTCTGCAGTGAGGCTTTTTGTTCAGGGGTGAGAACAATTCCACATGGACTCAGATAATCAACCTTAACATGCAAGTCGGAGTAGTCCATCGAAGTTCAAAGGTGCTGTATTGTCTGTTGCCATGTTGAATGTGTTAAACAAAGGTTGTGGAAATTTTTAGGCTTGAAAAAACACAAACACAAGCAAAAGAACAAGGCGGATTTTAGCGCTTAGGATGGCAGCATAATTCTTGAAACTACCTTATTGGCGGGCAACATCAAGCCATGAGAGCTACTGGTAAGGTCCGTGCATGGAACCATTACAGCGGAAGTGATATCGTAAAAATGTTTTAAAGGGTAGTAACAAAGCTACATGCTATCAAACCATGCTGCTTTCAATTAATTTAAACTAATAAATGCATTCGAATCCAGTCAGCCTGTTTAATCCAGGAGCATAAAGGTTGGCAAACAGAAAATAGCTGGGGAGCGTACCATATTCAGGTGCATTGGTCACCGTTACCTGGTGTTGATCAATGCAATGGCGTCCAAACATTTTATTAGACACATAACAGTAGGTAATAATTTAAAGTAGTCAGCAATGCACATCATTTTCCGTCTTGTTAATTTTACTAGGTAGCATTACGCTGCATTCGAAAGCAATAGCATTGATGTAGCGTCACAAGACTTCCTTACTTATAGAGAACACATATATTCTGTAAACAGATGGATTAGAACTCTGTTGGCATGGCCCGGAGGCCGGCCAACAGGCTAGTACAATATAGCCATCCAAGTGACCGAAACCGGCAGTTCGAACGAACAAAGTATTAACTAGCCACTCTCTTCTTTCCAGCGTCGTCTTTGACACTCCCCTTAGCCAGCCTTGCGTGTCACCCATCACAACTTAATCAGTGCTGCGAGATACACCCACGAGCTAACCGTCCCAGTCATCGAGATTCGAGCGCATGTGTTCCTGTTGCGTCATCAATTCTGCGTAGCACTTGATGCAGTAAATGCGCATTTCTTAGTCCTCCCCTTCCACGAGAATGTGGTTCAATGAAAGATGGGGATACGAATTCAAGTTTTCGAATGAGTCGAGACACACACAACACATATTGTGATCCCAGGCTTTTTTGATGCCGCAGAAAAAACGCGGGGGTATCGTAGAACCCTGAGCAAATGGAGTGATCGGACCTCTTAGGAGCAAAATGCATGCGATCCAAGCGCGCAAAGCATAAAATGATGCTATCGAATGGCGTCCTGCACATTCTACATCTCTTGATACGCATTTTAGCGAAGGGCTGCAAGTTGCCGGATACTCTGAGACAGAGGTTACGGATGATGTTTGACCAGTTGTTAATAGCTTTCCTGCAGAGCACGAGGGTGGAGAGGTGCTGAAGATGGGCGTCGATCTCAGCCCTTCCACTTTGGGATGTCAGAGATTCTCTCATCCGTAGTACATGCACCTCAAAACACAAAACAGAAATCTGACCACTAAGGGGTGGCGCCCGCAAAAGTTGTCTGAATTTGCGCAAAAGTACAACAGTATGCAAGAGTGACGTCTAGACTACCTATAAAGCCTTTACGTTTCTTTCGCTTATGCAATGTTTTGAGCCAGAATAAAGTTGATAATTGCTGGGTTAGCGAAAATATCCCTTTTTTCTGATAATTTACTTAACGCACAACAATGATGAGTAGTTCTTGAATGGATAAGTGAAATTTTTAGACAGATCTAGAAAGAAGCATTTTATTGAGTCAAAAAATTAATTATGCACATCCTCTAATCAAGCACGTGTATGTTACTTATTAATCAGACTTTGGCGAGTCTACCTTTTAGTCTCACCTTAACAGTTTTAAAAATTTTGGTAAATTTTGTAGCGTCATTATGCTTTTTTATTTTTTTTGTTTTACTGCATGAATTTGCTATTTATAATTTATATCCTGTGTGGTAGTTTTATGAACTTAGTTCCAGATGAATGATAGTGACGAGTTTTTCGATGAGTGCCTTAGAGAGCATAATAAATACAGAAAGTTGCATGGAGTTGAACCTTTGCGGCATAGCATAGCATTGGATAAAACAGCACAGGAATGGGCTGAAACACTTTTTCAAAAGGACAATGTTACCAATAGCCCTCTATCAAATAAGGGGGAAATCGGTGAGAGTATAAGCAAGCGGACGAGCACCTCAGAGGAAGTTGACATATCGGGTATACAATATTTTTTGTGGTAATCAATACCCAGGATTGGATCTCACTGCTCAATGGTACAATGATATTCGCAGTTACGACTTTGACTCTGCTTCCGGTCCTGCAGGTACAGGTTGCCAAAATTTATACTTAGAGTGCCTTAAAATTCTCTTGAGTTAAACAATTTTTTGGCAACTTTCATGCGGGCAATTAAAGTAATTTAAGGTTTTTGACAGAATTATTTTACATTTGCATATCTCTGTACCAGGTAATTTTACACAAATGGTTTGGGCGGCTACCCGAGAAGTTGGATTTGGAAAGGCTTCTGGTAACGGGCAGTGTGTTGTGGTTGCCCATTATCGACCTCCCGGCAATGTTCGGGGTCGATATAAAAACAATGTGTTCCCGCCAATTGACGGAAAAGCAAACGAGCTGTATAACCCTGGTAAGAGCATTACGATGCCAAATTTAGCCAAGCATCTAAAATTAGATTTTTTTAAAACTTTAGGCACTTACTTTACATTCTTTTATAATGAGCAGAGTTTGTAGAGATTATTAACAAACTTTCATTGAAGTAGATCAAAATATCGCCCCCGCCTCTGTGAATAAGTAGTATTTTTCGTGTTAGGTCGTGAACGCATTTTGAAAAAGTCAATCACAAGGGAGAAACGTGTCAATGCTCAGGGTCAAGAAAGAACGGTTGTACGTGAAGTAATCGAAACGAAAACTGCGGACGGAAATGTTAGCCATCCTCTATGAAACTTTTCATTTTATTCATGCAAGTTTTCTTTTGCATAAATACTTTTTTTTTAGATACATCGTCGTATTATTGAGACCTTTGTAGATGACGACGACACTGACCAGTACTCTGGG
Organism: Taenia solium; assembly: GCA_001870725.1. Lineage (NCBI taxonomy): Eukaryota > Metazoa > Platyhelminthes > Cestoda > Cyclophyllidea > Taeniidae > Taenia > Taenia solium. Next base: position 18,086 of record MIEF01007459.1, on the reverse strand, counting down.
CAACAAAATGGTTTACCTTTACCTCAGATTATTCCACCAGTAAGTATTTTTTGTGAGATATACTTTTTCGAATTGCTGCCAGTCTTGCTTCGAATTGCACTCCTATAATTTGAAATGTTTGCAAACTTATGACACGGTTAAGCTTCTACAGTGATATGTGTCTTCTAACAGTTCCAATGTTAAAACCGTACTTTGGACCCGCATTTTAGAATTTTGCAAATGTGCTTTTGGGTTGCCTACTCGTTATCATCATTTCCATCTAGTCATGTGATATACGAACCAGTTAAACTCGCCGCAACTGATTTTACTTGCCGCTAATTTACTTTGCTTTTAAAATATTGCTTGCTGATATTTTAATCCTATTTTGTCCAGCTTTAAGGTTTTAAATCTTTTGGTCCGATTCGGAATTGACACGCAATGCAGGAAATGCTCTTATTTGAAGATTTACGATGTCACTTCTAGGGACTACATCCAGAAGTGAAGGGGAACTTTTTCATGATCTGTTTATGTTAACCCTGTATAAGCACAAATTTATAGCATAACATTTTTTTTACTTCGAGCCGAAAATGTGACTACGACAATGTAGTTGTGATGGCGATATGCCCGTAAAAATAGGGCAGAATTTTTACTAGCAAGCACAATGACTTCTTTGAAGAATTAGAGTGGTTTAAAACCTACATTTTGAAAGAAAAGGTAGACCTTTCAAAAAGCATGAGTAAAAATAGGACAAAAACATTGCACATGTAAAGTTGGATGCGCTTTTACAATCACACCCTAAAAGAGTCATATAAGTGCTTATAACTTGGAAAAAAAAACAGGTTTTAGATGAATGTGGGAAGTTACTGCCTGGGGTACTAGTCAAGCACAATTCACCTTTGCTTTAAGGCAGAATTTTTGCTCTTAAATTTTAATAAAATGTTAAATAAGGAGAAGAGGGAGGCACACACTTTTTTTTCTGACAAACTGTCACTCTCTTCGATTTTCCTAAGGAGACGAAAAAATTGGACAGATGAACACGTTAGAAGTAATGGTATTCCCTTCCTATATTCAGAGGTTGGATTTCTGGAGGTGAACATGTGTAAAACGTAAATTTTGTCCAAGGACGCACAAGCATTAAAAAAAGATAAATTAGGTGAGATGCTGGGTGTTTACCCATACCCTTTTGCCCTCAATTTGGCTCAATTCCTATAAACTGGAAATAGAGTTGAATCTTTGCTCTTCTATCCCCTGTGGGTAAGTGAGACAAATCACAGTCTGATTCAAATGCTCTTAATTAAGTCCACTCTACAGTGCTGTCGGTAAAATTTGCTTTTGAGATAAAACTTATTCGCAGAAACTTGTCACATTCCTGCCCACACTAACTTCCATGTTGGCTGGACTTCCGGCTGATTTATGAAGAGATGAATCATGATGCTGTAACCAAGTTAAATTTGATGGCTAAGAAAAGAAATCTTTCTCAAAGTTGCTGCATTTTTGGAAAGGTCTACAAAAAGCCACTTGTCTACTGAGTGTTTTAGACTTTTGGAAGCGTAGTTAACAACACAATGCTTCAAATTGAAGCGTTCTCTTAGAGTTTAATTCTTGCTTTCTAAAATCCTTCATCAGAGTATATCGAGGTTCTTAAAACACCTCCTCTTCATATTTTACGTTTAGTTATGGGCAATAGAAATTGACCTTTTCTGTTTTAATAATGAGAATTGAGTAACCGATCAAAAACTCTAAAAAAGCTTTATTAACTGAAACAATCTCCGTCAGTGCGCACGGTTTAAAATTCTTGCCAAATGCGACAAAGGTGGCAGTGAATTTTAGTCCGATGCAACGATTTGTCTTTAGAAGTGGTAGGAAGTCAAAAGTAGCCCCATCTCACCTCACCTCACCCCACCTCACCTCCCGACTTGCCTCTTGTTTCAGCCTATTTGGCTTGCGGTTGTTTGTCTAACACCAAGAAAAAGTAGAATTGTTAAGAAAATGCAAGAAGAAGGCAGGAGATGGGGACTTTGTACAAGGAGAACTAAGAGGTGAGCAGTGAAGAGCACACTGAATGGGGAAGATGATGGACTGATGCCTTATAATGAGCTCATAACAATGTTTGCATGCATTTGACAAGTCGTAGCAGTCACTACTACGAGATGGTTTGGAAATTGCCAGAAATTTCCCAATTCAACTTATAGTAGCGATGGAATTAATGACTACGTAGAAAGCAACTGTCTCAAACAAATTGGGGATTGAATTTGTCACTTTTCGTTCCCCAAATTGCTAGGCTCTGGTGTTTATCTGTTGAACACTTGATAAGCGTGCATTTGTTTTTAAACCAAAAAAAAAAAAAAAACAAAACAGAATAGCACTTTGGCATGCAGCTTTTGTGCATCGTCATCGCCACTGCCACCACCATCATCATCATCTCTAGGCTTATTTGTCGAGACATGTCTGCGTGGTGCCATAACTTGGATGATTTGGAGTTATGAATCATAACGATGCTAAAAGGCTTCAGGAATGGGCACTTTAAGACCACGAATGAGGGTCAATTTCGATTTTCCCTGCAGCTGGAAGAGCAATGGAGATGATAGGGCGGATCCAAGGTTGTGGATCCGCGTCTTTGCGTTTGCACTTGAAGTCCCTTGTCAATCTTCCAGACACCTGATTGACTAACGAGATGGAGATTGAGCAAGTAGCCTTTTTACCATCCTCTCATCTGTTTTCACAAATCGACTTTTTTTTGATTTCTGTCATTCAGTAAACTCAACAGGGAGGCGTACCTCCCCACTAATCACACACGCCAACAGAGCTGAAGTTATACTTCCATTCATAAAAAAGCGTACAAGAGAAAGTTGTTTCCATTCTGATACAATCTGTCCACATCAGGGCCAGGATGCAAAATCTTGCACTAAATTGTACTCTGTTAGCATTAAAAAATGTCCACATCAGGGCCAGGATGCAAAATCTTGCACTAAATTGTACTCTGTTAGCATTAAAAAAAACGGACGCTTTTCTGAAGCTCTACCTCCGACCTGAAATTGAAAGGCTGTAGGCATACGGGCCGTGCAAATAGGCACTTGATCCATTTTTCTTTACCTTCAAATTTTTTAGCAACCATCAAAGCAGTCGATGTTGGAATTCTCTGAGGAAATGCTCAAACTTCACAACCGGTACAGACGACTTCACGGAGCACCCGATCTCGTTCTCAGCAGCGTGAGTTTTTCGCTGCATTTTGAACTCATCTAAGCAACACAAAAATCACGGTGTTTTGGTCACTCAGATGATCTCTTGCCTTTATTTTTTATAAGACTTGATTAGCCATGAATTTTGTTGCAAGCTATAACCACAATTTGGAGTAAATTTTGAAGTAGATCCACGCTTCTTATGCCGACTGCTTGAATCCCACAGCTTTAGCTTTTAAGATAATCGTGATTAATGAGGAAAAAATGGCAGTTTAGAAGGTTACACAACAAAGGTGAAGCAACAACCCGAAGCGAATAGGCTTTCCTTTGGTGTCTTGATTGCATGGCTGGCTGTGGTGGAAGCGTGCCGACATGGGCTGTCACTTTGAATGGAACGAAGTAAAAAAAAGTGTTTTTCAATTCAATGCACATCCTTTGTTGAAAAGGGTAAATGCCTTATTTTAGTGGTTAAGTCTGCAATTTCTACAGCGTGAGACGCTTAAGGCAATTTGAGCAATCGTATCACTTATTTTTATTTAAGTAGTATATTCTGTAAAAGGAACTTTTAGTATGTTTTTACTTTCGCTTTTATTAAGTTCCGTAAGTCTTCACATCGTACGCCTTTACTGTTCCGTCTGCTATCACCAAAATCGGACTTTATGCCTCGAGGTGGCTGTAGTGGTTCAAGAGCACATAGCGGATGACACCATTTATCAAAGCAGTGCATTAATGGGAGGCTCGTGTATGCACTGGTTCTCCTATTTGCAAAATTCATCCTAGCTTAACCACTAAAGTAATCCACACCACCGATTCGCGGCAAATTAATTTGGATGGAGGCAAAAAAGTACAGGAAGTTGAGACTGCCAGCATTAGTTATCCCCTCTAAAATTGACTTGATTATGTCTTCATGAGATGGAGGAGGCGATGCCGACTTTCTGATTACCAATCCTACGCGGGTGACAGTCACAGAGCAGTTAAACTTATAATGCCAAGCAGAAGACTAAACCATTTACGTCTTAATGGTAGCTTACTTAAAGACTTGCGAGGTAAAGTAAACTTGAAGGAGGCAATTTGTTGCCTAGTGTGGGTGAATTAGCTTCAGCTTCAGCTTCAGCTTCAGCTTCCTGCTTTATTCCGAACAGACTACTGCAGTTTGGACTGGAGCTGTAAACAACCATGTCACTGTGGTTTTTTGAGACTGGTTGCTATTAACCTCAGTTACCTAATGCAGCTTACTTTCCTGATTAACTAACACTCTGGACCGTACCATCTCAAGCCATTAACGAGGGCAGAGTGGCTCAAGCAGAGCCCCTAGCCAAGACGGACGAACTTGCCAATTGCAGCGTAACATTTGCACAACAGTAGCCACAAGTCAAGGTGTGGGTCTGAAATGCGCAAGGTCTTGATGACAGCGTCTCTACAAATCACAGTGCATCTGACCTCGTTCAAAGTGCCGACCCCCTTCACAGGCGACACAACAAACACGGCTTTTCACTTACTCAAATGCTCTCTTGGTTTTATTTTTCCAAAACCTAGTTAGCTATGAATTCTTATTGCAAAATCTGTGCTTTACAAGCTATAACCACAAGTTGGAGTAAATGTCAGTGCAGAGGCACGTTGGTTCTGTGTCCTACCCAAGTCGCACATCCTTGACCTTCAAAATAACCATGAGTAGTAAGGAAATACAGCTCTTTGGTAAGCGACATCACAAAGATAAGGCAACAACCGGAAGCGAACAGGCTTTCCTTCGGTGCCTTGATTGCATGTCTGGCTGAGGTGGAAGTGCGCCTGTTTTGGCTGTCACTTTGAGTAGAACGAAGGAAATGGCAGCGGTTCGACGTTGTGCTGCAAAAAGGCCTTTTTCGCTTCAATACACTTCCTTAGTTGAAAGGAGTAAATGTCTTATTTTAGTGGTTAAGTCTGCAATTTCTGCAGGGTGAGACGCTTAAAGCAATTTGAGCAATCGCATTGCTTATTTTTGCTTAAGTAGTATATTGTGCAAAGGGGATTTTTAGCATGTTTTTTACTCTCGAAATCATTGCGTTCCGTAAATCCTCACACCGTACGCCTCTGCTGTTTCGCCCACCATCGGCAAGATCGGAATCTATGCCTCGAGGTGTCTAAAGTGGTTTAAGAACACTTCCAAAATGACATTTCACGCATCAAAATGTTTCATTAATGCGGGTCTCACGTATGCGATGGTTTATCCATTTCTATGATGCATAAAATTATCAATTAAGCTAGTACTACTAGCTACTGCTCCATTAATTTGGATTAAGCTCGAAGAATCAAAGATTTGCGATTGTTAGCATTAGCTGTCCTCTTTTAAATCGACTTGATTGTGTCCTCATGAGTTGGAGGGACAATGCCGACTTCGGATAACAAATCACAGACGAGTGTCAGCAATGCCAGGCAGGAAAGTTAATGCTTTGCATCTTGACGTTAGCTTGCCTAGGTAGTATAAGAACGCCAACTTAAAGGAGCGATTTCTTGCCTTGTGTTGGGGCAAAATTAACTCCAGCCAGCCACTTTAATCCGAACAGACCAGTGCTGTTTGGTTGGTAGCTATGCGAAGAAAACCTCGCTACCATGGATTTCTTACAGCTGGTTGTCATTAACCTTGGTTGCCTAATGCAGTTTACGCTCTGAACCGTAACTTCCCAAGCCGTTAGCCAGGGTACGGTGTCCCAAGCAGAACTCAGAGTCAAGGTAGATGCAACTCACCGACTTCTCCATAACTTCTACACACCAGTAACCTTAAAGCAAAGTGTGGATCTGAAACAACTTACGCTGTAGGAGTTTTCACGCTCCTTTGTGAGAAGATTCCCAGGTGCACAGGAAAACAGCTTCTCACTTTCCCTAACTTTGATTGTAGCGACTGAATACGATGGCGCAGGAGTGGGCGGATTTTCTCGTCGATGAGATATGTCTCTCCAACAGCGGGTTCACCATCGATGCGGTGCGTCTGGGCGAGAATATCACCAGTCGATGGTCAAATGGTGAACTGGAGGAGTCAGGTTAGCTCATCCTTTGTGGTCACTCGATGTGGTGTCGGTCTGTAAGCTTCGTGTTTGGACTGAGTGGTGGAGAAAAGAAAGTGGGGATGGTGAATGCCAAATAGGCACCAATGGGCACCTCTTTTTTAATGGTAGAAGCAAACTTAATTAGCAGGAGTTGTGGCGATGTTAGAACGGTAGGGAAGTGCAAAGAGTGTGGTGGAAGCATTCAAAATACACCCAAACGACAGGAGCATTATATTTGTTGAAAGGTCGATTCATTCCACGGAACCCTTAGACTCATTATGCAGTAAGGGCAAGGAAATCACGACCACATCGCCCTTTAACAGTACAACTGGTTAATTGGGGTCATAGGAAGAGGAATGTCAATAGATATGATTACTTCGGTGAGAAAACTGTCAGGGATAGAAGTGGCCTGTATGACAGTCAAGAGGAATGTTGGGTTGCAGTTTTCCAGACAAAAGCTTGATCAATCCACAAATCCTGTAGACGCCTTTGACCTGCGATTCTATGTATTACGAAATGCTGCACCCCGCAATGCGCCCATTGGTCAAGACACCGTGACAGCGTCTTACCACCCATCATTGTGTTTGAAGTTTTGCCTCATCAAGAAAGGCATTTGAATTGGGCATTTACGGTGCGATTGTGGTACTGTGCAGTACTTCTCTTAGTCTAGAATCCTTCCACCAAGGACATTCCTTTAAAACACGACAGTGTCACGTATGTGCGACATAAATTCTCCATCAGCTTGTGGCGAATGAATGCAGGACAACTGATGTCCGAAAATGATTGCATTTGAGAAACACTTAACATAACTTAAATTTGAACAGAAGGCATCAGTTGTGGGCTGTGGGTGTTGATATTCCTCTGAGATTTTGGTAGTAGACGCGGTAAGACATTGGGCATAAATAGAAAATTCATTCGATCTTTGCCAAGTTCTAACTCTAGATAGGTGTAACTTGTGATGAGCCGATGAGGGCAGAGTTGCAGTTCCATCTTCACTCACATTGCCTGCATTTCCTTTCTGTTCCACGGGGAACAGCGAGCGATGTGGTCTCGAACTGGTACCAGGAGTCATCTCGATTCAAGTACGGTCGCGAACCGGTCAGCATACAGGGTATTGGTAAGTCCAGGCATGAAATTGCAGCTAGACTAAAGTGTCCTGCACCAAAATATCACCAAGCCATTTAAGTCAGATTTGACAACCCAGAATGATGTTTTGAATGAGTGCAAAAATTTCAGACATTTAGAGAAACATTCTTTGAGCCGCCCAGTAAAATTTTGCATGTAAGGGATGGCCTCTGTTAGAACACAAATGAAAGGAGTTAGATGGAGCCATATTATGCGGTAGCATTTCATCCTGCAACCCATACTCTGTCATTCCTTTCTTAAGTAGACACAAGCTGGCCGTGAATCTCATCCCTATGCATTACCTTGTTTTCCAAGGCCAGAGAAATTCAAGTCCTGTTCTATCCACCTCCCATTCCACCCCATTTTTAATTCTCAACTGTCTAGTCTGCCCCTCATCCAGTCGTGTGACTGTTTGATGCCGGGGCATACTTAGAATACTAATGGCATGGGAATGTGGAGGATGAGGCAAGATATTCCCTCCTCCGCATATTATTAGCCATGACGAGCAGAATGAGAGCAGACGTGCATTCCAACGTGAGGGCGGTGCTAAATTTAATGAATAACCCGTGATGCAGGTGGCACCGAGAGCCACTTCCCAAGGCATGTGATCTCCGTCTCGAAATGTATCTTTGTCAAAACAGTTGAAAAATCTTGTAGCGTCACGAGGACCGAATAAGTGTTGTACCCGATAAAATGTGATTTACCCACCTCTATGATTAAATTGACAACCTGACTGTAGGGAACTTTACACAAATGGTGTGGGCCTCCTCTCGAAATCTGGGCGTAGGAAGAGCCATTCGAATAGCTCGAAACGACGAGTCAACAGAAAAGCAAGCGAATCTTCTTTCCTCCAAAATCGTAGTTGTCTGCTTCTACTTCCCTCCCGGCAATGTGGCCACCTACTTCACTGACAACGTCCATCCTCCACTAGCCGAGAAGGAGGCTTCCGGTTGTCCCGTCTCCACTTCCGCATCCAATCAGCCTACTTCGCTTACCAAACCAACCTAGTCTGCTTCTTTTCATTTTATCCTCTTAGTACTTTTCCTTCTTCAGCGCTTTCAAGTGGTCCACCGAACTTGTACTTATAGCTCTAACTTGCCACCAGCATACACACACACACACACACAATGCCTCCTCGCTCAATGCCACGCAATACACGTATTTTGAATACTGTGGTCTGCTCTCCCTCGACTCGCATCTGACAGGCCTAATAAGGGATGCTGACATCCACTTCAAGCATTCAAGTTTTATGCATTATTCAACAGTCGTCCCGATTCTCTCACCAAACATTCATTTTTGTGACAAGAACCAGAAAGTTGGGAGGCCAGGACTTTACCTAGGATTATCATTACTTTTGACGATTATTTCTACCCGCCACTTTGTCAAGCTGCTTGAGCATGATAGTCACGTGTCACCGGAAACTCATGTGTGATTTCACCACGGTTAGGATTCTTGCAGATCTACACACACATGACCTGAAGTAGACTTGCTGTCACAGTGCTTTGCAGTAAAGAAAAGCCACTGTTTTAAGGAGACTAGAATTATATCAGCAGGTTTTTTAAGGAGGATAGTTGCTTTGGTGCAGAAAGGGAGCAAGGAGTGAAATGGATTTGGCTATTTTGCTGGACTTAGTACCAAGGGTGAGGATTAGGAGGCCAAATGAATTCCTACCTTGATATGGAATGCAACAACCCACTTGGAAGAACAATAACTGTCTGTTGAAACAATCACATTCAAAGTGTCCATTCTATGTTCCTTCTCCAGTGGGAAGTAAGACGTCTGCGGGTAAAAATTTAAAAACCATCTGCCTTCGGATGCCAGAAAGAAGTTAGGGATTCGCTCCTCTTCTGCATGCCATCATGGGATTGTCTGTCTGGTGCTCAAAAAATGGGCAATCCTTTGGTGACATGTCATCCGAAGAATATAAGGGACGCGATGAGGTAGTGTGTCCCTCTATATCAATTCAAAACCATCAGTTCCGTGGTCACTGTGCACTTCTGAAATGCTCAACACGCCCGTCTCGCGAATCCAAACCACACCAACTTTGAGTGAACTTGCGGGTGGTGCAGTGCACGTATAACTGCTCACCGTGACTTCTTCATTTGTGAAAGCCTAAGCAACAATCGCGGAGATGAATCCACTCAACAGAGATGCTTGATGAGGTGAAAAACTTTGTCTTGCTCTCGGAACACAACTGAGAGGAGTCGAATGATGGTGAGCAGGCCTCACCCTTGCATACACTCCTTTTGTTACCCTCATTTATTTTACACAGCAAAACTCAACACAACACCAAACAGAAAGAAAGAAGGACACAACACCATAAGTAACAGAAACTGCCTTTCATCGTCTCGACATCGGACAGTCCATCACACAATCCCATGTAAAATTACGAACGACAGTTGGGAGGTGGAAGTGGGGTTTGGCTTCTGCCCAGCCTCCAACGGAGAGACGGTGTGTAGCACTGCAATGCACAGGTTGTTTTTATCTGTCTAGCAATGATGATAGATTGCGTATGGTAATGATGATTACCTGGACAGATGGAGTCAATGTTTTTGTTGATGTAGCATTTCGCAGTTGCCTCAACATTTCAATGCAAAGATAAACGGAATTCTCGATCACTTGATAGTATCAATCATTGCTGCTATTTATTGTGTGTGTGTGCGTGTGTGCGTGTGTGTGTGTGTGACTTGTATTCAGCTGGAATATTGAATGATAAATGTCACTGGCAAACAGTTGAATCGGTGCCCACGAAAAGTTGGTAGAAGCATGCCGCAGTGAGAGGCAATTACCCGAAGCCGTCTCACACATGCGAAGTACTTACGTGCATTCTCAAGGTTTTGGGAGATTTAAGAGAAGTGGGTAACGACGTGGAAGGGGTTGTTGAAGTACTTCGCATTCTCATTAATCCACCCAATCCCATTCATTCGGTAGTTCGCACTTTTCGTAATTTAACGCTAGCATCACCAAACAGATGTCCCACGAATCAGTCAAGTTTGTTTGCCACATCCCAAAGTGGGTGGCTGGAAGAGGTGTTTTGAAAAATGAATGCCCAACTTAAAATATGTGAGCTGGCGAAGAGTCAATGGAATTGGTTTCATTTTCCTCCCATCTACCGCTTGCCACTCGTTATTGTCAATCATCCATTTCCCTGAATTAATGGAAACCTCTTCGCAATTGAGTGCACAAAAGCGGCGGCTATAACAGCAATGTTAATTTGCAAGACTTCTGTTTACTCTAAACTCAGTTTTGAAATTCTCACGCTTGCTTCGTGCAATAGAACTACCGAACCAACTACTCCGAAACTGCTTTCGAGATGGAGACATAGTGGGATGGGATGCGGCAACCTAAGCCATGAAAGGCGGGCTTGGTTGGGGCTCGATAGCCCTCTTCACCGACGCATTCGTCATCACCAGCACTGAGGGTGAGATGAAAGTGCCACACTTGCCATCCAAAGACGATCGGCCGAGGTGGCATCATAGTGCCTCTTGTGCCTCGTGTGCCTCGAGTGAGGTACTTGCAACTGCTTCACGAAATCCACAAATGTTTTGTTTGCAGTAGATGTCTTTCTTTGTTTCCACTGACGTTGAAGTTTGGGGAGGACGTGAACAATTTTGAAACCACCGGAACCACGTTGTTCCAATAACTAGGCACATTCAATAGAAACGTTTATATGCAGAGGTAGAGCTCTAAGTGAGGGAACATTCGCCAATGAAGACGTCGAGGCAGTTTTAACATTTCACACAGAGTTCGTTGCTTCGCGACATCGTCTAACCATCTCCAGAAGAGTCGTCTTGCATTTTCACATAAATACCTTTCATGCGTTGTACTGTGAGAGACAAAACAAACGAGTTTTAGATGACGGATTAGAAGTTGATGGAAGCGGATCTTCGTGCCAATTTCACTGGAAGCTGATAACGGACCACTTTGCAGTTTATATGTAGAAGTGAATCAAAGCTAACATGGTGGCGGAATCTTCCCTTTCCTCCTCCTCCCTTCCTCCACCCCTTCCTCCACCCCTGCCACTAGAAGTCTGACTGTTCCTAGACATCTTTATTATGGATACAGGCGGAATGCACGATGGGAGAGTGTTTGTGACCGAGGGGCCTCCGAATGTGGAGAGGAAACACGTGCAAGTTAGAATTCGTCCTCCCACCTCCCGCCTTCAAAGCACATTTAAAGAACATAGGTGTTGCAAACATCACTAAAATAGTGCAGTACGTTAGCTGTTTGTTTAGCTCTCGGTCATGGCAAAGGACCACCCATTTGCTTACCCATCAAACATTTGTTTGGAGGGTCGGCCATTCCAACAGCTTAAAGCCCTACTGTCCGTCGAGCATCTATACTCCACCCATGTAGCATGCCTTTCAATCTAACGCTTGACCAGTTTGAGGACAAAGTTACGTTAGTAACTTAAAAATTCGTTCTATTTCTAGGCTTCAGTCAGGAGACCAGAGACTGTTCTCTCACAGCGATGATTTCAAAACGGTTGTGGGGCCGAACCTGCTTTCAAAGCAAAACAACTCGGCACAGATGCTTTTTTAGAATAGGCTGATGAGTTTAATTAAAACAAATAACGTCTTTGCTCAAACTGCAACTGTTTGCCGTAAATTACTAAAATGAATGTAAACATGTGTTTGTGTTGTTGCAAAGGCAGCAAGCCATGAGGTTACAATGAAATTTAGTGGGGAAGAGCAATGCATCAGTTGGCTGGGCACTTAATGTGAAACTCAAAGTCAAGTCACCAATTGCTCACCTAAATTTTCGCAAAGAGATTTGGGGTATTGTAGGAAGAGGAGATTGTGGCGTCTCAGCACTTCCTTTTGGGTATAGAACGCGAAGTACTAGGGCAAATACATCCATTCTGCAAACAGAGGGATTGGAGGCCACTGGCTTCGTCCGGAGGATAGCCAGCTCAGCCACCCAAGTTACTGAAACCGCCAGTCCCAACATGCAAAGCATTGCATAGCCCCTCTCTTCTTTTCAGCGTCGTCCCCAACGCCTCCCTCGGCAAGCCTTTCGTGTCAGCCACCACAAGGCAATCAGTGCTGCAAGAAGCACCCACGACCCAACCCCGCCAGTCATCGAGATTCTAGCGCATGTGTTCTTGCGATGTCATACATTCCGCGTAGCACTCGGTGAAGCAAAGGCCTATTTCTGATTCCTTCTATCCCACATTTATGTGCCCAATGAAATGCTGGAGGAATGAGTCAGAGTTTTGGAATGGATCGAGACACATGCAACACGTATTGCGATTGCAGGCCTTTTGATGTCGTGGGAGGAACCTGAGGGTATCGCAGAACCCTGAGCAAATGGGCAATCGCACCACATGGGCAGGAGATGCACGCGATCCAAGTGTGCAGAGTATGAAACGATGCTATCGAATGGCGTTCTGCACATTCTACATCTGTCGATACACATTTGGGCGAGGGGAGGAGAGTCGCCCCTGAACCTGAGACAGAGCTTATGGCGGTTGCTTAAAGACAATGTCGCTGGACCCTCTTGGCAGTTCCACTGGACTTGGAGTTCACGGCTAGTGTTGCCTCAGTTGTTAATAGCTTCCTTGCAGAACACGAGGGTGGGGGTGATGCCGAAGATGGACGTCGACCTTGACCCTTCTGTAATGGGTTGTCAGAGATTCTCCCATCCGTAGCACATGCACTTCTTTCACACCGATACAGTTTGCCACAAGCGGTGTAGATTAGAATAAAAATGCCGGTTCCACTTTCCGCTGCAACTAATGTAGCATTTCGGGCCATTCCTTAAAATAAAAGAAGGCTGTTGACTTCACGCACTTCACTACCACCAAAGCACTTCGAATAGACATCTCTGCAAGAGCCATAAGCCAATACGTGGGCATTTGAAGACGATTTGCGGTGAATGCAAGGTATTTCAAACGTATGATGTGTGTAAAGTCGCGATTACATTTAAATAAGGTGGGATTCTGAATTTTTTTGCGAGAAATTTGTAAGAAAGCTCCCCAAGTCCTAAATGACCACGACCGAGTCCCGTAGAGCCCACCGTATATTGCTACTTAAAGCTGCATTGCGAAGAATATATGTGTAACGGACTTCGACACTTCTGTTCGGATTTTGAAAAGATCCTCTTTGTTTTGCTTAGGGTAATCTTCCAATTTCCATATCTGAAGTCATTATCACGTGTGCCAAGTGACATACGTGACGTGTTTTCGCAATGCTTTAGGCGGGCTGCATCAAATTGTGTGGTTGGCTCGTAAATTGGTTAAGGCCATTGGTTACGTCGTTGGTATAGTAAAGTTTTACTATTTTATCTTCGGTTTACACCTTAGTTAGTCAAAACTTCAACCGTCATTTTATCGTTCTTCATCAACAATCCCTTGGGAATTAAATACGCTATGATGAAAGAATGTTACAGGTGTAGCAGCAACATAAAAACTGCGCTTGTTTATTTAAGGCTGTGTTTGGATTTCGCCCTGCGTTTCTACTTCCGCTGCCAGTAGCCCCTCAGCCTTTCTGTCTGTGCGACGGCATTACACTCTCGGTCCCAGTGTTACAGCTACAAAAAATTTTGACTTCTAGGACTAAAATGTTTGAATGTACTACCGGCCTGGTGAGGTCGTTAATTGACCAATGAATTGGGAATAATTCGACTGAGATCTCAGCGGTACGATTTTAATTGGTTAACGGTAATACTAACATACAATTTGCGTTATCGTAGCAAATGACAACCACTGTTAAGTTATTTCGTGCTTATCACTCCAATCTTGAACTGATACAATGTGTAGTTGCGTAACGCTCAAGTGGACCTGATGCTTAAATCAGGGCAGATCTCACGCCCCAAATGTGAGAAAGCACATCTGTTTGACTTTTTCACCGAACGTTATCTAAAAATTACAAAAACTTTGCCCTAATTCACCAGAGCAAATGTGGCAGAACCTCGTGTCGATAAGGACATAAAGTTATGACAAGGTCTTCAATGACACTTAACTACTATATTTAAGTTAGACAAAAATTGATAAAATCTGCTTTCATATCATCATCAGAAATGAGGATTTGCAATTACTAACTAACCTATTGGTGGACTGACTCGTTGCATCTCCCCATAATACGAAAATTAAAGACACCGACTAATTTCTTCGCCTTTAGTCGGCCACTTCCTTGTGTGGAAAAAAAAAATGTAAAGGACAGAAAAACTGACGACACTCAAGCAACTTGGTAACTGATTTGGCAGCTTCCTTTCCTTTGTTTCATTTGCTCTTTCTCACTGTTGCAGCAGACCGACGGGTAAAATGCCGCAGATCAACACAAGCGTTAGAGCCTAAATAAACCGCAGTCGACACCATCAAAGTGTCTCACAATGTATCTCTAAGGCTACATACCAATGTAAAAGTGTGCGGCAAAGGTGTTTAGTAATCATGCAGAAAGCATTTTGAAATCTGATTCATTTGATAGTCCTTAATATTACTGCTCGAGCCTATGCTAAAATTTCCACTGTGCTTTTTCAAAAGTTATTTGCAAGAATTCAGGATTAAGTGAACAAAATAATTACTCATTATTTGGGCGAAAATATGGAAATTGCAAAAGTGAGTTTGGTATCCCAAGAACCGGACAAGCAAAAGTCTACACCACAGCTCAAAGCAGCGGCATGTTGGTGCTGGTGACGACTTTCAAATGCCTTCGACCATCTATAAATCAACATCATTAAGCGTAGACGTATAACAGCCTAATTCCGGTACATCTGATTATGCTACCTACACAAAGAGGTTTAATATGGCTCCAAAGCTGCAGAAAAAGTCTCATGCTACACAATTCGAATGGGCTTTAAGGAGCACGCATCGTGCTCTACCCGACGCCACCATCCAGAAGTGATTCAACTACAAATTGGATTTAGCAGTGACTCACCTAAAGAAGAGTGCATCACAGGCAATACTATTCCCCAAATTGTCATTGGCATCGTAGTTAGGGACTGTCGGGTCAAAACATCCAGTTGCGTTTACTGTGCGTGCCTTACACCCTTGGAAAGAGGAAATTTGCCCCTTTTAAGATACACAATTAAAAATACAGTTACTTTGGATTTAAGGAGTGCTACTTCTAAAGGAAAGTTTTGCACTTGCGACAGAGCGGAGAGGAAGGTAAAAGGAAACTACTGGCTCACTGAATCCCCCGTATCCATCCGACATTCGCGGCACAGAAACAAGCGTGGTGATGTTCACGTTTAACCAAGATCTGAATTTCGCGACTAGTCTGTTGTACAAACAGCAGTATGCAAGTGTCTTTTGTCCCTTTTGTGTAGGTTGTACTTACAAATCCACAAGTCAAGAAATCTTACAGCTCCCTTGAACTGATTTGTTTGCTTTGTATTTGTGAAGGTCTGCCACCACATTTGTAAAATCGGAATATTGCTGTGGTATAGGGGTTTCCCATTTAGTAACACAATGTTTAACCTCCTCGTGTGCTCTATCCAATGCCTGATTTCGGTGAAAATTATCCCATTCAGTATTGCATTTACTCACGGATCAGCGTTGGCGAAGCCTCAACTGAATTAGCATTAAGAGGTAAATTTTATGTAGCGCATCTGCTGCTCCATTTCATTAAAGTTTTTTCCTCTCATTATGCTAGTGCAAAGGGAAATCCTTGCCGTTTTGAGCATATGCTGGACTCTGTAATACCCTCTCGGACCTATTTCTGTCCATCTCCGGCTAAATCAGTGTCTCGTAGAGAAGATACAGCTCCCTTATGCCAACCTTCTTATCTTAATATTAGACGATCGCTCCTTTATAGTTTGGAAGGTACCTTGACAACCATACATCAAGCAGGCTTGGCGTTGAACATCAGATGGTAGTATTTATTGCCTCTTTGTATTGCATCTTCATGCTTTACTTGTTTGTTTAACTCGTCGTCTTTGTACTTTTGCTGGGCGACATGACCTCCAGGGCATGCCACAACCGTCCATTTGCTCCTTAAGTGGAACTGCACTGCATCTACCATGCCAGGGTTATGGCTCCCTTTAACTTTGGGTAAGACGTGGGATGCTCAAGCATCACATTTTCGAATGAAAGTCCATCACTTTTTGCAATCTTTGTCAATTCCTAGACAAGTGATTATCAAGTAAGCCTAGTGTTCTTTGTTCCTTCGACTTTGCAAAGCACTTCCTCTTATGGTCCAGTTTTTTATCATCTCCATAAGCAAAAGACTATTGCTTTTCCAGTTATACAAATCTGTGACAACTAATCTTAATGAAAACATTCTTCAAGGCATTCTAAGGCACTGCATTCAATGAGCAGTTTCACCTGCTCTTGGAAAGCGCCCTGAGTCTTTTTTGAAGGCAAGGAAGGACACATCTTCTCGATGTATGGTAAAGTTATGGGCTTCTTGCATGATCCGGAGATCACTCATATTAATAAACCTGCATATTATACGTCAGTGTGATGTTATATTCTCTTACTCATTCTTTCAACTTTTTTTATGAACTTGCAACGCCAAATGAAAAGCAAAGGTGCAACTTTGGGTAATGGTGGGAGATGTAAATTTAATTTTAAATCAAACCTAATTGAAGAATTGACTCTGTGCACTGTCGTATTGCTCAACTTTAACGGAGATGCGTTACCACCGATTCAGACGAATGCCTACCCTTGTCAGGAAGATCAAAGGTACAAATTCCACGGCATTGAAGAGAAAGACTTTGCAAACTGGCTCACTAGAAAATAGCATCTTTACTAAGTCAATTGCGTTTCCAGTTTTTTTCAATTGTTGGGTGGAACAACTTCCAAGAAACCGAAGAAGCCTATTGTTTGTGTGTGAGGATTATACCTGTTAGGGTGACACATCACGTTAATCATCACTTCGCCTTCCAACACCGTAGAATGATTTTGTTACTCCCTCAAAGACAATTCGGCTTGGATGCAGTATATTACAGGTATCTTTGTGGGAAAATGAACGAATGCACAGAGACTGGATGTGGGGTTGCCAAAGTCCTGCAATGTTTCTCTTAATAGCCTGCTTAAACTTTGTTTTTAATCTTGTCCGTATAGGGCATTCACTCTTCCAAAACCGTATTAAGCCACTTGATGGTCATTTTAAGCCACAGCCAGTTATGGAGTCAAACGAGAGCCAAATTATAGCAAGGAGCCTAAAAACTGATCCCTTAAACCCCATAAATTACTCTCAAGAGAATTTGAGCCTTATTTAGGCCTAAGGGGAAGAGAGGAGGGAGGTGCTGTCCCTTCTCATCTTTCGTATTAGGATAATACTTCATCAGATAACTTCTTCTCTGGTTTCGGGCAGATAATCTCACAATGACCATTTTGTTCTTTTCTTCTCCGCCCATCAAAACTTTGCCTTGTGTGAATAGCTGAAAAGCCTTCGATATTTACTCTATTTCCACTGTATAAAAACCAGTGAAGTTACCAAATTTTTGTGTACAATTCACAAAAGTAAAACAAAGCTTAAGTAAAAATTGGCGTAATTTCTGTCTCATCTACACTCTATCAAACATCTTTTGGAGAAGTATCAGTAAGACTGTGGAAATGAAATTAGACAGTTTCTGCAATACTTTGTTCATTCGAACCGCCGGTTTCGGTCACTTAGGTGACCATATTGTACTAGCTAGTTGGCTGGCCTCTGGGCCATGCCAGCAGCTCCCGACCCCACGGATTCCGAAAAATATTTATTCTGTCCTAGTAGTATGCTTTCTTTTACCTTAAAGGAAGTTTCGGAACGCTACACTGGTGGCATTGGCGGGATGTGGGCCCGAATTTAATGCATTTCTACCCTGATCTACACCGCTTGTGGCAAACTGTATCGGT
>MIEF01007458.1:0-20140 GCA_001870725.1 Taenia solium | reverse complement strand
TCTGATTCGTCTTACTTTCTTCATTTTCTACCTACCCGTTTGAGATCATCTCTTCAAACATTTAGCATTCATGTAGACAGGAACTGCGGTGATGAATCACTGTACAATTTGATGCTGCTTTTACTGGATTATATTTTGACACTCTTGTGCTCGCAAGTCCCTTGCAAACATTTTATCTGACATCACGAAATGTGGGCAATGACCCATGCAGTGAGGGTGGCCGTGTGACAAATCGGGAATGCGGAAGCCCATTCCTCGCAAATGCTTCCATAGCCACCCAATGGGGTCAATTTCCGTGCCTTTTGAGTCAGGATCAGGCCTCAATTTGATAAGTCACTTACATCAAATCATCTTGGCCAATGGCAGGCCAAAACCGACTTCTTCATCTCTATTGGTCGCTTAATTGACTAATCAGAACAACCCTCACAAAACCCGTTCAATCACGCGCGACTGTAGTGCTGAGGTCACTTCATGTGCGTCTCATTTGATGACGCCTCAGTGGCAGGCCATCTGTCTCCTCCTCATTTGGCCTCGTCTCACTGTCTTTGGTGCAGGTATATGCTGCGCCTCTTGCATCCTACCCTTCTGGATAGCCGGAAGTGTTGACCTGCCTGCATCTGGATGCAGTCACCAGTAGTGTGAGCCATTTGAGTCTCTTTTGTCGATGCGACTACCCAATGGATGAGCCGAATGGGGATGTGATGTGGATACAGGGATGTGGTTACCACCCACGATGGGAAGCGTACGTCATTCGGTATGGCGTATGACTCTGGTGCTTCTCGTCACAGCCGCCTGTCTACTCGTCATGCTGGCGTCTCTTGTGATCTGTGCAACAGTCTGTGCGTCTCTCCTGGGAAGGAGCTTAAAGTGGTTGCGCGCCTGCTCCTACGTCTATCTCGTTGCAGGTGAGACTGGGCTGCGCGTTATCAACACTTAAGTACTGCTGAGTCACAACTGCCACCCATCCCTGTGCGGAACCTAAAAAGCTGCTCCAAATTGTCTCCATGGGGTTGGATTGACGTTGAGGTCATTTGCAATGAATGAAATTGAGGTCGGACGTTGGATCACCTGATTAGGATGAGGTGCTGGCATTAATTTTCATTTCAAAGTCAACTGTTCCGAATAAACTAGGAATATCCATGGCATTAGTTTCAGACTTTGTTAAAGGTATTCTTTTTGCTCACTATCAAAGATAAAACAAGATTACCTCGAACTCGCTGCTTGAACTGCTCCTTGCTCATTCGCAGCTTCTTGATGCTTTATTAGAAACTGCTTAGTTTTCTGCCAAATAGGGTTTTTTATGGGAATATTGGTTAATTTTAATTATTTTTGCTTTGAGATAGTGATTCTTGAATAGGAAATCTAATATCCTAGTTTGAGACCATGACAACTGTGGTGTCTAATAGTGGTTGCAACATTGTCAGCAGGTAGTCGTAAGCAACTGGGTTTGGTGTGTGGACCATGTGCCCTTAAACAAGGCATTCGCTTTAAAAGTTATTTGAAAGACAAATTACTCAAGCGATGGCCATGTTGCAATGTGTACTTCGAAGCATCTCTGTCGGTCACTTTGCTTGCCCCTGTTTCTTTCCTTAGCTCTCATTTTCGTGTTCTGGGTGAGCGAAAACAGAAATGGAGTGGAAAGAGCACAGCTAAGTAGTGTGGCATAGCTGAATGCCTTCGCCGGTAAGTCGCTGCATCTCCTGTAGTGGCAATAAAATGCTCTGTAAGTTGTTGGTGAACAAAACAGTTGCTTTTATGCCGTCACTCTCTCACAGGCAATTTTAGTAGCATTTGGAAGCCCACCCACAAAAGGCAGTGAAATGACTACCCTGAGAGTGGATTTGTTGCAGCTGAGATTGTATTTCCCTTACTACATTTTGATGATTGAAAGTGTGTGTTGCCACCGAACAATCGAGGAATGCTAGCAGGTGCATACCAGGTGGCTAGTCAGTCTGCACTGTCACCATTAGAGGGATTGTAATTGAACACAACCACCCAATAATATCTCGCGAGTCGTTTTTGGTGGCATTCACTGGAAACCATGCCCAAGCTAGGGTTAAGGAAACAGTTGACTTGCATATGCGGTGAAACTCGTAAGTGTTGGCAGAGTAATTTTGCCACAGATTGAACACCAAAACAGTAGGTGAGACACGCTTGACGCTTTTACTGAGCGTATGACTGGTGCTTACGAAAGGCCGGTAATGTGCAGCAACTTGGCGACTGTAGAGGAGACGAAGGCATACGTGCAACTTCGTTTTGGGCCAATTCAATCACGTGCTTCGCCAGCTTTCCCTGTCTAACACCCAATCTGTGTATAATAAACGAAAAGTATTTTTTGGTAGTCTCATTTATAAAATTTGTAGCATCTTGCACAGCTGCGAGTTCGCCTCCGCTTCGGTGGGGTAGGAACGGGTGTTTTTATATCGGTTTACCGCTGGAGTGATAAGTTCTCGAGGGTCAAAGACAAGGCTCGCCCCATGAGTTTCTATTTTTGTGAAATGGGAAAATCGTCTTAAACACATCCAAATATGATAGTTTTAATACTTTTGTTCTGAGTCTTCTTCCAGCCGCTGAAAATAATTAAGTAGCATTGAATGTCTAATTAATGGTAATTTATTATTTTAGGGGAGTTATTTTATGTCTGTTGGCCTAACGTCAACGTGCCAACGCCCTCTTTCCATTAAGATGCAACTAACACTGCGATGCCGTAAGCAACTTCCGATGAGATGACGACTGAAGCATGCATGCGTGCTTTCGAATAAGTTAATTCAACCTAACTAAAGTCGCTGGTAAATGCTGCCGAAGAAATGCCTAATGCAATGGTTGTAATGAATCGCTAGTTGCACAAGATTAAGAAGGTGGTGTAGTAAGGTCAGGTAGCATTGTCAGTGTATCGCCTTAACAGATCAACATTTGGTAACATTGAAATAAGCACATCTTGCGGCACTTTCCTTGGACTATTTAAATAGTCCCTACTTGCGCTCGTAGTCGGAACTCAGCTTGTGTTCATTTTTTCGATAAATGGGAGGCATTTTGGGGATGCAGCAGAATTGCTTGCTGATCCATGGCTATAGGGTGGGCTACAAGTGCGGAGAAGAATTTTCACAGCTAGATTACAGAAGGAGAGAAGTCGCGCTGTTCCGGTGATAACATCGGCCCTAGCAACGAGCTTCCACTGGCTGTGGAGGCATTCCACGAACTACCTCTAAGAAGCAGTCAAATGGTTTGCCCATTATGCAGGGAGGTCGTTGATGCTATGGAGGATACGATCCCTACATGCAAAAATGCTCGTCATGTCTTCCCTCTCAACGTACAACCAGCAGGATGTCAACTGCTACCAGCTTCGCCTCGGAACCACGAGCGTCAATTATGAGTGATTCATTCAAAAGAAGCATGTCAGGAGAGACGAGGATAATTGCCCTTCCCTCCCCTCCTTAAGCGTTGTAAGGCTGCCAAGTGCTTGTCATCTCGTAGATTGGGAAGCACGCATATCTTGCATGAGCGAAGCAACAGATTTGCTTTCCATTCCCCTTATTCTGACAGCGAGATCATTGCTGTTTATTCGTTCTATAAATGCTAATTGGCAATTCTAAGTTGCATTGAGAAGAGCTTTCACGGCTCCTTGCTTTGAAAGAGGCTTGTATATTGCAGAAGCACCTTCCATTTAGTGTGTGCCAGCTTGTGGCGATCGAAAACCTCTTCAAAACCGAAAGAAGGCACAATAGTAGTGCAGAAGAGGGGTCGTTGGCATGCCATGGGGCTAAGAAACTGCTAGAATGATTCATAAGTCATGCAGAGGCGGACCCTTCAGTGGCAGCGAATCCAAAACGGAGCGTTGAACACAGTCAATGTATTACAGTAACAGCCATCATTCAGCGTCACATTTATGACCTCGGTAAATGGAACGACCAACTTTAGAGCTGGCTCTGTCCACTTGACAACAAGGCGACCTATTCGCAATCGACAGACTGAATAAATTGTTTCCACATTAATTTTACCTTTTGTTACCTGGGCGTTTTAGATCGGATCACGGTCTCTACTTACTGTTTATTAGGGTCTGCAATTAAAGACAGCAGTGTGAAAGCGCTGAAGCTAAGTCTGCTACGAGCTTCCTTCACCTCCTTCTTCTGACAGCACCTGCTTTGTTCCAACCGACTTCAAACTGTGAAGTTCATTGGCAAAACTTGTAAGAGTTCTTGCATTAGTCTCACGAGTTTTCAATATACAATTGTCGTTAATCCAATGAATGTTAGATATTGAAAGCAAAAAGGAACGATTATCTCATTAGAGCTCGATTAAATGACATAATTTGAAGATTGGAAAATATGATGCTTGATGAGCTCAGAAATATGGATTAGTATTTGAGTTGAGTGATTCTGAAGTAGGCCTGTTTGAATTATCCGTAATCACAAGCTCCAAGATTCTGCCCTCAACTTGCGTCTACACGACTGTTGTGATGCTTAACCTAGGCATGCATTTTGCTTGTGCCTAGCACGTGCCGCTTTTAGAGTCCCCCTTTCAATGTCTGATGTTGTTCATCATTCCTCTCATTAAGCGATTGGTCTCCTACATCCCAGCTCTTGTACAGCATCGTGGCACCACAGGTGATGCTGTCATCGTGCTGTCGGCGTGAAGTAGGCGATTCACACACTGTTTGCATGTTTACGGAAGTGACTATGGAGATCGAAGCTGTGGACTGGACCACGTGCTGGGAATGGGGCCATTGTCACTGAGGTTGCCACCAATACGCAGACTGCTGAGTTGCTGATAGGCCAAATGCTTAAGGGTGAGTTTACGATGCAGACTGAGCTTGAAGCCATCGATGGATAAGAACCTGTAAAAATGCTGGTCCGGCATAGATGACTAGAAGCATCACTCGTGCTCATATGTTAATTAAGGCATTGACTCCCCAATAGCCTTATTTGCTGTCTTGATGCGAGGTGTCCTGAATGGACTGGCCTGCAACACGTGCGCAGGGCATTACTACCCGTAATGGGTCACGTGCATGGCACACCTGCCTCTGTGCTCAGCATTGCGGCCATAGCATTCCCAGTTACACGTTCATTGCATTCAATCCTTGACACCTCAACATAGAATATCCTTTTCTTTACACATCACAAGCGCCACTACGGTAAAACTAGAACTGTTTCACCTGCATTGACTAGACCTGTAGCCCAAAGCCATCATCACTTCACAATCCAACTGTCTTCCAATTGAAACAGTCTGGATGTCACGTGGTAGGATGGCGTGAATCTGTGATTCAATCGAGATCGCCAGGACCATATTGAAATCTATGCTTAACCCCCTCCTCTCCGCTCCAGACTTTCGTTGCCGTCCTTTGCGGACCAGTCTTCTCTGCTGTCAACTGCTCAGTAGAAATAGTCTGACATGTCCTGCTTTGCCTTTGGCACTCCTACTTATCTCTCTAGCTACCTTAGGTATGGAAGTCAGGGGTCAACCCTAACTCGACTTGGCCATACATTCTAGTGGATGCTCCTACGAGCGATTCGTAGGGAATTAATGGGTGATAATTTTCCACAATATCATCGACAACGGTAAAATTGCAAACTGACTGATAGGTTGACTTGTGGTCATGGTCAATTTTCGATTGTTCAGTGCTAACACGAGCATTGAATAGACTTAGTGGAACAAGCGCCAGCTACCATTCATTTTACGGTCTTTTCAAATGAGTATCATCATACTAGCACAACTGTTACAGAAGAAGTGTCCGTCACGAAGAGGCACACGTTTTGGTGCATTGCTAAAATTACAGGCGTGTTTACCAACACGACGCGAGACAAAACGTTCACCGGCGAGGGTGCGAATTTTGACTGGCACCTTAAAGCAATGAGGAGAGACTAATTGTCTGGTCTTTATTCAAACATCGTCCGTCCATGCATGTTCTCGCCAATGAATGTCTGCTGATTCATTTGCTTGCACTCATTCATTCATTCATTCATTCATTCATTCATTCAATCCGTCAAATTAAACTCCTGAATTGTAGGTTGCATTGCGGCTGTATGCACGCAGGAGAATAGGCCAAGCTACCACCTGAATAGACTTGCTTTGTTTGGGATGACATCTTCAAATGTTTGGCACTCATTTAGCCAAGAGATGTGATGATGAATCGCGGCATGATTTGGTGTTGCTTTCTCTGGATTATATTTCAGAGACTCTAATGTTCGCAAGTCCCTTCCAAACATTTTATCTTGCATTGTGGCATCGGAACAATGAGCCATACAGCGAGGGTAACTGTATGCCAAATCGTGAATGCGGAGGCGCATTCCTCTCGAATGCTGCCATAACCGAATCCATTGTGTGCCAAGTTGGACTTGAGAACTCAATCACGTCTCTTCACTTTACTAAGGGTAAGTGGCGATAGACGAGAAAAGCAGGAACAGCATTGCTACGGATTGTGGCGTAAATTGACGTCGGCACCGTCTTCTGTGATAACAATAATAGGCCTGTAATTTAGCAATGGACAAAAACGGTTGCTTCTACGCTGTCACTCCTTCACAAGCAAGTTTGACTGCATTTTAATAATCCTGTCCACAAGATAAAATGAAACGACTATCTTGTGGGAGAATTCGTTGTAACTGGTGTCATGCTTCTCCGATTTCATTTTGATACTTGAACGTGTGTTGCCACCGAACAATCGAGAAGCGCCAGCAGGTGCATGCCAGATGGCTAGTCAGTCTGCTGTGTCACCATTAGACAGATTGCGATTGAATAGTACCTCTCAATAATGTCTTGCTAATCGCCTTTGGTGGCATTCGTTAGAAGTCATGCCTAAGCTAAGGTGAAGGGCACCGCTGACTTGCATGTGCGGTGAAACTTGTAAGCGTTGGCAGAGTAATTTCGTGGCAGTTCAAAAACAAAACAAAAGGTAAGACACACTCGACGTTTTTACTGGGCGTTTGACTGGTCAGTAAAAAGTAGGTGAAGCGCAGCAACTTGGCGACTGAAGTGGGGATGAAGGAGTAAGTACAACTTCGTTTTGGGCCAATTCAATTACGCGTTTAGCGGTTATGTCCTATACAACGCTCGAACTAAGCTAGTTGAACGAAGGCTCCCTTCTTGTATTCTCCTCTATTAAATTTATGACATCTTTCACAGCTGCGAATTCTCCTCCACCTCGGCGGGGCTGGAACGGGTGTTTTTATGTCTATTCACCTCTGGAGCCATAAATTTCCCGAAATCCAAAGACGAATTCTATCATATGCAATTTCGTCTTCCTGTGAAATGGGAAAAATCATTTTCAGCATGTTCACACAATATGGTCTTCATAACTTGGTGCTTTGGTTATTTCCAGCCGCTTAAAATAATCAAGTAGCATCGGATTTCTCATTTATATAACCTTATTGTTTTCGATGAGTTGTTCTATTCCTCCTGGCCCAGCTCCAATGTACTAACGTCTGATTTTACTGCACCTATTTCCATTAAGATGCAACTAATACTGAGATACTACAGGCAACTTCTGATGCGATGAGTTGAGATACTTACTGTGAAGCCTCAATACGTGCTTCTGGAAGGGTCGCTTCAACCAAACTGAATTTTCTGCTCAAATACTGTCGGAAATGCTTTCAAAGGAGTGATTTTAATGAATAGCTAGTTGTGCAAGGCCAAGAAAGTGACGGATTCGGAGGGAGCAGCAGCGAAATTTAATTCTTTCAGCGGAGCACATTTAGGTAACATTGGAATAAGCACACTTCCACTCCTATTCTCAGGCTTCTTAAGTAGCGTCCACTTGCACTCGTGGCCAGAACGCAACTTTTGTTCATTTAATAAAAAATGCAAAGTAAAAGGACCCACGTTTTTACTTCACTGAATGCAAGGCTTGCTGGTCTATTGTTAAAAAGTGGTCCGAATTGTGGGAGAATTCCCACAGCTAGCTTACGAGTGATTCGAGTCCTGCTGCTCTAGCGATTACAACGGTTTTGCAATAAACTTTCACTGACTATGGAGGCATTCCCTGAAACACCTCTGCGAAGTAGACAAGTGGGATATCAGTTGTTCGCGGAGTTTGCTGATGCTCCGAAGGATACGATTCCGTAAAAGTAACAAGGAATGTCTTCTTCTTCCCTCTTAACCTACGAAATGCAGGTTGTCAATGGCCATTACGGTCGTCCAAAACAACGAACGTCGATTATGAGTGAGTGATTCAAAAGAAGCATGCCAGGTGAGACGGGAATAATTCTCCTTTTTCTCCCTTAGGCATTGTAAGGCTGCCAAGCGCCTGCCATCTGGCATGTTGAGAAGCATGTATAAAATGCATGAAAAAGCAGCACTTTTACACCCCATTCTTCTTATTCTGGCAGCGAGAATGATCTGTCTTTTGAGGTATGACGATTGGCAATCAACGCTCTGTCAGTTAGTTAATTAAATTTCCTGCTCTAGTGAACGCTTTCATGTAATAGTTGATGCAGAACCTCGATTGCACTCTGCTTTCGGACCAAACAATCGTTAGTTTCCTTAGCGATAAATACCGATGGTTGTTGAGCCTATTTTGCGGTAAGTCAACTTTTTATGGACGGTTGTCGGGCCACCACATTTATGGCCGTATTTTGTGGCAGAACGCAAATCGCGTCTGAGCTTTCACTTACCGACGCAGTCTTGACCGAAAAGGTAAATGTCCTCGTTACAACTGGATCCTCAGCGCTTACTTCGGTTTTGAATGAATTTGTCGAATGTTGTGTAGTCCAGAAAACAATATCATCCACTCAACTCCTTCCGTGAAATAAATTCACTGACCTTGGTGTGAACATTGGGCTTTGTGCTAATGTTCGGGTTATTATTTATGATTGGAACTAGAGCCTGGAACAATTACTGACCATTTCTTCATCCTCGGGTGAGGGCAGAGACAAGGCGAATCCCAAATGGGATCAAGTTAACCCACCCAAGATGTGACATTTGGCGATTCTAAAGAACTAACTTAACGAACTTCAAACCCGAGGACTCTATCAGAAATTCACATTCTGTCATTTCCTTTCTTTCACCCAACTGCAGTAAAGAAGATTCGGGCAACACTTCCGACAAAGCGATTGGCGATTAAAGCAGTGTGATTAATCGTGCTGTACACTTTGAAAGAAAATAAAGAGTTTTACAGTTGGTTGAAGGAAATTTTCGCCGCAACACCTATGCTGAACCGCTTCTGATCTTCAACTCGAAGTTCAACTAATCAACTTCTATTCAATGTCTTTAAAAATTTAAAGCCCATGTTCTTTATCTTTGCTTCTTTTGAAGGCATTTTGCTTTGTTGCATGCATTACATTTTAACGGACACAAAAGGCAGCAACAGTTGACCAGAGGCCCTCGATTTGGCCTTGCTTGGTGATTACACACACTCCTGATTTCATCGCAACATTGCTTAACCGCCTAGATCGTGATGACTCGAACCATGACCTTATCACACTTTCACGCAGAAGTGTCATCCACTACAGGAGTCTATTCAAGTTTTCTCTTCATGCAAGTGCAGAACACAAGCTCACTATCACCAGCACCAATAGAAGGGTGGCACACATCATGAGTAGCCAAAGGTGGTGAAGAAACACCAGACCACTAGACCAAAGGTCGGCTGATGAACAAAGTTGCTACGAGACTGTTGTTCAATAAACAGATGCAAATAGTCAAGCAGAGTTATTGGTGAGTCCGATTCTACCATCGGGTCTTTATCCATGTGTAGGGATGAAAATAATTATGTGGCCTATTTCTCATCCATTGACGATCTGGAGGGTGATTCACGGCCACCTCTCGTGCATGCATGCTCACCCGCATTGCACTACCTCTTTTTCTCCCCTCGTGAATTGGGCCGGCATATTAGTTGGTAGCCTAGTTAGAGGGACGAAACCTCGATCTTTCGATCTTCAGTTCCATAGTGGGCGCTTCCACAACGCTTATGTGTTACTCTCCTGCAGTCTCCAACTAAAGCTTCGGTGGAACAAAAGAACGTGCTGGAATAACAAGGGATTGGATGGGGTGTTAACGCAAGTTGTATGTAGCTTGGATAACCCTTCCACGGTGCACTGGGTTCATCTAACCACTTGTCGACGCATCAAAATCCCTCATCGCCACAGTTAATATGATGTAGCTCCAAAGTCAGTGCTGAAAGCATGGTAATGCACATCAGTACACATGCGTGTAGCATTCCTGCTACCTCACCTCTAGCTTGCACAAGACAGCGCTTGAGTCAGCACAGAAGACGTTGTGAGTAGTTTGGGTAAACCAAACGCAATCCACAACGGCTGAACTCCTTACCTGGTCAAATAAGTAAAGCATTTCAACCTGTCTTCTACATCCTGATAAATGGGAGTGGGCGCTTTGTGATAGTCTAAATGATCAGCGGCTGGATTGGTGAAGCAACTGCTATTCCTTCAGCAGGAAATGCGCATTTGGATTTCACTGCTGCAGACGTAATTCAAATGCAATCGCTTCATGCGTTAATGGAGTGAGTCGTCATGGCAGGTGGTATAACATTGCAGAGAAACCGGCTCCTTGTTCAGATGGAGTGGTAGGAAAGAAATGTGATGCTTTCACTCAATCACCCACTGGCCAAACCAATCCTCAGAATTTGGTAATCAAGGGATCACAACACATCCGCTTGCTCCACATCCATGCTGGCCAACGCAAAGTAAGCAAATTAGACGGTTAGTGAAAATGGTCACGCTGAAAGGAAGAGCATAATACCCTAGCCATGCCGTTATGAGGTAGTTGTGTGCGTGTGCGAATTGAAGTCATCATCTCCAGACAACGGTGAGCAGATTGGATGAGGAGGTGCATGGCGAGGGGCATGGAGTGGCAATTAAAAGTTACAGTGATGTGGAATGTCATGGTGGTGAGATGTATTGTCTTAAGCACTGTCAATATCAACAGGTCAGCGGATTCCATTAATGTCGTTTCGATACATCAGGTTGCAAGTTAATACGCGACTTTGGATTGTTAGCGAGTCAAGAGGCGATCGGGGAGTCGATCGAGGAAACGGCCGTGACCCGTTCCCCAAATCGGTTCGCGAACACAAGGTCAGTGCCAGTTCTACGGAACACTCTTCCCCTGCCTTGTGCAACACTCAGCCCTGGACTCTCCGATTCGAGATGAACACATCATTACCTGCATTACCCATAAAACCCACATCACCACACTAATCCGCAAGCTGCATACGCTCCTATCGAACAAATGATACACCCTCCTACGCACCATTGTTCAGTCTGTATGCCGTTGTCTTGACTTTACTCCCACCACAAGGCGTTGTGCTCAATCACCTCCTCCACGTGCGCAGCATCAACTCCCCTTCACATCTGCCTGACCCACACTTCATGCTCACTGATGCAGTTTTTGCACTGTGTGCTTTTCACAACACAACCTCCCATGTGAGCATTGCAATAAATCCTCTGATTTTGCTACCACGAACCCACCAGCAATCCCTTTGCATGAACAAAATAAAGAAACCCTGCCATAATTTATGTTGGCATGCATCACACTGTCAGCACCACAATCTGGGGCATCGTTTAGAGTGTGAATGCGTGGCGCCAGCTATCAGTGCGAGAAGACTCAAGAAAACTAATCATAAGCTTACGACGTGCACCACTTATGCGATACAAAAAACTGCAAAACTAAGAGACACTTACAAATTGTAACTCATTGGGAGAGGACAATACGGTGGCGAATGAACCAAGCGAGTATGAAGAACGGGGCACAAATATTTTGGAAGTTGGTCGCACACATCAAGATAATATGAGGTGCGGTGTTGACAAGCTGATGACCCAGGTGCAATGCAAATGCTACCACTGCCAGTGGTTGCATCTCTGCCGATTTTGGAGCATGCACATGCTGGGATTGCGGCCTCGTGAATTCGAGAGTTCGATGAATCGGCAAATATTCCACAGTTTCTTCTTGTTTATCTAGTGAATGTACACCCAAAGTTTCGAAGAAGAATTATTTACTGTTGCGCGACTAAATAAATAATAGTTTTACTGGCAGGAAAATGAGGAATAGGAGGAAGAATTAACAAGGTAAGCAAAGCTGTGTGGAGGAAGAAATGTCGGCTGGGAGAATTAGCTTTCTGCACCCTAGTACCAACGTCTCTTCATTTGCCCTATCGCATTCACCTTCATCTCTTCCGATTCTGTTTGCGCTTGTCCTGGCCATTACTTTTGGGGCTCCTCTTTCCCATCTCATTTGTGGGTGCCACTTCTCATCCTTTACTTGGCACGCCGTTCCTGGCGTTCACAGTGGTAATGAGATGGAATGCATGAGCTACCAACAACGTAGAACCCAATCCGTTGGATGAGGCGGAACGGTGCAAGTCGTCTCGGTCTAGCAGCAAACTGGGGACAGTCATCTTTTCTAATCCTTGTTGTTTGCTTGCGGCGTACGCAAGTGCAAACAGTCTGATTCGCCTTCGGGCTCATTTGCTGCTGCCTCCGTTGCATCGTCCCATTTGGCGAATTTTGGATCGTGTCGTCATGAGAAACGAGTCACCATCTAGGCGTGGCACATGGTATTTTGCCATTCCGATGCGTCGGCCTTCAATTCCCTTTGCGTCGGATGCTTATCTGGCACTTGGGTACTGCTCTGTTCCCATTATGGTTACACATCCCAACCTGAAGGAAGGAATGGGAGGAGGATAAGTGCCTAAGAGGAATGTGTCTATCCGGTAGAATAAAGGGTAGAGTATGCACCCAGACCCACACACACGTGCAAACGCGCATGCAATATTACCCGTTTCAGTGCGATGCTACTTAAGGAGGCTGCCCGAAATGGGGAAAGTTAACGGTGATAACACAAACTCGGACCAAGTTGGGAAGAACATATTCTCACCCGTTATTGTAGCTATTAGGTAGACAGAGTGTCTGTAAAAGAAGAGGACAGCAAATGGCCAATGAGGAATGTTGGACTATGGACTGTGACAAAGGAAGTGGGGTTAGCGTGGTCACCTTCGCACTTAAGAGGATGAATGAAAGGGAGAGGAAACTAGGTGGGTGGATATGGGCCAAAGCGAAGTCGTGGGACATGACAGGGTGTGAAAACAGGCTAAGCTTAATTATGACGTGGTCCTATTTGCAAAACCGGGTCTGCATCTAGCCCAATCTAGAGTCCAAATGTCGGAACCATGCAATTTCGCCCTGAAAGGAGACTAGTGGACAGAAGCGATAAATGGAACTTGCTGAAGGAGCCTAAGAGTGTGGTGAAACAGGGGCAGGAGGAGGTGCTGAGAGGGGCGAAGACAGAGGAATTTAAATAAACCACATATAGGGTACCCAGGTTTCCGTCACAGGTTCGCTTTCCCTCTGCAAACGATTGCGATGTGGTTAGAAGTGATTATTAGAGTGTGTAAACTTCGGCAGTATTGCAATGATTTTGCATTTGTCTTCCTCAGCAAACATGTTCCTCTTCAAACAAACATCTAAGGCAAGAATGCATTGTGGCTTCTTTTCTGAAAGGTGTCTACATTTTGGAAAAGCCATTGAGCAAGCTCTTTCGGCATGCACTGCAAATTCAGTGCTTCTCGCTGATCTACTCATTCGGAAATAAGTAGGGCCCAATTACTTCCTGCCTATAACGCCTAGTTTTGCAGAGGTTATGAGCGAGAAAGCAAGTAACCATGGAGAGCGCATCGCCATACTGCAAGTTAAGGGGATGAGTGGCAGAAATTCAACGAAGAAAAGACTGTTGCCCAAAGGGATTTGTCAAAATGTGAGAGGAAATGCTGAAATCCTGCTCACTTTGACAAAGTGCCTACGAACAGTTACTTACCAGCATCGTTGAAAGCAGTATCGGGTAAATCAAATATCCGTGGAGACGAAGTGAGTCACGTAATCAACACAGCACATGATACACGGTATCAACACACCACATCTGTCCGCTAGCCTAGGATTTAGGTTATGGCATGTATTTAGAAATAATAATTTGTTTGGAGAATGTGAATCAAAACCACCTTTCGCTTAGTGGGTAAAATGAAATGTGACACATACACTGCAGTAGCTTCTCACATTTGTCTGTTTGTGGGCCTATCCAAGAGGAATATTCGGCCTGTGCAGATGGCAACACCAACCTGTGACACAGTTCTCGCATCAGGAATGCGTAACGGTTGGAAGGTTAACAACGGTGTATTTTGGAAACACCAAGGCGAAGTCATGTCAATAAAGTGATAAGGAGAGGCGCTACGGGTGGCTCCTGTCATTCGGGTCCATTAAACTCTTGTACGATTGTTACTGGGGCAGTGGTTGCTCGCAAGTTACTGAAGCATTTAAAGACTTCTTTGCAAAATGGATTGATATGGGCGAGCGGGATGGGTGTGGAATGGTCGCTGGTAGTGCTTTGCATGTGTTCTCGGAGTCATTCGACTTGCAAAGGGAACTAATTCTGCAGTACCCTGAAAGAAGTTGAAATGTGGTGCGGGTTCATCAAAACGCTCACAAAACTGAACAAATAGGAGGAAAAATGACAGCGAAATTCAGACATTGTGTTTGGGCCCAAACTAGTACCTAAGAATGCAGATTTCCGGGTTTAAGTTTGGTTAAATCAAGCTTTTAGGGCTCACTGATTTGATTTGTCCATCCTGGCCATAACCAGGTAACTCAGTACGAACTCATGCTACAAGTTGCTGTCGCAGACCTGCGAAGCACATTAGAATCACGGCAAACCGGAGGAGCATTAAAATTTGGGCGTATTCCTAGGAAGCTATTTATCAAATGGTTTACGACAATTACATCTTTGCAAGAAAATGCATTTGGCATGGCAACTACACCTGCTGCATTGTGTAGGCTTCAAAATCGCCGTTCATTTGTGGTCGGTGTGCTTGCATTTGCTGTCATCGGACTACTACAGATTACTGAGTTGGCTCGACGCCTATGCAAGTCCAATATGGTAAATTCAAACGTAAAGTGTGCCTTCGATGCCACACCAGCACCTTAGTTTGGGCGTCTACCTAGAAGTTAGCCATCTTGTGATCCTCCAACTCTCCTTCATTGTCGTGCTTCCATTCAACGGTCGTGCCTCTTGATGCCTAACCCATTCTACAAGTGCCTCTTCAGCAGCCAACAGTCGGCTCCAATCCCAGTTTTATCGCCCCTTTGTTCTACACTCATCAGTCTGCAATGGTGCAACCATCACTCCATGAACCGGCAAATGAACCGAGTTACTGAAGTGGATGAAGAAAGTCAGGAGGGGATGCTCACTTCTCATGTCATCTACCCTCTCCAACGCCTCATCTTCATTAACACAGAGAGGAAAATGGCCACTTGTGAGCTGCAAGTTGCAGTAGTGGGTGTGGATTGGTGCTGCTAATTTTACTTAACCAGATGCACAAAGTATGATAGCAAAGGCAGCCTACAATTCTCCCAATGTAAGTTAACGCAAAGCAGATCGTCCTGTGGACAAGTACTTATATCTCACTTAATTTACCTACACGGAGCGGTGTATTGCACGCTAAGCCATCAAATGATGCCACTTGTGGTCAAAGACTGTGCTCTTCGATTCAGCTACACTTGTGCTTCAAGGAGCAGAAAACCTATCCGCTGTTGCATAAATAACTCCCAAATATGCAGAGGTGAATGAAGACAGTCGGGCAGCAATGCCTAATTTTCATTTATTCAATCTAATCGCGTTAAAATACAGATTTGGGCCATAGTTAGTACAAATTTATGCACCGATAATAAACCAGCACTTGCTATACACGTTCTGCACATCCTGCCCTTAAATACATCGCTTGGAATATCATGGATTTGAGAGCCATTTGCAACTGATATTTTCAGCAGCTCTGGTAATCGTGCCATCATCGTGAAGCTCATTATTTGCCTCTTCTTTAGTGTTGGTGGCTACTTCATCTTCCGGTATGGCTGCGAAAGACTGGCATTCCTAAAATTGTAAAACCTGTTAGGTGAAGTGCAGCACTTCCTGTTGCCAAGGCACAAATAGTTCCCTAAGACTTGTTTGGTCCTTTCATTAGCCGTCTTCAGTTGGAATGTAAGTGGACGTTGTTCAGATCATGGTTTTCAAATCAGTGGAGCACTGGTCCCTGTTCAGTCTCTTTGTGCCATCACTAAACAGCCTCAGGAATTCGTATGCGTCGAGTACATCCTGATAGGCAGAAGCGGTTGGCATTCAGGCATTCAAACACTTACGCCTGTCTATACTTCATGGACCCTATTTGATGGAGAAGTGGTGCTGTGGGGAAAACTCGAAACCTAGTCCTCTGTGATTAGATTCCATTAAGTGCAGATCAAGTCCGAATCGCATTGTAGCTGAGGATTCCCCAAAAATTCCAAATGCCAAATTGATTTATCAGTTCTGCTTCATTTTGCCCTTCGTTAAGCAGAAGGAAATGCGAAGATAAATAGCGGTTCTGCGCAGTGCTGCCAACCCCATGAGTCACGAGGACTTGGTGCATTGGCGCCAAAATGATTGCGTGTACATCCTCTTTGCAAAAATAATTTTCGGAAGCATTTGAACTTACGAATGACTACGGTTGCAACTCACTGAGGGCTTAGTGGGTGGCAATCCAGCTTGATGTTGCTCTGGGATGGGACAGAAAACGGAGCAGCTAAGACGACGTGTGAGATCCATCAAGGTGCTGGGGTCAGATGGAATCACAAGGGAGTGTGGACGTCTCCTTGCATAGCAGTTGACACCACCACCACCACCACCACCAACACCAACACCACCACCACCAATGCCACCCATGAACACTGAATTCTCCATGGTGTTCCAAGGAGGGAGAAGGTGAGGATGGGAATAGCTGGGAGGCAGTAGAGCGTACTTTGCATCACTGGATGGTAACGGTGGTGGTGGGGTGTTGCGCCGCAGGAGAGATTGTAGAATATTCGGCATTCCCGACAGTATCGCGCTGATCACACCACATGCTATCGTCAGCACGTATGCCCAACCAACCTCGCAACGTCCTGAGTACAGCAAGTACCATCAGCTAATGTCGTCACTTGGCATCACATCATTTATTAAAGTGTCACTTTGACGTTATGATGAATTTATGCCAAAGGCATTCTATCACCCGAAGTTTACTTCTTGGTGCTACTCACTTGGGATAAGTAGACTGCTCCCATATTATTAGCTATATTAAATGCATTTGCTTTATTCGAAGAGCAAGCGCTTGAATTTCATAATGACATAAGCGAAATTGCTCAGATCAAGAGGGGATAATCAATGTTGAGTCAGAACATACCTAATTCGTAGGTTCCACTTTCGGGACCACAAATTTGAGAAATCTCCGAGTTGTTAGACCACCCGAAAGGATAGGCAATGCAAGCAACAAGGCAAAGAGTTCCTAAAATCAGGGAGATGAAGGACAGTGTTCCTTATTTTTTAACATTAAGAAAAGCTGAGTATCTGAGCTCCGACTTGCATATGGATATTAATTTTGTTTGACTTTGCAGAATAAATCTCCCTTTAGCCATGAAGTTCTGTTATTCTCTTCCAAAGCTTGCAGCATTATTAATAATCCCTTTATGGGCAGTTAAGGTAAAGTCTTGCTACTCTGATCGCCATCAGCTTAGTCAGAAGTGCTCCCCGAAGACGTCTTAGAGCAGTGGGGTGAAAGGAGGGAATGGGGAAAACGCGAGTGTCTGATGGGACCTTCAGGCTTTAAGTCGGCTAAGCTAGTCTGTAGGTAATGCTCAATGGCGTATTGTGAATAGATTGATCCGACCTCAGTTGGGATCACCTTATCTCTGCCCTTGGCGTGCGTTGAAGGAATGGGAAGCCATAACTGCAGGTCCCAATCCCATACTAGATCCAGTGGTTTTGTCTCATGACTGGAGTTAAGTGGACTCTTTTCAGTAAGATCATTCCAAACCAAGAGCAACTTTTCACTTGAAACTGCACCGGCTACTGAGAACCCGAATGCGTCTTGCATTCTGCCACGAAATATGGTCATAAATATGGTGGTCTGACAACCGGCCATTAAAAAATTGGCTCACCACAAAAAGCTTAGCAGCTATCGGTAAATTACGGCAAAGAAAACCTACAAATGTTTGGGCCGAAAGTCGGTTGTGATGGAGAGTCTGAATCAACTAACGCAGCATGATTTGCAGAAGACTTCTATATTTCTAGAAGATTGAAGTGCCCTCTCACACCAGAGGCATTCTACACTGAACAATTCTGCCCGCGAGTAGTCTAGTAGAGACTTACAAGTAAGGATTAAATGCAGGGAACTAAGATTACTTCACCAATCTAGATCCGGAACAACTTCCTTAGGACAGAGGAGCTAGTGCCTACGCCGGTTGCAGTAACAAGAGAATGCTTGGCCGGAGAACTGGCAGACCAGTAGGGAAGAGCTAAAGAGTGAAAGCTCTTACAAACTTCTCTAGATATTTTAATTCATTTTAACAAATATTGTGTCGGGGAATTCAGCTGAAACTCGGACAATGAGTCCTTCGTAAAGCACGTCCACAGGACTGGTTGTCGAGTTTCTTTAGCCTCTTTGCTTCAGCATGGTATAACTGCTTGAGTTGTACAAATCACAAGCGAATTGGGCCAACATTATAGCATGACCTAGTGTCTGATTCGAGACAAGTCACACATCCCTTTGTCCGTGGCTGAAGCGTGCAAATGAAAGATCCAGGCCACCAAACTGTAGGTCGTGCTTCCACCGCTGAGTGCGCTGAGCGTGTAAGACAGCTTCATATGCAGATTAAAAGTGGAGACTGATGAAGAAGACGATGAAGAATGCCCGAGCGGTGGCAAACTTGTCCAGCTCTACACCTGACTCTTTCTCTCCTACAGGCTTTCTCCTTTTCGTATTTTAGAAGTCATTGCTGTTTGGAGGATGTTTCTAAAATCCATTTCAAGCACGTTTACCAATCCGTGGGATGACAAGCACTTGGCAGCCTTACAATAGTCAAGGGAGCTACTCCTGTCTCTCCTGACACACTCCCCTTTAATGACTCACTCATAATTGACGTTTGTGGTTCTAAGGCGAAGCTTATGGTAGATGGCAAATTGCAGGTTGTAAGGCGAAGGGGAATACAAAAGCTTTCTTCATTACTTGCAACGAATCGTATTCCTCACCACATCAGTGAAGAATGGCCAGTTGCGGATTATAGGGCGACTTCCAGATAAACGAGCATCTCATCCCACCACATCCCACCCAATTACTTCTCAGAGGTAGTTCGTGGAGTGTGACTATAATTAAAAGCTTATTTCTAGGGAGAAAGCAATTAAGGTAACAAGGTGGAAAGGTCGAGCATGCCTCATCTGGGGTTACAAGACTATAATTGCAGCAGTGTTGCCCTGCCAACTCTCACGAGTAACACCGGGTGCGCAAGCCACCTATCTCCTTAATCCCAGTCGCTGCTGGAAGGGATTCGAGGGAAATTAAGAGGTGGTAACATTCAACAGAATCGTTTGAACGGTAAAAGTGCAGACTGACCTGTGATTAGGCAGGCACCTGCTGGCATTTCTCGATTGTTTGGTTGGTAGTAATGCGCACTTTCGCTTGTCAGAATTAATCCTCATAAGCATAGCCTAAGCTATAACAAATTGTCCCACAAGACCGTCATTCCAAAAGCTCTTTTTGAGTGGGATCCAAAGTGCTATCAAACCTGCTGGTGAAAGGGTGACTGTCAGGAAGTCAACATTTCTGTGTGTGTCCATCGTTAAATTACAGGCATTTTATCGTCAGTACAAGAAACGCAGCGGTTTGCAGGCGAAGTCGTTAAGTTTAACCGAATTCCTTAGCTGTGCTGCTTCTGCAATTCTCGTCTATTGCGCATTTCGTGGTTCGGTTTAGGCAGTCACCTCAGCAAATGACCAGTGGAACTGCATACTCTCTGAAAGGGAGAGTAAGCTATGCCATGGAAGTCGGGCAGATATGAGATGTGTAGCACGAGGATGAATTTATTGTTTACTTTGTGAAGAAAAGTGGAAGGTTGTTTAAATTTTACCCAAGCTCACCCGCACATGAATGTCTGCTATATTTCACTTTTGTTTTCAATCACCCGAAGACAATAAATAAGAGTTAACGTACCAGCCGAGGATAGGCGAAAAGCTGTCGTGTATGCTTCGAAGTGTGTTTTGCCAAAACTGTCGTCGTATGAGTAGTTTTTAGTAGATGACATTTAAAGGGAGTATCTTGGCTCAAGGCACAAGGCTCACATACATGATCCAGTTACTTGCAACTACCTCCTGATTA
>MIEF01007456.1:0-246534 GCA_001870725.1 Taenia solium | reverse complement strand
AGCAGTGGTTTGGAGACCAGTATTTACAGACCTCATAAAAAACTACTGCTTCCTCCTTTGTTAGCCCCCCGAATAAAGTGGGAGGTTCGGTGGTATGAAAAATCTCATGCATTTACTTGCAGGAACCTGTCACCCAGCTAAACCACGGTACTTCATGCCAGCATAAACCTATATCAACATCCACTCCAGATTCATTATTTCTGATCTTTTGCATCGCGAATGTATTCGTCTCTGCGATCCTATTTGGTGCTCATTCAGCTATGAAGGCACAGTGACAAGTTACAAACCGCTCAGTGTTATAAGAAAAATCAATGTAAATGACCAGTTTTAAGTGCATTTTCATATGTATATCTGAGTTCATTAATCGATTGCTCCAACTCCCCCTCATCCTTTTCCTTTCGTCAGCAGCCCTGCCTTCAACCCGCTGCCCTTCTCAGTGCACATGGCAGGGTGATGGACTGGGTTTTCTTATCGATCGTTAGGTCATTCAAGGTCCGGTTTCTGTTCAATAACACTATGCGCCTAATTAATAGAAAAAAATGTTTAATTTTGCTAAAAAATAAAATTGACAGGTGTCAAAGCATGAGACAAATCTGTCAGCTTGTTGGGCCCTTATAAAGTTGTACTGAAAAGTCCAGCGAGAAAATACAATAACAAAAACTCATTATGCTTTCTTTTACCTCATTATTTTTACACCCCTATCGATAGTCCAGGTATTGATGGAATTTTTAGTAGACCTGATTACTCACCACCAAGCCGGGAAGGCGCGTAGTAATCAACAGGAGGGAGGAGCAATGACTTCGACGCCTTCTATTGGTCAGTCAAGTAGGCGTGTGGTTTCTTGCGTGCAATGATATAAATCAAGTGTCGATTTCTTTTGAAGTCAGTGATTCATATCACCCTCTAATGACCGGTCGGTGTTACTGGTTCTCGCAATGGTGGTGGGGAAGGTGGTGGCGGTCCTAATGACTCATTAAGATCTATGTGAAAAACTATGGTGTTTTGTCTGGATAGAGCCACGTGTACGCACGACGATAGTTCGCATGAACTGACGCCATATCACAAACCTTGGTTCCCAAGGTAGTGTGTGGATTCTAGTCTGGCCTTCAAAGTGGTGCTGAAATGGACTAGAAGCGGCATAAAAAACATTGGTCCAGGTGGCCAAAAAGATCGGAAATTTCAGTAGAGAATAAATTCGGTAATACGAAGGGTTTTCGGGATCAGATAAAGCGTCGTAAAGTGTTTTTTTGTTTTTCCAACTCCCTGCAAGGCCTTGTCTTGCCTCATGGAGAGCTTGCGAATTGTGTGTACTTTGTCTTGCATAAACATCGCAAGGTAAGAGTTATATCAACTACCCTCTACTCTGGAATGCACCTCTCATACCATCGGGTGTTGATTAAATACACCATGGGAATAAAATTCAAAATTATCGCCTTTGTAACCTCCAAATCGATTGAGGGCTTCAGCTTCGTTACGTTACCATTGGGAGACTCAGATTTTCAATGATTTCGCAAGCGACTGGTAATGAGAAGTGGCTTTTGTACTGAACACTCCTTAACGACCCATCAGCAATTCAACAACTCCACATCTTGAAGACACATTTTAACTTTATCTCCAGAACTATTTGTCGGAAGTTGTTTACATTGTAAATGTCACACAGGTATGGGTGTAGTCCACATTTTGGAGAGCAGGTAGGTGAAATGCGCACACGAGAATGAGTTGAGCGGCGAGAAAATACAACGCCTTGTATCGAATTGCAAGACGTCAAACTTATAAGTGAGAAGATTTCCACTTAAGGATGGGAGAGTAAGAGAAGTGACTAAGGTTCCTTTTTGGTTCCATTTTTCTTCCCAAGGCAATGTGATAACAAAGTATATCGGTGTACTTCAGATATAAAATAGAGCGAGGAAGAAACCGATCCACCTACTTCACTGTCAATATTCCACGCAATGACAGCTCGCTTACCTAAATCGTGAAATTTTTTGTTCCTAATTAATATACAAGATATCGTACCATAGCACCATGTAATGCCCCCTTCTAAACACTAAAACTGGGTGACGGCGGTTAGTGGTGATGTGTTGGGTCAAGAACTTCAAGTTGCTTTAATGAATTTCAGTACCACAAGAATAAACAAAAGCGGGATATTTGCAACAAAATGGGGGAGGGGGGCAAGGCGCTTAAATTCCGTCCTTGAGGTTCTTT
This sequence comes from Taenia solium, assembly GCA_001870725.1. Classification (NCBI taxonomy): domain Eukaryota; kingdom Metazoa; phylum Platyhelminthes; class Cestoda; order Cyclophyllidea; family Taeniidae; genus Taenia; species Taenia solium. The sequence goes on along the minus strand of MIEF01007456.1, from coordinate 244,332 downwards.
AGACCGACACTAGATGGTAAGAGGGGTAAGATTGCGAGAAGAATAGTGGAACAGAAACCAAAACTGGAGGAAGCCCAAGGTCTACTTATGCTTTTAGTTACCAAGCAACAGCCACGACTTATCTATGGAAGTAGTGGGAATAAAACCTCTGGAGAGGAGGTGGTTAGCGAGTGACCTTGGCGGTGAATGCGGACAAGCGATAATTTGAACACTTTAAGCAGATTATTAAACTCAAAACAATTCGTTCCCTTATCTAAGCGCTAAAGTACCCTTTTAGTGTTTAAAATATAATTAGGTAAATTCCCTTGTTATTTAAGCTCATACATACACACACGTTAAAAACCGGCGCATCCGGATTGCGGAGATTATGAACCTGTGGTAAGCGCAAGCGACATAGCGACCTGGTTCGGTTTGGTGACAAATTTTTTCAGGTGATTACATGACATTCACTTTAAGGTAAGCATGAAAGACCACATTAAGGTTATGCATCATGCGGCAATCCGTCAAAGGAAAAAAAATGAAACAGTCAAAATTTCTGCGGCATTCGAAAAGTCTGTAAATACTGGTCTCCAAACCACTGCTTGTTTGTTTGGAGAGGAAAGGTATGAGGGGGAGTGGATGTCATTCAGGCTAAAATGTGGTAAAATCTCTGTGTCACGCACACAACTGTGTGGTGTGGTGCGGTGTGGTGTAGTGAGGTTGCATTTAGGCCTAACATGAAGAAGGGGGGAAGGGAGGTATCAAAGAGGACTCGAGGACTGGCATAGCCTCGGCTACGTTCATATGCCTCACTGATGAATGCGCCCGCTTTCAACACATCTGACTACAACCACGTGGCACCCACCAACCTCCCTCCTGATAAGATGTACCACGAGGATCACCGGTGTAAAAGTGGAAATGAGCGTCTGTGGGTTGGATGATGCAATATATAGCACACACAGGCACACTGGTAATGCAGCACCCAACCACTTGGCGCGAAACACATCCCCGTCTCCTATGTGTGTGTGTGCATGTGCTGTTGTGCACAGTATTGTACCGTCAGTGTGTGTGAGGCATTTGGCCACTTGCATTCGACTTGCGGATGATGGAGTCTTGGTGAAATTATTTGACATGCACCACACACAGCCACACACAGCAGCTAGTTGGTCCACTCTGCGAAAGCGGACCAGTGGTACCTTGGGCCGCCCACTGAATACTGACTGGTTCAGGGGATGCACTGTGTAGAAAGCGTGAGACGTCTGATGTGCACTACACGTGGGCGAATCCTGAGATTTGGGGGTGAAGTGTTTGCAAATACCCACACCTCACACAGGGGGATTCTTCACCATCAGTCAGTAAGCCGGTCGCTCAGGCCGTAAGTCGGTTGTTAAGTCAGTCGATCAATCAGTCAGTCAGTCAGGCAGTCAGTCGGTCTATCGTCATCAACACGTGGTTAGGCGGTAGATTGGAGTGGGTGGTGAGTCTTGTGAGTAGCAGGCCAATTGTCCGTGCTCACTGCATTGTTGTGTGTTTATGGCAATTTAGAGCTCAGTGCGAGAGAGGAATGCGCAGATGCTGTGAGTAGTGTCAGCCCCACTTCAGAAGATGGAGAAGTTGGTAGAGAGAGTAGGTGGTGGGGACGCCTTGCAATAGAAAAGGCGACGGGATCGAGTTGATTTTACTCCAACAAGTGAACACTGGACATGTGTAGTGAGTTGAGCAGTTTGTGGCAATCCGAAAAGTCATTTATTTACACTTTTTCAAGTATCGCAATACAGTGTTAGTCGCCTGAAGGGGGTGATGTTGGGGTATGCATTTGATGGAACTGTCCTTCCCTCTTTCTCTCTGTCAAATTTTGCTTCAGTGTGAAGGTCCTGCACTTAGCTTTCGTTCAAGTGCACTATAATTTCGCTCTCTCCTCTCAGAATGGCGTCCTCAGTAGTTTTAACACATTTTATTATTCTTATTCTCGAATACTGAAATCTGATCAGCTTGACCTTCATCTATTAATCTCTCACTCTCCTGTGAACCATACATACATACACGTATAGGCCATAATCTTTTAATGCTTAATTGGTCAATGCTTGTAAGTTGCAGATTGGTGAGGTAGTGAGTCGGTAAGGAAATAGACACCTTCTCATCACACATATATTTTCCACTGACGTGTTTCTGGATGGTGAGGTAAAGGAATGAAGATTGAATTCTTTCTTCTTTTGTTACTGCAGTGCAGCACCCGTCCACTCAACCCTCATAGCTCTTCCGGTTGCAGTAGTTGTAAGCAGGATCTCCAACAACTCTTAACAACGTTCAAATGAAACAGCTTTTGTGTTGGACTCAATCATTTTATTCGGGTGGGTCAACTCTGAAAGGTTTCTCATTAAAAGGAAAAGGGTTTACGCATTGTGAATGATCGCAATGAATGGCAGCACCTCTACTGACAAATTATCTCATAAGTAGCAAGTCCACCCAAAGACAAGTCCCCAAAAGTGCTCTCATCTAACCAATCATACTCTCGCTGTACTTAAAACTGTCAAGGAAGATCTGAAGTAAAATAAGAGGGAAGAAAAGAATTTTTCTTGTAGGCCTCTTGAAAAAAAACTTAAAATGTAAGAGTTTTTGTTGTCCTTTGACAAAAAAGGGTGGATTTTATCAAGTGAAATCTTTTAGAATTCCCGGTTTTAAAAATACACCCATTTTTGGAGTAAATGTGAAGAAGGGAGAGCAGGGGGATGTAAAATGGATAGTACAGTTTTTTTTTCAAACAGGGTAGGACACTTCAATCCCTTCGCATTACTCCTTCACCACCTCAGAAGAAATTATTCTCCTTGAACCAATGGAAACGTCTTTTCGATGCAGTCTATTCATTCCTCCAGTCTGCTGAACAAGTCAAATGACCCTCTGGTGTTAAAGTGGATGAGTGAATTTATAGGCAAAATTTGGAAACGTGTTGTTAGGCCTCTGCTCCCTCCCCTCCTTCCTCCACCTCCCATGAGGGCTAAGTTCTCGGTTTTCATACATTGAGCATGGTATAACCAAACCAGGCCAAGTTAGGCCAAGTTAAGCTCATCCCAGCCTAGTCTATGATAAGGACTGGACTATTTTATGGCCTCACCCATTGTCATAACATGTAGTAAATATTGCATTACTAATAAGGATGCATAATTCATCAAGTAGTACTTTGACAAAACCCTACAAAAGAGATCGAGTCTTACCTTTCCGATCGCGCAAAATAGAGTGTACGATGGATCCACTTCAAAAGTTTTCCCTTTAATCTACATCCATAGCTCAGCCAAGAGACTAGTGAGCTATTAGTCAGTCACTCAATCACTCCAACAGTATAGGTGTACGCACTCACAACATGAATCGATGTTACCCTCTTCGTAACAGTGATGTGTTAATTTTGACAGCTTTTAAGGGGAGTTGGTTTTGCTTTAGACATGGGGAAGAGGGGTAACTTGGTAACTAATGTCTCCTCCAGCTACTTAATCTTATTGATTTACTTTTTAGTGATGTCATAGTTGTCAACCCCAAGGTTCAACTTGGGCGTAGTTTCATCTGACAAAATGTCTGTAATCCACATTGTTAAGTCCATCACCATTTTCATAGTAGAAAAAGAGGTGACTTTTACTTTAAAAAATTTCAACGTAAAACGTAGTTAATCTATTCATCCCTTACTACAGTTATTCCCTTTGGCTTGGGATACGATTTCAGAGGTTGTGCAAACGATTCATTGGTGCCAGCCTAATAAAATGGATACATTGGTTGAATAAAAGTGAAAGATGGATGGATGGATGGATGGATAGATAGATAGATAGATAGATAGATAGATAGATAGATAGATAGATAGGTGATTGGATTGATAAATGAATGAGCTGAACCGCTCCTCAATATGTCGAATTTTCAAAAATTGAAAAAAACTACAATATTTACTTTTTACTATCTATCCCATCCAATTTTCCCACTCCTAGTTTAGTGTTCTCATTGAATGCAAAATACAAAATGATGACCTTTCCTTAACACAGAAGCGAGTCCAGCCTTATAGAAAAATATTCTCCTGTAATGCCCTTTTTCCAATATATCAGTAAAGTATGCTACATCATTTAGCCCACCAACACCCACGATGCTAATAATCGTCGGACTTAGGAGCTCGCCCAACCTAACGGGAAATTTTTGAGTAGCATCATTCTCTTTAACCCTCTGTTCGATGGACCTAAGGTAGAAGCTTAATCAGGGAACACTCTAAGGTCAACAAAATTATCAGCACTGCTTCGGCGACACTTAACTCCAGCCTTTTTAACCCTATTTATTTTTCAACTAAATTACCACTCTCGGCGAAGGCGTGCGCTCTGTGGAGAGGGTAGCTCGGGTGCAGTCCAATATCTACACAAGTAAATCCGTCATTAGTGGCATGGTAGGCATAGGTGGTTTTAAGTAAATGCGCCACCTTTCAATAAATTCTTACACTTAGTGATTGTTCTTAACAATTGGATGAGGTGCTTCTGGTGACAACGGCAATGCATTCCCTCTAAGGATGTAACACCTTCTCCCCGTGAGATGCCATGATAGAATAAAATTGGCGGTTAAACTGGATGAAAAGCAGCTCATGGCAGCACTATGACGGAAGGAAAGTTAATTAAACTTTTTCAAAATAATACAGCAGATGTTGAAAATTATCGAAAATTTTCTTTGCTATTTTCGGCCGAAAAATAAAAAAGTTTTAGGTGTAATAAATGAGCCAAAATGTTGAGGAATGCAGAGAGATCAGCTGACAAAGGCAAAAAAGTCAGTTTAATTGATTTATACATACATAAATCTACAAGTCAGATTTACCAAATTTTAATAATAAATATGTAGAAACAGAATTAGCTTTTTTTGTAAAGAATCAGCCAGCTCTAGATCTCACACTTCACTCCTCAAATCGCGCATCTTAACTCTCAAGATTAGTTCAGGTTGCACCCATGTCAAGAGTGCTTGAGCAATTGATGTTGCCGCTCAAAGTGGGCTTTTTTAGCCTTTTGTGTGGTATTTAGCCACTATATTTCTCCCGTTCCGAATGAGAACAGGCTTTCTCAAGCCTGCTGGTCCAATGCAGGGTGTGTCAGCATTTACACACCACCGGCCATTGACTTTATTGCCGATGCCTTGGGGACTCGTTCTGTTTTGTCGTGAGAAGGGTTAAAATGAATAAAGTCGCGAAAATGGAATCACAAGTAGGCTAGGCTTGGTGTATTGCGCAGTCAAAACCTTTGCACAGTCTTTCAAAAGGAATCCTCTTCGACGTAATGCGCCATCCTAAGAGGCAAGATATTGTTACGTCCCGTTAAAGCTGATGGCAGGCAAAATACTTCTGATAGTGTTGATGTCATTGGATCCTGTGTCCAGAGATTGGGCCTGGGTAACACAAATGCTCCTCTGTCTCTATGACTTCTACTTCCGTGTTGATAGTATAACATAGGGGTTGACCTTGCTCTTCGAATGTCACAGAGCACTCTCCGTTATGTAACTCATTTATTGCAGAGACTTCATTCATTAACTTTTAACTACCATAGCCTATGCATAATTTCGTATTGACACCTGACGCAGTGAACGAACCCCTGTCTGTATTACATAATTACATTTACACACGTATCTGTTTTCATGCTTATTTACCGAGGCCTAAAGGCTGGACAAGTTGACATTGGGTGCGGACACCAAGGTTGGTGACTAATTCGGCTGAGTATTGCTAACTGGTATCGACTTTGGCTACTAGTTATCACAGTTTAGAGAGTGGGGCAGAGGGGCCCAGGGGAAGCTGACTCAGTTGAATTAATCATAAGGCGGCACACAGAGGTGGCAGTTGTGCTTTTTGACTGCAACCCAGCAAAAAAGACCCAAAAAGAAAAACACTCCAGTTGGCGTGAACGCTTTCATCTGATTGTCTAATAGAAATATGCTGTAACTGATTGACTCCTTATCCTGTTAATGTTCTACTGACCAACCAAGTGGGTAACTCAACCCTTGAACCTCCCTTGGAATGTAAGTTTTAGCCCGGTTCATGTTATTTTACTTCTCTCTTCTAAATCTCAAAGTAGTTTTCGAGTGATGAAAGTAGTTAATAGGCAACCTCATAGAGAAAAAGTATCTTCACATTCCCCTCATGGTAAAATTGGAGTCTGTACTGCTCCACTGGAGCTTAACATTACGTAGTCGTTTAACAACTACCAAGTGCTAGCCACAATGTTTCTTCTTTACCGCCATTTAAAAGTAAAAATGTTTAAACCACTAGCACAATAAGAAGAAAACGAAAAAAACGAGCCCTCAAATCACCATAGTCGGAATAGTCTTTCATATTATCAACAACCTTTTTGATCCGTGCCATTCAACCACGCAGCAAAGAACCTTCGACCTGGCTAACCAACCTTGAATCACATCCTTTTTCAAATTAGCCAAAGGAAACTAGCGACGATACAGCAAAAAAATCCAGACGTTATTTCAGTTCCCGGTGTTATTAATTACCACCCTATGTGAAACATTAGCGATGGCGGTTTTATAATGGCGTAAGGTGTGACCTACGTACACGTTTTTAGATCGGCATAGTCCCCCAACTCGAAGTCAGTTTTGTGCGAGGAACCGTTGAGTGTTCAAAGTAAGTATATCAACAATTTCCCACACTTTCCGAATTTTTTACGATTTAGCAGCTGAAATGGTGTTTTAGTAGTATCGCAAGGACTAGAAGTGAAAGGCGAGAAAAAGAGCTAGTGTCTGCAGTAGCCCGACGCGATGATAGTCAGTTGCTATAGTGACAGTAAGCACACTCAAAGTCTACGCGCGACTGCTACATGCATGACAATCATGAATGCGTAGTGTTGTTGGCGTGCATGCACACACCTGCGCACTGGCGTATGTGCATACGTGCGTGCGTGTGCCTATCGACCTCGCCTTAATCGTACTGTGTTTCACCAATCCGCGAGGAGATCAATAGGCCTGGCCTTATAGCCAAACTTGATTGGTGAATTAGCTAGACCGAGTCATCGTGGTATTGGTCAGATAAATTTAGCCGACACATCGTGTGTGTGTGTGTGCGCAGATCACGTCACGCGTGCATTGCCGGGCGTTACACTGCGTAAGCAGCGCGTACGCACGCGCAACTAAGCACACACGCACACACACACGCACGCACACTCACGACATTTACACACCCTACAATTGCGTGTAATGACGTGTTTCTTCAGTTGAAACTCACTGTGCCAGTCGTGCTGCGTTGCTAAATGCTCTGTCTCCACCGTCTGTGAAGACAACCATCCATCCACGGCAGCAGAAGAAGCATCGGCATCTAATGGTGGTTTTAAATTACTACCCCGCAATGTCTTCTACCACTTCCACAGCATCCAGCAACAATAGCAACAACAAATCTAGCACTGTCCCAACATCTACGGCCAATGGTTCCGAATTCTCCCAGGAACAATGGCTGGATCTCCTTCGTGTTCTACCATCCAGCAGTCGAATGAATCTCCAACTAGCCTTAAGGCAATTCCTCCAGGAGACGGAAGGTGACATCGAAACTGGTAAACTAGATCAAAAGACTCCCCTTCCAGATGCATCGACGTTGGTTCATGCCCCATTGCCATTAGATGATATGCCGCAGAATACCTATGGAACTGATCGATATCTCACTCTTCTGAGACAATCTCTTGAGTTGGATCGCAAACCTCTGATCCCCTCGGCCACACTGGATACACCCAATGGCCTTGACACTCTGGCAGCTGCTGCACTGGCAAACACAAGTGCTGAGGTGAGTCGGACTGTCACAAAATTCATATTAAAAGGTTAGGTAGGATAGTCCACATTACGACCTTACTTTTTGGTGGTTTCGTGGATTTTAAGGCCTGAAGTTCATCTGGACATCTATTAATTTCTACTGGGGGGAGTGAAAAAGTCTATCTAGATTGACGAAAGAAGTGAAGGAGCATAGTTATTGCATTGGCAAAGCTATTTTTTAACAGATTCACTTGACTTACACTTTAAGAAGAGATGTAGAGCGGGTAGACGCCCATGACCCCTATCCCAATGATTCACACACTCACGCGCATACAAGAGAGCGCGATAATGCCTAGTTGCTATGACGCTATGTCGTCGTAGCAACGATGGGCGTTGTTGGAAATCGCCTCTACTGTTGCGTCAGATGGGCGAAATGAAACGTTTTGTCTGCCCAAGGTCACAGCTAGTGTGTGCCAGAGGATGTGAGGAAGACGTTTCAAAGGTGAAAAGAGAAGAGGCGGTGCGGAGGGGTGGCGAAGCAAAGGAGGGAATCAGAAGGAGCTGAAGATAATCATGTAGGCTATTCACCCACGTGAGGGCGCACGAAGTTATCTTGAAGTAACAATGGGAGTCGACAGTGTGTGTGTGTGCATGTGAAGATGTTGTTTATACATACATGCATATACAACTACAAGCTTATGCCATGCCTACGCACACGGATGCCTCCACTCTCGTGTACAGATGGAACAGCGATACCGATAAGCGTTTGTATGTGTGTGTGTGTGTGTATGAGTTTATTCTTCATGGAAGAAGTAGTGAGTTGTGCGAAGATCTTTGACTATTTAATGTGCAAATCATATGTTATCGCGTATGTACGTATTCACGGGGACACACACATGTAATTACCTATTTCTTGTTAATTTGAGTTAAGGTCAGGCCTTTTCAAGCAAGCTACGCTTTGAACGATGCATCACTGCTTCCATCGGTTTCTTTTGGTGGTACCTTGAGGTACTCGTAGAAATCCCTCCCCTTTTTTCTGTTTACCTTTCAAAACATGCGCTTGTAGATGAACCAATTACGATTCACTTATTCTTAATAGTCACTAAACGGAGAACTTATCAAAGTTTAGTGTAGATTGTTCACTTACGATTAAAGTCTTGTCTTTTGGGTTGTTCATCCCTTGGTGAGCTTTGAACCACCTCTCCTCTCTCCAAACCTTCTAGACACTCGGGACCCACCCTGCAGGCGATATCCTCTCACTCATTAAGGATTCAGTAGGATTAATCGGAACTTAGATCCCTTTTTGGGATCAAATAAACCTATTCTAAATCGACTTTTCCCAAGTCGAATAAACTTCTTTTGGGGAAACATATCTTTTAAATTGGTAACTTGGTGTGATTCAAGTTGTATTATATTCTCTTAACAAATTTTATGAGGTCCAATGGAATGAGAATGTGACCTGAACTGTCAGAGTGACCTTAAGGGAAAAGCGTAATTGGTGACCAGTCATCGTTACGTGTGGCATAGCCAATATCACAGCGAAATGAAATATCTACTACTTGCAGACTTGCGCATTTCCTTTTATCACAATATTGGTTGCATAAACAATAAAAATAGCCTTACCTAATTGGATGATTTCCTGAAAAGAATAGCCTCTCTTCTAGTATTGGTTAACTTTCATTACCGATCAAAGGATGATCAGACTCCACCTGGAAAGTTTTCGCGAGATTTGGTTGGACAGCTCTGCCGCCAATCAAAAATGCCAGCTTACTTATATGGCATAAATGTCAAGTCATTGTAGATTATTTAGGGCAAACAATTTGCCCCGAATTGACTCATCACATACAGGTAGTAAATATCAAGGTATTTCATCTGGCGGAGATAATAATTATCCTATAAAACTACCTGCTTGCATTAGCTCGACGTCAAGCCTTGTCAAGTGAGTAAGTTAGTTGACCACAGTTTTCGCTTCTTTTTTTCCGACTGGTGCACATTATATCCCATAGGGTAAGTTCCCGTGAGTACAATGTACGACTCTCAATGGGGCGGCTTCCACTTGTTGGTTCAAGGCGAAAAGAGGTTATTTCGTTCCAATCGATGATGTGAGGAGATTGGAAGAGAGAAAAAAAACAATAAAGAAGCAACTTAGAAAGCTTGGGCTACTAAGCACGTGATTTAAAACGCGAGAAAGACCTACTTATAACCTATTTGAGTAGAACCAAGTAGAAGTGTCAAGGAAGGCATTCGTGATTATCTGGTTCATCATGTTGCCTCATCCTTCTATAAGTGTATTTTGGGTGTTTTCGTGGTCTTTATGCCAGTAGGAATCAAGTCGAGCCCAGAAATATGTTTTAAAATAAAAAACGGAGAGCAGTACTTTTGACGGTGTTATAGGTTATTTTCCAATCATGAAACACCCAAATTAAAAAATCACCAAACCTCGGGGCTTTAAAGGTGCTGCCAGCAGAGTCCTATTCGCGTAGGGGTGAGTCATCCTTTTGTGATCTCTAAAGTGAGACTCTTTTGTACACTGTAGTAGATTGTGAGTCATTTCACCTCCAAAATATCAACACTGCTTAAGGTCAGATGATGGCTTAGACCCCTATCTATGAGGTACGGCGTAGCTTGTGAGTTAACCTATCCTCATCCACTTACAATCCGCTTATATTGACCTTGGTAATCTACGACCCAGTTTCAGATTGTGCACACATCATCGATGACTAATCGCGTGTGAGTCATGATGTGTTGTGGAGTCATTCTGCTAGCTACCGATTGTCCGGTTTGATGACACAAAGTCTGTGTTGTAATGTGGTAAGGTTTGCGCTATGCAGTATTTCACTAACCAACCATCTGGATTTGGCGATTTTGGGCATTGTCTCAATGTTTGGAATGAAGTGGATATTGTGGTGCGCACACGTGTTAGTTTACAGTTGAATGTACAAATAAATGTGAGGCTTGTTTCTTACACTAAATAGTAGCTGTCAGATTGACAGAGGAGGTCCCAATCAATGAACCAAACCCTTTAGGTACCCATTCACGACATAAATGCTGTAACAAACAGGTGAAGCGTGGGATAATACAAGTACGAATATTCTCTTGGTTGAGAAGGGGAGAGTTGGGGAGACTAAGGAGGGACGGAAGGAAAATTTAGCATCAAACTATGCACACTTTACCGTCAATGGTGATTCGATGCTTCCAATGCATTCACACCGCTTATCATGTGACAGAATGCTGCTGCCGCTGCTGCTACTGCTGCTTTAGTACACATGATTTGTAGTCGCTTTTACCCCTGTGGTGCCATCTCCTAGCCCTGCACTCTCTTCAGTGCATCCATCCAGTAGGATCTGAGGGTGATCAGCCATCCAGCCACAGTGTTATGGTAGTTTATCCTAGAGGAGGTACCTTACTGGAGGCTTCATGCAGTTATTGCTCCAAGAAGAAAGACTGGTAAAATGCCTTAACTTTTTGGCCACGCATCTCACGCGGTATTCGGTTGATGACCTGATGTAGTTGACACTACTTTAATGCGTAATTTCGAGTTCGCTCAACAACGCAATTCAGTTAATTCGCCCCTTCTCCCCAAGGTCATTTGGTCTGAATTGATAGAGGTGAATCGAAATTCCACCAACAAGCTGTTTCGATAATGTGCACAAGTAACATCAACGTTGGAAGAGATGCGAGTGGAGGGGCTATAAGGGCTATAAGGCTACGTGATTTGCATCATTGAACGAGGTTGAGACCTATTGGGTCGACTTTTAACCGAGGTAGAACAAAGCATTTATCGGTTGTTGCCTTGATCAATGATCATTTGAAAAACATCGTTTTTGCATGGAAAAAAAACACAAATTTCTCCTTGCTTTGTTCATGAGTTCAGAAATGTTAGGGAAAACGAAAATTATTGCGCGAATTCGATGGAAAAACCCGTTAAATTTTGATATGTGCGTTTGGATATGTGATTCTGCAGTGAGAGATGCATCACAAATTGAAATGTGTGGCTGTGAACCCTTTGGTCCATTAAAAAGGTTTTATGAAATATCTATTTGCTGGCATAATCAATGGTCCAAAATGCAATTTACAATCTCCTTCCCTCATCAAAATGGTAGCAGGCAAAATCCATCTGCTTACACAGGCTTTTGACCCCAGCAACAGTTTTATCCACTTTGTTTCTACCCTAGTTCCACTTCTCACCTGCCTATGCTACTTCGCGTGTGATTGTCGAATGTTAATGCCCAGAAAGGTTGTGATCATCTAAATTAATTCCAGGGGAGTATCGTGGCTGAGGATGAGTGATTGACAATCGCCACGATTACATCTCATGAGTTACCCTTTAAGGTCACTTAGGGAGACTGTTACCGTAGGTCATACCGACGTCAATAATGCACAGGGGCAGGTTATTTATCATCAGTAAATCCTGGGTAGATCGGGATTATCCACCACACAAGTGACATTCAACAGGTCATTTTTAAATGGTTGTATTCGACGTCATACTCCTCCTCCATATCTCACAGAAAAAAAGTCAAAAAGAAATGGCAAATTTTGAGTCAATCTCTAAGTCTTGGCAGATTAACAACTGGTATTGAAGTTGGCATCCATTCCCTTTGATCCATAATTAGGGCTAGAGTTGCCTGCCAGACCGACGCACTGCGATGAGAGTCGAATCTTCGAGATACGATCAAATTTATGGTGGAGTACAGTCATAACAGCGAGGAGCGCTTCATTTTGATGATCTTGCTATTTATTATGTAGTAGAGCCTGACGATGTGTGCATTTCCCACCTAAAAAGAAAAAACTTTTCCCACACTACAGACAAACGTCACCTCTACATCAGCCGTTACTGTGATTCACGGCAAAGCAGTGCCAGGTACTGGAATGGTAGCGATCCCCATAACTGCCCAAATGGCTCCAGCTCTTCTGGGTGGTTTTAAGACAGACTCGAGTCAGCGTCAGTCACCGACAATTCGGGAGACCCCAAAACGCTTGGCTGCTACACGCGCTGAGGCCGAACAAGCTGCTGCAGCTCATGCTGGTATTAACACGGCAGCAAAACGCAATCGCTTGGCCAATGACAGCGGGACGGATGATGTGGAAATTTCCACTGCTGCTGCGGCGGCTGCCACCACTGCTGCCAATCTTCTACTCTCCAATGGAGGCCTTTCTAAGTCGTCAGCGTTAAAACCGGATCCTGAGTGTGTCACTGCTGCTTACACTTTCCATGGAGGTAGCACTGATACCTCCAGCAACTGGAACCTTCCTTCTGCCTCGACTGCCACGTCTGCTGTCAGCGGTGGCAGCGGAATCCTGACAGAGAACAATCGCCGGCGGACAAGAGATGAAGGGGTGAGTTCTGCTTCACCTTTGTGCAAAAATGAAGCGATCACTTCTCTGTCTACAAGTCATATACTCTCAGCTTTTCTGCAAATCGTTTCCCACCTTTATTAGTTGAATTATAAGTCATTACTTTCGTCATTTGACGAATCCTACTTCCATCCGATTCCCTGACACCTTCACTGATAATATCGTCCATAGACCTATATATTTACAAGAAACTTGGATAAAAATTGCCTAGTATTTCACAAAGGTCCATTCGAATTTCATGACTTTTGGGTGGTTGTTTATCCCGCATTCGTGAGAGGCTAAAGGTTGATGCAATAGACCAATTAGATCACCAACAAATCGACAAGTAATCTTAACTTATGCATGTATCCACTCGGCCGTGATTCATCTCAAGTGAGTTAAAAATGACGGCAGTAGAGACTATTCGGTTTTTTGCCCCTTTTTACCGTGGCCACTGAATTACGCTGGCCTGGGCTTTTTAATGTCCCTCTTCTTATTGGCTGTTCGGACGCGTGTATGTATGCATGCATGCATGCATACGTGCGTGCATGCATGCATGCGTGCGTGCATGCGTGCGTGCGTGAGTGCGTGCGTCAGTGTGCATTCACACATCGTCGCCATTCGTGAGTCAACTGCTGGTGCGCACGTGCGTGAACCTATGTCGACGTTCAATGGCGAAATCAAGGTCTGTCAGCTGATGTGTATCCGTGCGCTGTGGTGTTGATGGTACTACCAGTGGTGGCGATATTATTACCCAGAGATGGACGATCATGATAACTTGGCTGCGACTGAGGCACTGGTTTATTGGCAACAGTTTCCAAGGCGAATGGGACTACGGTAATTTAATTGCAACCAATCGACTTAGGGGTGTAAAAAAGAAGCAAAAAATGAAAAAAAGATAATCAGCTTTTAAGCCATAGTAAGCTAATTTATTTTCGATAAGTGTACAAATAACCCGAAGCAAAAATTCTTTTAAGGAAGAGTTTAATGAGCAAATGTAAACCTGGAAAGAGGTTATCGATTACCTCACTAGTGGTGCCCTGAGAGTACATCAGCCCCGGGAGTATCGATCAGGAGGAGAGCTGCGTTCAGCCCTGCCACATTTAATCGATCAAGGAGGGATGGAGTGGGAGGGAGAGGAAAGGCGACACACTTCATAAATTCGAGATTTTTCATTGAGTTTGATGTTAAATCTGCAACGTGGGGCACAGGACTTAAAAGATGCATCGATGTCAAAGAAAGTGCAACATTTCTAGACATTCTATGCTCGATTTAAGGTGTTTCCTGGATGGGAATTGTTTGCTCTTGTGGTGACTCATCCATTTTGATAACCCCTTAAAACTCCGTCGGAGTCTCTTAGTTTATCTACATGAAGTGCTTCTTTGATTTGGTATTTTACCGTAGTCCATGGGGCAAACACAATGAGGTTAATCTGTCTTCACAACGGATCCGTCAAGCGGTGAACTGCTGGGAAAGTAAGCAGGCTTTGAATCAAATCAAAATGAAGTAGTCTTTCATTTTTTTTCAACCCCCAAACAGATCACCGATGACGAGGCAGCTCGTCGCGAGAAGCGTCGAGAGCGCAATCGTGTAGCAGCCGCCAAATGTCGCCAGAATCGGCAAAACCAAATTGAGGAGTTGAAGGCACGACGAAAACTCCTCGAAGACGAGGGTAACCGCACTCGACAGCTCATTCAAAATCTCCTTCATGAAAAGGCGCAAATGGAAGAGTTGTTGAAGAAGCATGCGGTATGATGATCTTCTTTACTTTGCGGACTAAAAGACATGCGAAAATTGACCAAAACATTTGTTCCTTAGGGCCTCGCTACTCCCCTATCTCCTGATTAAGCTTGTCCAGTTAGTTGAATGTGGTTCTTTCGAATACTGGACGCTTTTATCACCTGTTAGTAAGAGTTGTCAAATGTTAACCGCCGGACACTCGGTGCGCTTAAAACAGAACTTGGATGAGTCTCCTGCGTGGTGGAGAGTACTAAGGAAGAAAAAGTTTCTTTCCTAAGGAGCAGCCTTAAATAGATAGAGGAATGGACGGGCTGATTTCCACTTTTTGGAGGCAATAAAGTATAGTATAGCCTTGTCGTGAGCACCAAACGGCTGGATGAAAGTTATGGACTCCTCTATGAGGTACCACGCGTTTCATAAAACAGAGAAAAATAGTTAAGAAACAAACTATCACCGGATTGGTAAAATTTATAGGTAGTGTCGGTGAAAGCGAGTCTTAAGACATCTGGGAGGTAAAAACTACTGAGTGAACAGTCAAGGTGTACTGCCAATAGTTAATGGGTGGCAAAAATTATGGCTAAATTGAGGCTTTTAATGGAGGTTTGGAGACCTGAGTCACCTGGGGTGTTAAATCTCCTTTTTTTGAGAAAATTTGAAAGTAAAGCAATTTATTTTTGCAAAAACAATTGACAATGTCAAATGACTTCAATGTGTGTTGTTTCGATAAGTAGTGATTTGAAAAATCACCTCATTCCATGCTATCGCGTCCATACTCGATCATGTGATTTCTGAGTCACATCCGGTAGTCATGCCACTGGACACACAAAAAAGTGTTTCCTTCTCATTCGCATTTGTTGTACTCTAACTCGTTGAACGACCTATCTTTGATGCCCTATGGTCCATTGGCACCGCGATACAGGGTAATGGTCAATTTAACAACGCCTTCCCTCTACATACAGACTCGCCCGTAGACCTAGCCACCGCAGTGTCTGTCCTCCCTTCATTTCCCATCTGTCCAGTATATTTTGCGTGTGATCTCGCAGGTGTCCAATGCCAAGAGGTGATAAGCATCACTTGGAGAAGCGTTACCATAGTGATACACTGAGAGAGGGTGAGGGTGAGACAGTTTCTTTCTCCCATCCCCATACCCCATTACCAGTCCAGGCGATCATTATTACAAGCCTATGTGTTATAGCTGTATGAAGCGTTGTGCTGCCTTCACTAGGGTTGGGCGTTCCCCATCGAGGAAAGGTGTATTGGTGGATAGATTTGGCCTTTAGCGTAATGCCTAGAGCATAGTTGCGTCTCCAATGGCACACACCTATACAAAGCGAGCATAGCCTCCTGAAGCTGAGGTGGTGAGTGCCTGAGATGTGTGAGTTGGTGAATGGGTCCTTTCTGAAAATCTAATGATTGGTTTACTCACCGAAAGTAAGCTATGGTGAACACAATACCTTTTTCTCATCACAATTCACTCACTCACTCGACCGGTCAGTCATCAAACAATCAAGCATGTATGGCCTCCTCTTTTGTAATGTGAAAGAAGAAGAAGAAGTGCGATCCTACATCTCTAGTTTGGGACTTAGTGTGATGCGTTATTGATGCACGTAAGTGGCAGTTGTTTGCTCATATTCAATCATGCCTTCTCAAGTGATGTGGGTCATGTTTCATTACTCAAGTTAGATACGGAGAAATGACCTTCCTTTCCCTACCAAGAAAAGCAAGTCTTCCTTATGCATTTTAATGGGCAATTTTGAGGATTTTTTCAAGAGACTCGCCTTCTAAAAAGCCTCAGTAGCATTTCTACGAGAGCCTTCTGTGGCTTAGGATCAGGTGCTAGCTCGATTCATATGTAGTGTGCTCGGTATACCGACATTTTATAATGTAAAGGCGAGCTGAAAGTAGGTGGAGGCAGTAGGGAGCACAAAAAGAAATTGGCGTACTAATAGGGGATGCATTGCTTTGATTTTTTGGATCATACCTACAATCAATCATACTTCACGTGCTTCTACAAGTCATATCAGAAGGTTATTAGTAACTATTATACCAAATTCCACCTGACGGAAGATCTGCTTTTTGTGAAGACAAAGCGGTGCGTCGCCTGCACGTGCCGCGGCTAGCAATCGTACAAAACAGGAAATTAGCTATCTCTGTTGCTATTCTGATCACGGACTAAAGAAGAGATATCACTGACCTCCACTTTTCCTCCCATTGATATTCAGCAAAGCGGTTGCCCCACCGCAGCCCAGTACTTCGAGAACGGCACCCTCCTCCTTCGCATCTCTGCGGCAGCAGCGGCAGCAGCAGCCGCGTCATCGACATCGGCACCAACACCAGCATCAGTCAATACAACGCCCGCACCGAGTATCCGGATAATCCAGCCCTCTACGCCTCATCAACTCCAACTCCCCAACCCTGGAGCTACCCCTCTGACCCCCACAGTTTCGTCCCCTGCCGTAATTAAGCCGGAGGCACCTGGTTCAAATACTCCGATGACCTTTGTGCCTGCTCAGCGACCCAATACCCTCTCCTTGGTCACCTCGACAAAGGTGGAACTTCCGACACCGACGTTGGACTCTGGAACTGCGTCGTCCGCTACTGCAACCCATCTGGCTGCACATTTGTGGTCACCGTCGGTGGCAGCAAAGATCAAGACACCGGGAGGTGAAAATTGGGTAAATAGCCAAATTGGATTGCCACCAATTACGGTAGGGTCGGAGAAAGATATCACCACGTCTGCGACAACTGGTGCAACAGCAACAACAACCCTCCTCTCTACTCCTGACATCCTCCATCATCTCGGAATCTCTTTGGCAGCTGCACATGCATCCAGCAACACAGTAGCTAGCAAACCCAACACCATCCAAATTTGCTGTACTGAAGGAAAGAATACGACATCATTAACGCCAGCTTCTGCATCGTCCACACCTTCAACAGCTACTACTTCTACCACGACAGCAACAACGAATATGGGATAGGAAGAGGCCGTAGCAGGACTGTGTACATACTCTTCGGGAAGTGTATTCATTCACCTCATTCACCTAACTATCATTCATCTACTTCTTTCATCTTGTTTTTGCGTCCTGAAACAGAAACCCAGCCATCTGTGATCTAAGCTGAGAGTAGGTTGTCTAGATTGTCTGTCTGTGTGTGTGTGTGTGTGTGTGTGTGTGTGTGTGTGTGTGTGTGTGTGTGGGTTTCGGATGTGTAAGTGAATGCGTGAGAACCACTGAAGACTAGCCATCCAATCTTTGCCCCCATGCTTCGTAGGTCCCCTCACTCCCAATTTCTCTTTCAACTGAACACACGCACGCACAAACGCACAAATGTGCATTAGTATTCTGTTCCCATTCCTTCTTCTTCCTCTCCCATCCCTCTCAACCCGACCCACAGCTGAAGATGCCTCACAAGGATACTTCTATATTTCAAAAGCAAAAAAACCAAGAATATATACATATATACATAATATGGTTGAGCACTGCTCGTACCAAGTTCGTAGATTTGGAGTCTTCTGATCGGTCTTGACAGAGCCAACCAAGGCCTTGTTGGGAGTCCTGATTTTATTGGTTTCACCACAACTCACCCTCAACTGACACAATCATTCCTCTAGGAGAAGATCAGCGGAGACGCTAACCATTCTTCTACACAAAGGTCTATTCGACTATCAGATGTTCTACCAGAGTGACAGTTGAGAGTGGGGAAAAGGTGCAGTAGCTCTTACTCGTTTTTGGCGTTTTCCTTCTCCCCTTAATGTGACAATTTTATGGGAAAAAAGGATATTAGGAAGTCACTGTACTAGCCGAAAAAATATGCATTTTGTGGTCCACAAACAGCACACTTTAAACGCAAATAAAGCCTACAAATAAATTAAAACGTTCTTTTTTAGACAGTTAATTCTCTTTTTCGAAGTAAAATCTACTTCGTGTTCGGTAGCGACACTTTTGCCCATATTTCGTCATATTTTAAGGTCCAGATTAATTTTCAGAGCCTGTCAAAGGGCCGAAAGGCCAAATCGGTTTATTTAAACAAGACCGAAGCATTTATGGAAGTTTCTTGACGCTTGTGCTGAGAAGCATAGCCTGTTCCTGTTCTAGAAATGCGTTTGTGGGTGAGTGCGGTGACCCATTTGTACATAAAAGCACCGCAGAACGTCACTTTTTGCATCGTGGTGATCGAAGCATCCCTTCTACATCCTTGCAAACAGTTGGAACAGATATTGACTCTATGTCCTGCAAAAGTGAGACCAACTGCTTAACCGGGGCTTTTACCCAGAGGTGGAGACGTCGCCTACAGAGTACTCGATTGGCCAATGAGAATACAAGCTTCTTGAGCGTTGGCAAATTTTGTTTCCTGCTACAAAAAATTTTGACATCTACATTACAAATGTTGCTCTCCCTCAAATAAGCAAATCACGGATAAAAACACTTAAAAAGGAGTTGTGTTGTTCGCAGCGGCAAATAATAAACTTGCATTTAACGCTCACAAAAAAGCCGGAGGGTCATCGGAGAAAGTCCCAATTCGTGACCCATTTGAACTTTTCTGAAAAATATTGCAGTAGCTTTTATGGGGGGAGGAGACATTCGGATGCACTAATAACCACTATCTTGACTGGCCACTGAGGCACCTTGAAATTTGAAATCGGCTAGCGTCCCAATGACATTTGAATTTAAGCAGTCCATTTTTAATTTTTTTCGAATAACTTTGCAAATTTTGTTTTTAACTTTAAATGTGAAATCTAATTGTGAAATTAGGCTAAACACGCACACTTACACATGTTTGGTTATTTTTTTCCAAGGTTGGAAAGGCTCGTGTAACAGCTAATCCATTTTCGAATCATGTGAAAGCAACTAAAACGCGCACATGCACGCATACATTAGTTAAGAATCGACCATTTAGCCTAGAGACCGCAACAAAACGATCGCCTTACAAGTGCACACACGTCCGCTACCTGCTTGGCACACGCACGACCTTGAGTCAGCCAATCAGACGGAGGCAGATTTCATAAAGTACACCATTCCCAAGAGGTAAACTCTTCCCGACTTCAAGAAGTTTTAGAATAGAATCTAAGATGGCTTGTTTCCTCACGCCTTTAGTTATCACAAAGCTCTTCTTTTGGGCAGTACGAAAAGCACTCAACCAATTTTTATGCAAACGAGGTAGCACTAACTATTCGACCTACGATGAAAAAGTGGAGAGTAAACAGAATTGAGTAGACGCGCGAAAGATAAAGTAGAGGGATAACAAGCCCTCATTATGCAATAACAGCCTCTGGCATCCTCCAATACACCTGAGTGCACTGTAGCGGTGTGTAGTCGTGTACTTCTTTGAGGAAATATGGCTTTCCTCCTATTGACTGGTTGACTAGTGGTGGTTGCTCCTCACGAAGATGTCATTGATGTGTCGTATGGAGCAGATAGGTTAACAGTGTAAGTGGACGACCTCCTGAAGCATAGCTGTGTCTGCGGTGCACAACCCTCACATTATACAAGCATAATCATCTGGGGGCAGACCCCAAAGCCTAGCCACAACACCTGTTGGACGCACTTCTGGATCTTACGGGCCCAAAATTTGCCAGAAGAAGTGATCACAGTAAGTTAATGAGCGCCTCTTTTGATAAGAGCATCCGTCTTTCCGAAAAACGATCATTCCCCTCTGTGAACTCGAGAAGGAATTTAATGACACCATTCGCATCGGGTGGTGTGCAACCCGCATTTGAGTAGAAAGGGGTGACACACAGCCTCGGGTAGTACATTGGCCCCGATGATAAACTACTCAAAAAGGCCTCGCCTCCCCCTCACAATCTCTCCCACTTTGATAACAGTGAAGAATTCGCCGAGCCATCAATGATAGGTGACTTCGGGACTAACTTCACAAAGACAGCCTTAAGTCGTGTTTCACGTGGTCTCTTAAAGTTATGGCAGCTGTCAAACCAAGAGGCATCACCCATAACTATTAACCAACAGATGACAGTAAGCTTCTAATTCACTCCATTCACGTTGCAACAGAGTCTGGAGTGCATTTCACACTGTCCCCTGACTAACTGACTTGTGATGAGAAACAGCTTTTGTGCTGGTAGCACTTTTTAAGTAAACAAACACACCACCGGTTATCTCAAACGATCCATCCACATAGCCACACGACTTCACACATTTAACTGCTGGGCTCAGTTAGGTCTCACCAAGGTTGAAAATAGCAATCATCTCCATTTTTGGCTTCGAAAGTTAGCTGAGTAATTTTGCCTGATGTGAAGGTTAATGACCTAGAAAGGGGAAACAGAGGCTATGGTTCCAGAAGAGACATCAAACATTTCTTGATGCTTCATTCATTAGAAAAGGAAAAAGAATCATACAAGAATGTAAGGTCGGAAATCACTTCAAGCCGTGCCAGCGGTGGAAATATCCACAACAAGGGGACTGGTCTGCTGAAAGGTGCAATTTATAATGCCAACAAGGGCTTCAAAGACGTCTGCCTTCGGCTTCAATGCAGAAGACGAGGATGCCGGTGGAGGGAGGAGGAAGATAAGGGTGCGAAGAGCACTACCACTTCCACTTCGAACACCCACTGACTCCATCAGAGTGCCTTTCACGACCTTAAGTATAGCTTCGGCACGTCGCTGACACCAGTTCAATGGCAAGCTCTGGAAATAGAGCACGAGGGAGTTGAGAAAAGAGGCGCCCCTAATGTGAAAATTAATAGTGCGGCGATGTGATATTTGCTTCAAGACCAGACCATCGTGTTAGACGATAGAGTATGCAAATTTATCTAGACCGGGCACTCCCCGTCTGAATAATTTAGTTTAATCTGGGAGCAGGGTATCCGCAAAAGCACTTCAATATTTTATTTAAGTGAATACGATGACATGACAGCAAAATGATATCGCACCTTATTGCTGGTTTAATCACGAGGGATAACGCTGTCACCGCAATTCAGTCAGTATCCTGCTGATGTTGCCTTGCTATGCTGTGTGCGTGAGCATGGATCCTCTCGGATTTCCAGCCACAACAAACAGGAAGCATAGAGGCTTCAATACAAAAGTCCTTATTGTCAACCGATAAGCTGCAGATAAAACCGGTGAGTACGCGCCTGGTGGTTAGAAATGGTCACTCTGGAAGGTCCCATTCTTGCATATCTATGGCATTTTTACCGACACTGGTCTCTACCTATGTGACATTAATCCAAGAGGGAGAACTGCGCAAGGGCACGAGTTTCGAGACGTTCTAGAATGTTTGGAAGAGGCTGTAAAAGGGGAACTCCTACAAAACCGAGAAAGGAACATTTTCTGGGGTTGCAAATATCCCCAGCAAGGTATAAGGACGCCTTGAGCACAAAGTACTCTGTCATCCAAGGTGTCAAGTCAAATGGGTAATTTGAGACGATTGTACCCACCTCTCACCACCTATTTTTGCAGCCCAAGTATCCCCAGTGGCTAACGAATTTATGGTCAAGGTAGTAAAGCCATCCACCGGAATAGGAGTTCCCACAAAGGTAGCTGCGTTGGAATTTCAGAATTATTCGTGCGCAGAATTACCTTAAACGACACCAATCAACGCACCTAGAACTACGACGACCAATCATTAGACAAAGTTTCAACCGAACCAATAAGACATAAATTTTCCTCCTACTTTCCGTATCGACTAAAAATTGTTCACACAAACTCGACTTGCGACCCTAATCTGATGCGTGGTTTCCTTCCCAGCAGTCTACCATCACATTGCAGCCGCCGTGACAGTCGTTCCGCACGATTCCAATCATACGCCATCTGTGCTTTTAATATTCCACTAACCGCGACTAAGTTATTTATAGCCGCCTCCATGACTTTAACATGACCGTGGGCGACTCCTGCGCCCCACAGTAACAAAGAATGCAGACACAACTGATTGGTGAATGAAGGACATCAAAGAAAAGCGATGTATCATTTTGTAATTTTTGTAGAATTTGCAGTAAAGCTACTTTAAAGTTTTGAGTGAAAAAGGGTTAAGGTTTTTTGTGTATGTTAAACTCGAGGAAATTTTATACTTAAGTAACGACTAAATGACAATCAGTTAATAACACGTGAAATTGCCTGCTTAACCATAACAAGAAAAGAACTCACTTTCGAAATCAGAAATGAAAGAGTGATAAATAAGTAAATCCACAAAATTAGGATTCTTTCACGTGAATTTCAACAATCAAACTTACCTCTAGGGGTCGTCGGGTGAACAGCAGTGGCAGAGACAGTGTGCTGATATCGTATTGATTGCAAACACGAAGAACCGTGGAAATTGCCACATGGAGATGTGCAGAGAGAGAAGGGGAGACAGCCTTACCTCCCATTGCCTCCCCCTCTGTCACCACGTGAAAGACCACCTCCACGCCACCACCACCGCCCGCATTTCCACCAATTTCGCTAGCTCGAAGGTTTGAGTGACGCGTGAGATAGACATCACCTGGCCTTGGACGTCCCTTCATCGTGTCGCCAACGCTAGATGAGGTGACTGTGAAAATGAGACGTTTAGCCTAGTCAAAGCCAGACTCTGGACTTAACAACTTCGTGGCAAAAACAACATGCCTACTGAACAGCATTTAAGTGGCATAAATTTTTACCTAAACAGCTGTTAACCGCATGAAGACTGTTCACCTTCAGAGAGATTCTCCACGATCTCCTGGATATCAGCTAATTGGCGATCCAATTCGGGAAAGTGAAAGTCTGTTGAGAGTTCACATACCTCAGCAAGACCTGAAAGAAAGGATCATGAACGGAGCTTTGGTTCGACTTACGTTGCTGAGCCCTGGATTGGAACACCTGACTGTCGACCAGAATAACTAGACCGGTCAATTCGTTTGAATAAAT
Organism: Taenia solium; assembly: GCA_001870725.1. Classification (NCBI taxonomy): domain Eukaryota; kingdom Metazoa; phylum Platyhelminthes; class Cestoda; order Cyclophyllidea; family Taeniidae; genus Taenia; species Taenia solium. The sequence continues at coordinate 220,712 of MIEF01007456.1, read as the reverse complement.
AGTGAGCGCGCTGCTCAATCGCTCGGCCAAGTTAACAGTAGCTTCAACGCTACAAAATTCATAAAATGTACTCATTTAATAAAAAAGAAACCTACCTCGGAAGAGAATCGGAGGTTCCAGTAGATCCTATAGGCGTCATGAGGTCTATAGGATCAGCTTCAACCAATTTCAAGTTATAAAAGGACCGAAGTTGACGGCCCAACTGAACCATGAAGCTTTCAGAACGTGGTCCTGCCCTATTCGGATTTTTAACCACCACCAGAGGTGTTGTCTGAGTTGAACCAGTACCCCTTCACACGAAGAAACCATAAGTGAAAACAATGTCTGCAAGAGATCAAAGTGGGAAGCTTCCACAAACCCACCCAATATCGGAAGGTTGAGGTAAAGTTTTGGGCAAATCGGCTTGTAGCATCTGCTCCTCAATGGACATCACAAAATTACGATAGTCCTGACGTTGAGTTTCCTTTAAATCACTAATTCGACTGTTCCAGGTCATCTTCTGAACCTCGTACTCTGAGTGGAAGCGACGTTGAAGTTCCGAAACCGCATCTGTTACACTGATTTCCTCATTGTCCTTCGATAGCAGTGCTTCTGTGCTATCCACAATGCTGAAGAACAAAAACAGGACAAAAAACCTGTAAGTGATAACAAAAGAGGCACTGAGCGTATCTACTTGAAAGGCGGAGATTAAGATATGGGGTAAGATACTTCATTCAACCTTTTCTGGAGAGCACTAAGAACACGATTGCGCTCAACAATCTCCGTTTCTATGGCAACAGCAAATGAGTGTTCTAATTGAATGAGATCCATCGCAGCCGGTGACTGGACAATCTTTGAGTAGGTTTGACCAAAGATTTCCTCATCAGTGGGGGGTTCAGTTTGGAATCTTGTGGATATCCGCTAGTTTTTTAAAAAAAATTACACCTTGCAAGGAATGAATGCCAGCCAAACCTCCTTGACACGTCTCCCCAATGAGGCAGCAATTTGTAATGGTCTGTTCTCATCCAAACGGAGATCGTCGTACAAATGTGTCAAGCGGTCATCGATGAAGCTCCGTTCATTTTCTTTGATAAATTTTGACAAAGCATCAGAGAAGTCTGCAAAAGATAAAGTCTTCGGCGCGTTTCCAAAAAAATTTAGGCAATCAATGGTCTATTGTCTAACCTTTTTCAGCGAATTCGGGAATATCGTGATCAAGAATAAGCCGAGACAGCAGCCAATATGGGGGTTGGCAGAGTGGAATATCTAAGGTTTCCGTGCAAGAGACTTTAAAGGAATCCCTGTAGACTCTCTCGAAGGAAAATTGAACTGACTTAGACATTCCTGATTAAACGATAGGCAAAAAACAGGATCACAAAGCAATAAAAAATCGAGGTAAAATAACCGGGGCATATCGATTAAATCAGAAACAAATGTTGAGGATACAGGGCAAATGCACTATGTAATTCTACAACTCCTCTTTCAATGCTGGGAACGACCAGAAAATAAACTACATCAACTACAATTGAAACTCCGACTGCACATGTGATTACTTTGTCTGGAATAAGACCGTGATAAGGCATGGTCAGAGAGGTTATTCGTTCCAAAATTTACGCAAACTACACCAAATAAGATACCAATAAGTAAGCAGGTCGGTGAGCATCCCGAACCAACAAACCAATCGCGCAAGGACTAATTTCAAAAATCCCTCCACTGCCTAACAGTTAAAACAGCTCAAATCATTAGTGATTTTTTTTGATTCAGGTTTTGTAAACAGCATGGTCTTCCAAATATACACCACAATATTTGAAGTAATAGGTGATTTCCCGTTTTGCAAACACCTAGCATAATGTTTGCGCATTATAAGAAATGAACTGCAACCACCAATAAATTTACAGAAAAATATTCAAAAGGCTACACCTGATTTTCCGCTAAACCACGTTATTCATCCTAGACTAGGTACTTACTCATTTAGGCACTAGAACTTTCTTCTTATTTCGGCCTTCATTCACTCTAATCGCCGACCGAAGATAGTTAAAAAATCCAAGTCCAAATTTTAGACTTCTAAATACTGCCTTTTGAGTCCTTTTGAATGTTTTGACAAAGCTAGTCAGCATAGGGGAAAACTCAATGTTGGCGTACAGATGACTTGGGTGGTTGTGCACCAAACGAAGGATCACGAGGCACGACGAAGTTACATCCGGAGTAGTTTGAATAGTTCAGTTAGTTATACACGCAGTTTGGCAAAAAATTAAACCGCAAAGTACACAGCCATCAATATTACCCAACTACCCTAACATTTACCAGTTGTATGACTTAATTTTACATGAAAGGTGTGACAATCTGTGTGATTGCATTGATGTACCAATTTATTTTCATCAAATTCATCCATAACTTAGTGAAGTGAAAGTCCACAAACCCGAATTTAGCAGGCTTTGATCTTTTGGTAATTCTAGCCGCAATCACTGCACGATGATGCAAACAAATGATATGAGGCAACTAGACAGTTTCACTTTCGGCCCTCCTCTGAGCGCATTTTCTACAAAATCAGAAGGACCTTTATGCGACTTTGCAGAGTTAGACTCTCTTAATGTCCTTCTTTGCCATTCACCAATCCATCATTTGGTTGATAGGTCTGATGGAATATTTGGAAATCTTCTGGACAGATCAGAGTGAATGTCAAAAAGAACGAACCATGTATTTATGTGTGTTGGTAGTTCATTTTTGTGATATTCATCACTATAATATTGCCTGAAGATGCTGCAAGTAGTGCTTTTCGTAGCAGGGCATACCAAAAGCATACGGGATATCTGATGGGCTGTCAACGTAAATGACACAAAGGGTGTGTCAACCGATCATGATCGTGATGGACTCTGTGAGGGAGGGGAGGATTCTAGCACCGTGAACGTCAAATCAACAGCGCATAGTGGCAAGCCATACCAGTGAGGCGGAGTATGTGCTAGCATTTTACGGAAGGATCATAGTCGCAGCCGCAAGGTCATACCGTCGAACGAAAGCGCAACCTCATGCAGGTTGACTTCCCAGCGTAATTATGCAGAGAGTGGAAAAGTATTGAATGATTACAGAACTTTTTGAAATAGCAGAGTGAATTAGCACCAAAAAAATTGTCGAGCAGTCTAACAACTTAATCGGTATTTTGACTGGAGGACTTGTTATGATGGCAACGACTTCCTGCTTACTTACCAGTAGAAATTTTTAAGCTTAAAGCGTTCAAGTAAGGGAATAAACACGGTGTTTTACTCATCGCGTATCCTCCCATTTGGTCACAATCAGTCACGTATTCATCTCAGCATTATCCATTCGTTTCTTCCAGCCCCATTAAACCGTTCACCACCCTTTCACATGTATACACGTCTATTTATATGTGTCTAGCTTGCTACCCGACTACCCTTTCCATTGTATACCCCGAGTCTACCTACTAGCCCAATTCTTCCATCCAGATAGCTCTGCGCGCAAATAGGCATTCATCAAGCTGGCTTCAATGCCGATAACTATTTGTACACACAGCATTTCTTCCTTCGCACAAAGTTTAGGTTTAAGGGAGTTGTGCAACCTCTCACAAGGGTATGGCAGAAAATGCACACCGAAGAAATGGCAGTCTCTTTAAAGGTCCCTAGCGGTCGGAACAACTAAAGCATATGTCAAGATTCCGACAAAGTGGATTCCAAATTTCCTCATTAACAACAAGGCATATCATGTTGTGCAAGTGTGCGTGCATTCGCACTTCCCAAGCAAAAGAAAAGGGGAGGATTGGAGATAAGTAAGCATAGAAATGGAGAGAGAGAGGGAGAGAGAGAGAAACCGGGAGAGTCAGAGGAAGATGTGGAGAATGAGTTGTTAATGGGCTACTTGCACAACTTCCGGATATGTATTTATTAAATCGGACTAAATGACCCTCACCCGCTTTCAATAAATCGGCTTCCTGTTCACCACCAGCTTCCTGCCTGAACTTTTGGTCAGTATTTAGACGATACAATTAATTGTGCACGGCTTATTATGATGGGAGTTTGGAGGACTCTGGGCAATACAAATGAGTAAATCTGTGATCACTTCCGCAGCTAGGAAAGGCAGCTCCATTGACCATTGGCGTGAATGACGAGGGAAGACTCGTGCTGGTATGGGTGCAGCTCAATGAGGTCACTTCTTCTAAGTTGTAGGAAAGCTGCATTTATTTGGATAAATTCAAACAACAATATTCGGGCAATGATTTCACATCATTTATGGCTTCTTCACTTCCCTTGAAGTGACTGTATGTCAAAGTAGTACAGAATGACAATATATTTAATGGTGGAAATAGGATTCTGTCACATCCGCCACATCAATTCAACCGACATTGCATGCCGTGAAAGTTCAAATGTCAGAAAAATAGTGGAAGCCAAAATGTACCCTATCTCATCGACAGGATGGCACACACTAGGATATTTAAAAACTATTCTTTATTTTATAAGTACCTACAGGTGAACTTGACACGGATTTTCTAATCACCTAAGTGATCATAAGGGCGACATCAAACGATCAATGAGATTTTCTTACCATATCATATCCCTGCCCCCTATTATTACCTTGAGGTGAATGAACAGTATTCCTCTGAGATCGCTAAATGAATTGGCTCATTGTTTGGATTCAAATCGAGTACGAGAAAGGGAGGAGTTAGTGAAAGCATTCCCCCAAATGTCATGTGATGCCTCAGAAAAGACGTCACCATGGTCCTCCACACTCCCTACAGCTTGGCATTTGTGTAGACATTCTTTAAGGGTATCTCCCATCAGACTCGAGTATATTTATACCATTAATTTCTCCGCCCCTCTTTTATGGTTGACAGGGAGACACCATCCACACGGACATCTATTTCAAGCCCCTCTCTGAGGGTAAATGAGACAACAATAATAAGTCATGTACCCAAAAAATAAATCAGACCCCATCTCTCGACAAGCCCATTACATCTTGCTTTTGACGGCTTCACCAAAAGGCAAAGATGCATCGTGAGGTGCCACATTTAAAGCGGAGGTCGGAAGAGAGGAAGGGGGGTTTATGGGGGTGCAATATGTTTAAGAATAAATTTCAACGTAGATGTAAGGGGTAAGAGCGTCATTTTTTACTCGTTGCCTTTTCTGTTTCCCATTAGGGGTGGAAAGAAAGAGTTATCATGGCACCCCCTTTTAAAGCATGTAAATTAAACACTCATTGCCTCCTCTTTATTCCTTTTTAAGAAATGCACTTTTATTTAAAATCACTCCAAAAGTAAGGAAATAGTAAGATTATCTTGAACATGGCTAGTGTTTATTCTCTGTGACTGTGCAGCATTTCCTTTGACACTTGACAAGGGGGGATTTGTGTGAAATAATCAATAAAAGGTCAATCTGTTGACTTAAACTGAGTGTACGGGCTCCTTTTTGACAGACATCTTGTCAACAAGATTTATTTAAAAGAAAAACAGAACAGAAAAGTTGAAGACAGATTCCTTTTGATTGGCAGGAAAGAAGGCAACCCAATTACTGCTCAAAGTCAGAACAACTTCCGTTGTCTCAATTTGACATAAATTCTCCTCTTTTTTTTACTTGTAAAAGATGACGCTCTGAATAAGTAAACGTATTTTGGATGGGCTTTAGGAAAACCTCCCCTCAACCTCCCTCACTCTCTGATGGACCCATTTGTGCACAATGCGTTCTCAGACGGTCCAGTGATTTATGTGTTGAGCCTTCGAGTGACTTGTGCGCAAAAATAGAGCCGAATTCTCCTCATTTCAAAAGAATTGAGCAAAACGCCCAAAATTTAAACCCTGTTTCTCTGGTTGCCAAATTCATTGACGCACTCTGTTTAATTTACGATGCTATTTAGCGTTATTGGTACATTGGCATTCCTTTTCTGGCTGCATTTGTATGCCCCTTTCACATGTAATAATCCGCATTTGAGAATGACTCAGGGGAGCCGGTGAGGCGAACTAGAAGGATGCTACCTCGTGACTACTCTAAATGACTACACATTTGAACTGCTCACTCGATTCAAGCGTAAAGTGAAGTTCTACCCAGGGTCATTAATGCGGGATTTTGAATTTTTCTATCTGGCACTTCATACGAACTAGGAAGGCACTGATTTCTTGCACTTTAGTAGTGGTAGTAATAGGTCCTCAAGTAAATTCACGAAGTTTACCTTATTTCTAGCTACATTCAATTCATTGTCCCGCTTCGACCTTCTCTCTATCTGTGCTATTTCGTAGTTCAGCCATATGACCGGGTAGGGTCAATGTCAGAGGAAGGTGATAGTCTGTTGGCAGATGAGGGGAAGGAAGATGCCATCCTTCCCTCCGCTTTCTCTCCAATCCAACATAAAGAGGAAATTTCTCCATGTCACAAGTTCTGTCAACTGCTCGGAGTAATTGCTGATAAACCTTAGTTGTTTTTGGATGACGATGTTTCTCTTGGACATGTAGCATTTGTTTTCAGGCGCATAGAGAACCTCGACAAAGCTGCTTGGTCTTTAGGATGACATCCGATTCTCGTGAACAGTTGCATCTGCTATGCATCACGTGCACACAAAGAAGGTACGGTTGAAGGTTTTGCCCCCTCCCCCATCCCGTTCCAGCTTTAGCTCCCTTTGCCGCCGATGGTTTTATCTTGAGTGACTAAATGACACTTGCTTCGTTCTGAAGGAATGATAGTTCACCTTGCTAAGTGGGACAGTGAGGTTGTTGGTCTCCTCGATTCCACATTCAGTCCTCATCCATCGTTTTAGTAAGGGAGACAAGACGTTATTACTTACAAGTTATAGGCAGTTTTTGAGTTGGATCAGTAAGCATTCCTTCCCTAATGTCCTCTCCAACTCCAAGTCTGATACCTTAATGCTGAAAGCCTAACTCGAACGCGAGCATAAACGAGTCCAGATTTAAATTCGGCACCCTAAATTGCATCGCAGCTGTGTATGAGATATGGAAGGAGATTTTAAAAAAATGAAAAGGAAAGAAAAGCCCGTCACACTCCACAATTACTCTTCAGCCAAAACTACAACAACAGTCGGGTCGTCTAGGTGTCATCCAAAGTTATGTCGACCTGCTTTTCACCTTTAGAGCAGTTTAAGAACCCCAAATTTTTGCTAGGCCTTCAACTTGCCACTTGTTGGAATTCAGTACCAGTTTCTCAGTGAAGATGGACACCAAGATCTCGGCAAATGCAGAGAGTTGACAACTGCTGATTAAATCGTATGTTCCATGCCTCTAGAAGGCTCTGGAGACACCACGCACCTGGATTAGGGTGAATACGAGGACAGCAAAGGAGAACGCGTTAGTTGAATTCAAGAAAAGGCAATGTCTCTCGAGCATAGTCGTGGGATGCCCAAGCAAGGCAACTTCAAACTCATGAAAATGAGTGGTAAGATTTCTACCCAACGCAAAGACGCTGATCTCCAAGTGACTGGTATGAACTTCTGTGATAAGTAGAAAGAAATTGAAGTCTATGGTGAGTCTACCTCATGTCATCGGCGCAACATCCTTTATCTGTTGTCTTCCTTAGAAAGTGCCACCATACTATAAGGGGTGTAAGGCAACAAAATTTGTGATGAAGCAACAGATAGTTGGCAAGGATAACTGGGTCAATATCCAAACACCTTACACCTCACCCCTTCAAAGACTCGGAGGTGATAGTCATCATCTTCTCGTTGGATCACAAAGTGCCTTTAGACTCAAGCCATGTATATAAGTACCTGATTGAGTGAGAGCTGTCCATACATGGCCGATTTCGTACAGCTGCGAGGGTCTGCAAAGTGATCGTGAGCATCGCCTTCGCGTCAACGCTGCCAATCTTTGGTGCTGCAGTGCTCCTCGAGAGACCTATGGACTGGTTGAAGCAGGGGCTGACTGGAAGGCTAGAGGTAAAGACTTTAGAAGGTTTGACAATGGTGATCTGATTGGCTCCTGCGATAGTCTATCAAACACTGATTTTAGCTCAGTTCGTTAGGGTTTGTAGATTAAAGAAGGTCCGCCAGCAGCTAATGTCTATGATGGCGAATGGATGCATTTTTGAGGATAACGTCATGTCTACGCCTACGAAAGCTGATCGCACCTCTACGGTCGGTGGATTCTTCTCTTATGAGGATTTCCTTGGTAGAGTCGTTAACGATAGCGATGCGAAAAACCAAAGTCGAGGCAGGTAATTAAGATTTACAACTTCAGACGGGTCCCAAACTAGGATATGTGAAGGAGTCGGAAGTGAGAGGCAACTTTCATGCAAGTTTGACTACAATTATGCAGTTCATCAACGCCTCATCTGCTACCGCGGAACTGGCAATTGTCGGTTCGACTGCCACTTTTCTCTGACTCATTTTATTGTTTACTTAAGTTCCTTACTATTTCCTTCTCTAAGAAACTTCTTTAGGATCCCTATTTTCACCGCTCCTTGTAGGATTGGCCACTCATATGGCTACTCATAGCAAGTGGAATGAACTCGACTCCCTACTTGACTGTTCTCTTCAATCCATTCGAGCTCTGCCCTCCTCGTGCATGTGATCCAGTAAGACTAAGCTGTAACCGCTAAAATGCAAAGAATAATCTTCTGGAAATGAATATCTGCCTTCTGTGGAGGAGTGAATCCCATCCATCTGAATTATCCAACCAAAAGCTTATTTCATCCCATCTCACCATATTCCTTCCAATAGTGCGATATAGCTGAGAGGAAAAAATAAAAAAAAGAAGGAAGGTCTCTCATAAAATACACGGACAAATTCCTATTCCCGCTGAGCACGGGGAAGAGAGTAAAATTATGGCACCAAAATCAACGGAATGTCAAATTTTTCGTTTGACCAGTTGCGTCGAAACTCACTCAGTATTACTGCCGAACGAAATACCTGTAGTAGAATGAGGAGGGAGTTTTTACAGGTGAAGAAGATGTTTGAGTAGCTGCGCACATTGAAATGTAACACTAAGGTGAGTCGTAATGCCAGAAAAGGTACATCTTGCAGAATAAGAGACATGAAGAGAGCCCACAGTTCGGTACCGAACCAGAGCTGTTCACACCCAGACACGGGCTCATCTGGAGAACGGCTAGAACAGCAATCACAGAAGTGGCGCCTTTGAGGAGGGGACAAAAGAATTTCCGGCTGGATTTGAATAGCCTCCATATGTCCGAGGTCATTAAAAGTGGTGCTTCTTGAGACAGATCGAAGAAGCGGGGGCACTTGCTGGATCGTATTTTTGCGACGTTCCAATGTGGCCGTCTTATTGAAGCAGAATTGAAGAAGGGAGGCCTGCCATAAGCAGAGAATACAGACATTGAGGGAGGTATTTGTTCGCACGGCTTCTTCGTTGAAGGCCTCAAAGAGCTCCAGTATGTCTGCTGCATTGCCAATGTTGATGAGAAGCAACTGAGACAATTGATCGCGACTTATCCCGAGGCGGGGAAGCAGCCAACGTCCAACGATGACCGAGAGAAGCAGAAGTTGCTCCATTATGCGGACCCTCATTTTCAAGGGGTAATGTTGCAAAGTCACTGCCTAACAGAGGAAAATCGATTGACTATTTGTGATCGAAAGGATGGAGGAGGGGGAAGAAATTCTCCCCCTAAAGACCAAATACTTCTGACTAGAATCTCAATACAAGACGAATATGCACAAAGGTATTACCCTTTCCCTTCTATTTCTCCCTCCTCCTCCTCCTCCTCCGTCGTCCGGGACGGTAGGGGTGAATTAACCGAGAAAGTGATTCAATGTGCAACGTTGCAAAATCTCAAACTCCATACTACATTGTGCAAGCTAGTGCGGGGCAGTTTTTGTCCCGCTATGGTAGAACCAAAATAGGTGTCTGCAATGCCGACAATAGAAAACATTTTTGTCCCCAAGGTATAGTAGGTTGGTCTTACATCCTTACGTTAAATTCAAATTTTTGCCAAATCCAAAGAGATTGGTGGGAGAAGGCATAGGTGCTTAAAGGTGAATTAAGTAGTATGCTTTGACTATTAAATTCGTATTAATTTATAAATTATCAATTCTAGAGACTGCCAGACTAATGTGAATAGAGGAATTAGGATAGCAATCCGAATCCTCTGAAGCCAGATCCTTGCTCTTCCTCTAAACACTGGTAAATTAAGTAGCATGAATCAGAACTGCCTTTTTTCCTTAAGTTAAATAATCATTTGAATTTAGTTCCTGCCTCTGTATTTACCTGAATCAAGCTTTCTTCCTGCGTAGGAAAACGAATAGAGGCCTAAAGGAAAAAGAATATAAAGGTTAGTCTTTATAACGAGGGAGGAATAGTTAAAAGTTTTGGAAACAAAGAGAAACAATAGAGAGGACACATTTCCCTGAAAGTGGGCTAAAAAGTACCACAAAGAGAAGGCCCTTAAAGTCTTAATCATTAACATCTCGCTACAACTCCAGTGTCTCTAAAGACTGTTGGGAATCCTAAGTAATCTGATCTCAGGGCGTAAATTCACCCTACTTTTTGGCAAAGAAATCCAAGAGATCTCCCAATTTTCTGACCTTTTTTCGAGAAGAGCTACTAAGACGAGCTCCTTAACACAAATCAAATAAGCATTGTATCTCCAAATTTCGATCATTGAGGTCGGACACAATAAGGGGGGTTCTCCCTTATCTTCCTCCAGGGGAATAATTGAGATGCAATAAGGTGTGTTATAACCTGTAGCCACTGGCCGTAGATTATGGCTGTATGTGCGAGCTACCTCGATCCTATTGAGCTATCTACTAGATGGGCTATGGACGAGAGCTTCCGAGTAGCCGCCTTTATTAACTGACGCGAGTGGAGAAGGGACAGTAGTGTTAGGGGTGTGTGATAGTCAGATGGCTGACAGATGGAGGCTAGGGGAGGAGGCTTCTGGATTACTGGGTCGAGTTAATCATGTGTATTTATAAATATGGTTTGAGCTTGACCCCAAGTAGATGCTAGCCAATTATGAGAGACTGAGTGAGAATGGTTCCTAGAACGCACACAAAAGCAGCCAAGGCAGCAAAACCCAAAAAGGTAAACAAAGTTTTTTTTATTTGGGAGTCACTGACGTCCTCAGCGAAGCGATATGAAAAATTCGTTAATATCGAGAGTCATGTTAGTCAAACCTATTGGCTAATTCCATTTTTCAAGGGTGTGTTTTGTCCAAAAGCGTCGAATGCTATTGTCTAATGACTGAAAAAAAGAAAGTATAGATGCAGAGGAGAAGGGAGGAGAGCAATGCAGTGTCAAAGCCCACTACGGGCCGTGTGTGTGTGTATGTGGACTTGCACCCTGCTGCAGGGTTGTCAACTCAACTTATCAGGTCGTGACCATTTGCCAACGGATGCGAGGGAGCACGAAGTCTGCGTGCGTATACCGCCGACTTACTACTGAAAAAAAACACAAAACACGGTTCTTTTCTTGACTTTGCCTTGAATTTACTTGGAGAATTGAACTAGAGCGCGAGTTTTAAAGCCTTCAGGGATTTCCAGAAGTCAGTCACAAAAGTGGAAGTGACACAAGTAGCCAGAAAAAGTGATTAGCCTCTTACTGTAGCCTTTGAATCTAGATATACCTAGCTTCTAAAATTGGCAAGCTCTAATTACCACCGACACTCATGACTATTTGGTCACTCCACGCCACACCATGTGAGGAGTTGTCTACCGGTTCTAGACCAAAAGCGCTGCACAACCGCCACCTTAGCTTTTCGATTCCTCCACCGAGCCGAAGTAGTAGCAAAAAGACATGCTACTTACTAACGAGAAGAGCTAATAGTCTAGTCTAGTGATAGACCTGAAAGCTGTGCCCCAGTCTGAAAGCATAACCAGTGGGGACTGAAGTGGCCGTGTGCTATTAAACACGCATTTAAACAAACTGCTAAGCCGTCACAGCTACCACTCGAGCATTTGCATTCTCTTTCCATCGGTTCATGACAGTTGGTCAGGCCGATCAATCAGTCCACCGATCGCTTTCAGTCATACGTGCGTGCTACCGCGGTTACTTTTCCGCCAAGGTGACGAAAGCGTTCAAGGTCATACCGAAAGTCCTTTCACGAATGAGCAGCACATTTTGGGTAAAGGGAAAGACATTCAGTTGCAGAACGGATAAACGAGGAACAGAGGAATCAAGCTTGCTGATGGAAGCTTTTTCTCCTTATTTACTCTTTCTCACTCTCCGATTTGTTTGCAAACATAAACGGGAACATTGCATGCCGTTTGGAAGCTATTAATCGGTAAAGTGAAATAATCCAACTATGAGGAGTAGCAACTTCATTTCTGGACTGAGCGGCACGCGAGTGGACACTTATTTTTCATGCAGTTTGTCCATTTCATAGTACAAACAGCTGGAAAGCAGTCGCTTTCTAAAGCTTATACCGCTGCAAATGGGCACAAGAATCAAGAGGTTGAGGAAAGTGTTCAAGCAGACTTTGGCAATAACTCACTTCTTCAGAGGAAGACCGTCTGACACGAAAAGTCTTATGAGTGATGGAGGTATCCAAAGTGAGATTCTTGCGCATTGCAGCTGCATTCAGATAATTCTCTACAGTTTCACCCATTATTACAATGTTTTCCTAAAAGAGACAGAAACGTTTTGAAATACCATACTACTGATGCTATTGTAGGCGAATCGCCATGAAAATGCCCCTCATGGATGACTGAACATTAAGTTCTTTTGTTTATTAAGTATATCCATTCAACTATGTCTGGACAAATCAACTTGCTAATATAATTTATAAATTGCAAATGATATTAGACTATTTTTGAGGGTTAAAATAAGGAACCTTTATTTCTTACTTAAGTTTTAAGTAAGTAAATGTCGGGTTTAGCCTTGAGTCTCTCATGAATCCCCAGAAGGTCACAATGTTGTAGTAGAAGATACATTACTAGCATACAGAAGAGCTGAGAGACTGCTGGCATGTCCCGCAGGTCATGCCATCAGGCGCAGGTACAATCTGCAGTGACCAAAGTGTCCGCCTAATCAAATGTCAAGTACTACAAACTACAAATAATCTTCCAAAAAGAAGAGAAGGAAAATAACTTATAAAGACCTCTCAGCTTCTGACTTGGTAACCCGTGGAACTATCGCCTATCTGGTATTCTGTATCCTCTAGACACGAATGTCTGGTTAACTTCACACTGATTAGTTGTTTGCTAACTGAGGCACAAGAGGAGTGAAATGTATCCAAAAGAGATATTCCAATGTAGGGGTAAGTAGAGTGTCGCTTATACTCCCTTTTCAGCTCATGTATGAAAGAAAGAGGACATGAAGAACCAAGTTCAACTCAGTCCCAAAGCTGCACAAGGTGTGCAGCCGCCTTCCATACGGCTGTATTTGTGGAGGGTGTAGTGTGAGGCAGTGGAATCTGTCACCACGGCAGTGACTTAACAAACAAACCGTGTGTTTCGTTCTGGTGATAGGTGACCCGGGGATCAATAACTAATGAGTAATGCCGAGTAAGACGTTCCATCCCTGACCTTGAATAGACATGCACGAGTCATTGTCGATAGGATAGCTCGAGATTAACGTATGAAGCATTTGTTTCCCTAATAAACAGTACGACTTGAGAAGCGGCTAGTTTGTACCCATATCAAGTGGAAAGGGAAGGGGAAGTAAGGGAGGCCAAAAAAAGACTTAAACACACCGTGTACTTCCGATTGTTTGCCTGCCGGACGACTGACTGGTTGAAGTCTGGAGTGCGCTTCTTATTTGTTCGAATGAACAAAATATTCTGCCTTTTTTTCCTTTTTCGCAAAAAAATGATACCAGTATAGACTTAACCTTTAGAATTTTTGTAGAGACGTTAAAAGTATCTAAGGTCTTTTGGCTGTTTTCTGAAAATCAACTCAACTCACACCGGGTTCATTGTAGACTAGGCCCGCCTCCATCCAGGGATTTCGTACAGGCATTATCCCACCGGGTTTTATGAAGCCCTGATTGCTAATCACCGCATCAGTTGCTTCATTCAGTTGTTGTAACTGATGCAACTCAATGATCCAGATCGGTGGACAGGCACAAAAAAGGTAGGCTAGAAGGCATTTGGTAAACCTAGAGAAGGCATTTAATAACTGTCATGTATGACTGATAGGCATGCATTTGACAGCTAAAATTCACAATTTCATTTTAACGACTATGGTTTGCAGTTAATGTTATGCTTCCTAACTTTCACGAGCTGGATGGTAATCAGAAGGAGAGGCCCTTGATACGGACGTCTGGTGACTGGGTAACGAAGATGTGTGGTGGACCCATCCCCTCGCCTTCTAGAGCTACTAGCGCGAATAAGTCTATTCGCACGGAATAGTGGCAGATCAAGGGAACATTCTGTGTTTAACTGTGAAAAAAGGGGAAATTTAGGCAACAAAGAACCGGAGTTTCTCTGCAACTACAGGGATCCCTAACCTTTAGAATGGTTGTCAGAGCAGGGTAAACGCAAAGACGATACGCACAATCAAGTGAGGAAAAAAAATAAACTATCGGTTTCCACCGTAAAGTGCAAAACCTTTTGGCAAGACACTTTCCCTGCTGCCACTTTCGCTAGGAGTCTCATCACTAATGTCGCTTCCTCCAAAGTATATTAGAATGCCAAGCTTATTCACAAATTTTCTGTCTTTAGTTGCATCTGAGAAGGTGATGAGTTCTTCTAGTCAAAATCCACCAGGTGCAGCGATACTACTTAAGTCCAAGGTACCTCTCTGCTCGCAAAAAAAAAGCAGCTATAAAGACTTTTATAAGGTACAAAGACTTCGATACACATGAAGGGAACATCGTATAACTTCCAGATAGCAGGATGAGACGGATGATTTAAATATTTAATGCCACCTTTGCGTTCATAAAAAAGGCATAACTTAGGCTCATAAGTACTGTTGACTGTCCCTATAAATAAAGCCATCATAAATATGCTTTATGGGCATTCACTGAGACCGAATTTTAATCCAAGGAAGTAGAGAAATCGCCCAAATTCAAGCGTATCTGCGGATATTTTAATGAATTTCAATTAATTCTCATACATAGTTTAGGAAACCAAATAAGCATTTCCTAAGTGGACCAAAAAATATTTCTATTAGACTTTTGTTAACATATTTAAAGTTTTTTGAAAAACTTTCGGCAGTAGCTAGTCAGAAAATAAGTAAATAACTTACCACTTTTCAGTCCTATCCTGAGCCCGTCGGGGAGCTATTACGAGTCCAATGGAATAGCAAAGATCGACCAGTAAAGGAAGCATAAGGAAACACAATAACCAGTAAATATTTTGGCCTTTGGCGCTCACGACCGTCACAACAAGTGTCATGGTCAAAGCTAGGAACACAAATCGCGCCAAAATTGCTCGCAATGCGATTAGGAGTTGGAGAATACCTATCCAACCGCGACAAAAATTTCGCAAACAGCATCCAGTCGCGGGATCCTGAATCACAGCTCTACTGTACTTGTAGCCAATAAGACTGACGCCTGAGGGTCGTCTAGAGGCCGCAGAGGTTTTATGCCACTCCAGACTTTGACTGTTGCAATTTGTAAAATCCTTGAGAGAGGGGCGAGGCTGAAGACTCTGAAGGGAGCTGGAGGTTTGTGGATGGCCTGGTTGCTGTTGTAATTGTTTTCTTAAGGGTTGCTGGTGTTGGTGCTGCTGCTGATGCTGAGATGGGCCATTTTTAGTAAAATGCAGAGGATAAGGTGGTTTTGGAGGAGTTTCAACACCATCAGAGGAGTTGGTGAGTTTTAAGAGACAGTCGTCTGTCTTTGACTGTGGAATATCCATGTGATAGAAAGCTAAATCGGAAGGAGGCTCATTAATTAGAAAGACCTACTCATTTGTAAATTTTATGCGAAAAAGAAGTGAAGGTGCCCAAAGCCAGTGCGGTAGTTTCAAGAGACCGATGATGGAAATCAGAGGATGTTAAGTAACAACCATTTTGTAGAAACCACGGTGAGTTTGTTTATTTACACCCTCATTTGTGGGATAAATACTCAGCCCGACATTTTGGAAAGGCCTGTGGAAACTTAGAAAAGTCCCTTTTTGTAGTCTGGGCCGCCTACTTTACTGTAAAATGCATGGAAGCATAAAAAGTTTACTAATTTCTTCCATTACAAAATACTAAATGAATGAGCATAAGGTGAAAAGTGTTGATTAAATTGTTTAATTAACACGATTAGCAAAGCACTTTCTAATTTGCAATTACTGCATGTGAAGTTATGAGGATGGCGCCAGATGAAGTGTCAGTTTTTTTGTCAAAGCAGCCTCAAATGGGTTTCTGACCTCTCTTGCTCAAATTTGAGGCAGACGAGCACGATGCTGAATAAGAAAGTGGGCGACCCGTTAGCAGTCCACTTTAGCAGTGCACATGCACTTAAGGGCGACCTGTTCACTAGAATTTGGCAATATGTTACCCTTTGTGAACGAATTGTGGGGCTATGGCATGAACACCCTCCTTAGCAAAACACCAGCAGAAGTGGTAATAGTATCGTGGCAAGTGAGATGAGGGCAGCAGACCTGATATGCTCAAATTTTGTTACGGAGTTATACAGCCCTTTAAACCCCCAAGAGGAAGGCATGATCTAAGTGCGCAAAGTCGGCGGAATGTAAAAACCAGTGTTTTGATTTTACTGTACACTCCAGTTCATGATTCAAGTCTTGGGGGGTGAGAGAGGGGACATTATCTGTCGCCTTTTGGGCAAATTATACATAAAGGCGGACCTAAAAGTAGACGAAGAACAATTAAATGTGTAGCTGGACAAAAGACATTTACTGATGAACCACTTGGAAGGGATTTTTTAGGGAGACTTGAGGTCGTTGTCCATACTAAATGAATGTCCTTTTTCCAGTGGATAAAATAAAAGACACATTTGAAAATGCGCAGCCTTTATTAACCATGTTTGACTGGCTTTGTAGAGGATTAAATGAAAATACTTGCAAAATGACAAGTAATGGAAGCATCCATGATCAGGCGATGGTTTATTGCAGAAGCCAAATTTTTATGGATGCGATTAAGACTAAAAAGATTTAAAAAGTGTGTCTATAAAGAAATTTTGCATGCACAAGGAGTATCAAGCGGCCAAAATGTTCAAAAGGGAGCCGACAGGAGCGGATAGGGGTAAAAAGTTAAAAAGTCTGCCATAAGGCAAGGAGAAGGAAGATTTATCCAAAGGTGATTCAGGGGGAAAATTATCCCGATTTTCTGTTTTAATAGCTAAAAAAATTGCTGCCTAAAATTCCGAAACGCACTGAATTTGCAGTTAGTCAACAAATTAGTGGCATCATTTTCCTTGATAAATGAGAAGAAGTGACTGAATTAGACGGAGCAATACCTGGGAACGCAAAACAAAACAAAATCAAGTTTTGGAAGCAAGTTTGAGCGAAAAATATGGACATGCAAATCTTTTATGCAAACTTGTAAATTCTCCTTAAATTCTTATAGCAGGTCATAATTGCTTGAATTCATTTTAAGTAAGATGCGGCAAATTTAATGACTGAGTTTTTGCATTTTTAAAACATTCCAACCAAACACACTCCATTTCTACTGCTCATTTCGGGTCTGACGCATTAAGTGTTTCAGCAAGGTTACCTTTACTCACTTACTATGATGTGTAAGCCCGATTAGGCTTGAACTTTCTTGAAGATGGGTCGTCCGGTCAATCTTTACCAAAAAATCAAAAGTTATCCAACTCAGTACTTCTAAAATGAGAACTGAAATGCCCTGACTTACTCAACAAATCCTGATTCAATGTCTCATTTTTTAGACGTGAGAGAGGGAAAATTGATGGCTATTTAAACAGTAAAAACAGTTTTTCACTGACTCTTATATTTTTTCTCACTTCACGGACTGGAAGTACACTTTAAGAAACGCAGCTTAAAGTCAATGCTACGAACTCGACCTGGGTAGGAATTCCTCCGCTCTGAGCACAGTCACACCCACTTGACATGTGGTGTCAAAGTAGTCCTCCTTTCTTTACTGATTCCTTTTATTTACTTCGACCTTGGCTAAGTAAGTTCAAACGACCATTTACACACAAAATGAGCCGTTCTTTCAACAAATCCATAAATTTAGGTGACTGTAGTGCCTGAAGGAAAGTAATGTATTCCCTTTTTGCTCATTAAAAATCTTGACAAGTATTTTGTTCTTTCTAAGAGGAGATAAGGAAGGAGAACGTTTAGTTAAAACTATTAATACACTGACTGTGCGACAGACCACTGGCAGGGTTGATCGCGCGTTTTTCCTCTGTCCTTCAACCCCCCGAAATCTGAGGATTGAGTACCATCTTTGCCCCTAAAAGCCGGCTTATTTTTTATGAATGAAGCAAAAAATCTTATTAAAAGGGGTTGATTCACACCAAAAATACCAGACGATTTTATGGCCCCATAAGTAGCAAAACAAACGCCGCCTCCTATCTATTTTATATACGAAAAAGCATATGTATGCATATTTCGCTATCGGCCATTAGCTGGGGGTAATTTATTTACCTGACAGTTCACCGAAACGACTGACTCGAAATTGGGGAGAGAGATGAAAATTTTTATGTGAGTGTGAAAAAGGTTATTTTTAGGTAGAAAGAAATGCTTTTCTTCTGAGATGAACAGAGGCTATTTACTTTCGACAAAAGTGACAAGGCAAAAAGGGAGTCCAACATCCGGAGGTTAGAGTAAACAGTCAATCTCGCCCTTTCTATTTTGACCTCAACCAGGTCTTCCCGTAGATGCGGAGAAGAATAGTCGCCTTTATATCTACTGCATTCTCAACAAGTTGAGGCAAGTTTTCTGCTCTGAAAACATTTTTATTTTAAGGAATTCCCATTTTACTTTTTTGTAAAAACCTGCGGTAAACAAAGTCCCCTCTCTCACCGTTTATGACTAAATCGTCTAGTTTTATGGCGTCAAAAGAGCACAGTAATGGCGAGATTTAATTCATGCTGGGCTCACTTCTCTTGTCTATAGTATCCCTTAGACCAGGAGGCGTGGAAGTCAACAAAAAATACAAATAGAATGGCTGAAAATACAGCGCCATACCTTGTAAATGACAAGTGTACTTTCCGGAAAAAAACTAATGCTCATTTTTTAATGTTTATTTGGTTTCTCCATTGGCACTCTCTTCACTAGCCATTTTGGGTTTTCTTCCTTTCTCTTAAAATGTATGCTACATTCTTCCCTGGAAAAAGGGAGGATAAAATGCATGTTTCAAAGGGAATTATGAATTAGTTATTAAATAAGCAGATAAAACTACTTCCTTAAATTTTTCACCTTCCTTGAGGCAGTAAAAGCATTCCCCCATCAACTTGGCAAATGGACCACAATCGATGAGTCCTTACCACTTTACGACAGCTCGGTTTGGGGTTAATGGACCGCAAAAAAATTCGACTAAAACCGAATGCGTGATTTAGACAAGTGAGATCCTAAAAGGCTATCTATAGTTGCTCCCACCTTTTTGCCTCGTTATGTGAGCGAAGTAGTAAAACAGTGAGTGAAAGGAATTAGGGCGTTAAAATACTCTTTTTACACTTCTTAAATAGGTGTGTCGTGCCTCACGCTTCGACTGACTGGAGGTTATTGGGAGGGGGCAGTCGGATTTAGATCAGCAGATTTCCTTACCACTGTCTAATGCAGACTCATGAGAGCCCAAAAGTTGAGGTTCGCATCAAGATGTATGCTTGAGCCTGAACCTTTCTCCTCCTCTCTTCCCCATTCCTCAAAAAAGACACAAGTCGTGCCAAGTATTAGCCATTTTATGGCCTCATTTGTGCAGTCCTAGCAGAGCGGCGTAAAACCGTCACCATCAAGTTACAGTGCATGATGCAGCAAGGAATTGGAAGATCTTCCGATACTTAAATGTGTGAATGAAAATGAAAAAACCATTCCTACACAACTTCTTCCAAATGGGTAAATATACTAAATGAATCACCTCGAAGTAGTCTAATTTTAAAAGCATTTTGCGGAGAAAAAATGCTTTGCATGAGACATGATAATGAAGTACTACTTTTATATAACATAGCAAATATAACGCATTGAAAGCCTACATGAGTGGGTTACAAACGCCACTGTGATTATTTCATTAATGAAGCATAGCGTGGCACCATCAGACCCTTACTTGCCTTGCAGTTGACTCGTTCCAGTTTCCAAGTCCAATCGCCTTGCAGTAGGTCGATGCAAGTAGCCAATCAAAGGTTGATCTTATTTGAATGGAGATTAGAAAGCCAATCCCTCTAATGTGGCACGTTTCAAGCCTTTCATAGATAACTAATTGATTATTCACTCATTTCCTTGGCCTTATCACAAAAAAGGATGGGTGCGAACACATCCTCCTAATTGGATGAAGCAGTGATGGAACCTAAAAAGTCCGTGTATCATCCAATGCTGCCTTGGCTATGAGTGCACCTCTGTGACTTTTGTTAATGAGCAAATGAAAGCACAGACACTGTGCAAAATTTTCTGCTTCATATTTTGGGGTAACTTGAAACTTGGAGAAGGTAATGCGGGGTTGGACTTCTAACCGATCCCGGACTTGGACTTAGGTGATATACTAAAGGACCGTACTTCAACGTGTAAAGATGTAGTTATTATTGGTAAAGTTCTACTAAATTAGAGGTGAAGGGATTAAAACAAAACCCTATCAACTCCTAACTTATGAATTTAAGGGTTGAAAAGTAAACTGATAACGAACATTTAAAAAACATAGTTTTGATCAATTCGTTGACAGAGTAAATGCAAAAACTTCTTAAAAATTCCTTTGTTCTTTATTGTTTTTTTTCAGAATTGTAACAATCGATTACGAAGGCTGATCCACAAAAAGAAAAGCACTTGCAGCACTTTGTGTCTCTCATTGGGCATTTATAGGTTGATAAGCTGCCGAAAAGTAACAGGAATTGTGGCTTTTGCACCATAGGCCACTGGTATCACAAGCGTTTTCCTAGTGCTCTCTGCTAAAAAATTCCCCTCACTTTGAATCCTCGGTCGGTTGAACCGGATGAAGGGTGACTTGACTGATGGCCTACTTTGGCAAGGAAATCTCCTCCTCTCCTTGCTTATGAATAGACACTTTAGTCTTGCTATTCGTATTAAGAGGCATGTTTTACTTGGTTGCTGATGCAAATTGCTAACAAGTACGACATATTTGGGAACAGAGGTGGGAGAGAGAGAGGACAGTAAATTTCGTGAGGGCCAAGTAAATAGATCCCACCCACATGCGATGAGAACAGATGCGGAGGAAAAAGAATACGAAACGACTAGCAGCTCGTATCCTTTATAAAATGCCCTAAGATTTTTGGATCGTTTTCCAGCTAACTTAAAATGGAAGGTGGCTTCCTGTGTATCTTCAAACCATCCATCCATGAGGTGAGAAATTAGATCGAGCGACTGGGCTTTCGTTGTGTACGTGGTTGCATGTGTGTGGAGTGCATTGCATAACTGATAGTTCACGTGGAACTCTTCCATTTTCGAAGGCTTAAAACGTATAGACGAGATATATCCACTCGATGTGGTTCAATCTGACGGAACTGACAAATCAATAAGATGTCATGCTGTGTGGGGCCATAGAACTTACGTGCGGGAAGATGAAGGACGAAGGAGAGTAAAAGAAGTAGAAGGGATTTTTCTTTGTTTTCATTTTGTGCGTTTAGCAAATAACGCTTCTACAACTCCGTATTTTTCCTTTTTTTGGCACTAGACACTCATACATCAGGTAGACATTATGAAAGAGTGAAATCGTGTAAGCTAAAAGGGGAATCGCAGGTGATAGACTCTCAGGATGGTCTCAAAGCCACAGCTAACAACAAAAGGACAAGCTATGCGGTTTCATTTGCCGCGGTTCTATACGGACAGCAGAAACTACTAACTAACCATATTTGAATACTTTTTTGTAAAGGAAGTATTAGCACTTTGACACAACCGTAGAAATTTCTGGACATTAGAAGGTGTGTCGTTAGTAGTCAAAGCGTTCTGCTTCAAAAAATTAAGCGGTAAAGTATTTTCACATCACTTTAAGCTAATTTGTCCCTCTAAGTCCTTATCTACCTCTAAACGCCACTTAAAACTAGTCAAACTGCCGTTTCAAAGAGGATGGTTACTTGAGAAAACTGTTTGCCTTTGCTCTACCGCCTTCAGGTTCTCCAGGTGGACTATCGAGTGCGTCTCTTGGATGAGGACTGTAGGAAAAGCTGACTCGGGGCAACTTCTTGCTTTTTTTAACACTCACAATCATCACCTTGGAGAAAGTGTTGACTGATCTTAGGGAGAAAAAGTACAACTCTATCAATGAGTCCTTTGATCCTATATCGGTCAGGAATTTGCGATATACAATTGCGGCTAGAGGCTTAAGGAAGATAATCCACGTGTCTTACAAACATGGCGCCGTTAGAAAACATCTCGACTACATTAACATACCTGCGATGCTGCGAAATCTTTAAACTCTGGAGCCTAACATATAATTTTTTGGCCAAACAAAACAAGAATTACTTTTACGGGTATAGGCTGCAACCAGACAATGGATCCACCCCTCTGAGGATGACCTCTTTCGTCATTATTCCCCTTCCATTCCCGCGTCAGATCCTTAGGTCGAGAAGACTGATTAGTGGTTTTACAAATGTCCCAAGTTTTCTGAACGGTCAGAGTTTGTCTCATCTTCCTTGGAAACTGATTATTCCTGCTCAGTCACGGCGTTAGTCCAATGTGCTACTCTATCACCTCTAAGGAGTGTGTTCCAGCAAAAGGTATTATCTAAGTTGTACGTTGTTTGACTTTCAAAATAGCCTCTTCTCGTCCGCACTTTTCCGTCCAGCTCTTAACTCACCCTCTCCTCCACATATGATTGACGTTACTAGGGGATGATATGAGCGCCTAGAGTAATGTCAAATGGTTCAGGATTTCCCGCCATATCACGTTGACTTGACAACCACTGAGCAGGTAGCAGCAAGCTTACCGAGGAGGAGGCTTCGTTCGAAAAAGTAAGTTGACTATGAAGTAACGATTTTGAATGATTATCAAGACGCAAAATACATGAGGGAATACGAAAATGAAAGCATATACAAGCAAATGCCATTTCTCGCTCCACAATTGCGTGGAAAACTGCTCAAAAGATCCTAAGGCTTGTCACTAAAAATAGTAATTCCTACCTTTTAATTCTTATTTTATCCGGTATTTTGAATGAAAGTGACACACCTCACACCTCTGAATGAGTGCCTATTATATTTAAATAGCCTGCAAATTAATGCACAGGATTCAGTGGAGTATCTGCTCACTTTACAGTGCACAATGTATCCCCATTTCCGCTCCCGTCTCCCCGTTTTCTTAAAGGTCTCAATTTAAACGAGCTTACAAACAGATGCAGAGGAATGTTGAGCAGCTAATAATAAAGACAAGATGGGTAGAATGTAAGTATACAGCGGAAAGGACAAATTGAAAAATCGCTTTTCTGGCCAGTTCCCCCTCTTGTTTTGGGCGTCGTTTGCATCCTCCCCTAGTGGTTAGCATCCTACATAAACGGACAGTCACGTGCCTTCCTGTGAAGCGAAAGATAAGAAAGCGGACGATAAGATGATAGTAAATGTTAGAAGTGATAAAGTAGTCAGGTGATTAAATGAAGCTTCGTAGTGGCTACTCTGACTACTTATACCAAATACTGCCTGATTTCAGTAGTATCAAGAGTTAGATTGCAAGAACAGCTACAGCTTTACAAAAAGACAAAGTACTCACAGATGGCCTATGAATCAGTCTTCAGCTTCAGTTGGCACAAGGTGGATCAGTTGCAAAACTTCAAAGTCCGGACCACATCGCAGGGAGACCAAAAGTGCCAATCCACCTTATACTGTGAGAACTCGGAATACCTTCATTCTGCCAAAGTTGTCAGAAGATGCAAATTAACTTTTGCGATGTTAAGCCTTGTCCTAGATAGCCGAATGAATGGATGAGGAATTATCTCTATAGATGGCAACAAGTAAGAAAGTTCAATTGCAATGTACGGACGACAAAAAAGGTAGGTCATCAAGATGGCAGACGAATAAGTGTAAGCCATGTGTAGATCCACAGGGAGAATCAATGAGTCTGCTACATTAGCTCTAATTTTTCTGGTGGGCATTTCTACAACTGGATTTATTGTGACATTCTAGCCAAATAAAAATGATTTTATGAGGAGAAATGAAAAATTAGAAAATGTCCGCCATTTGTACAGAAGTAGCTTTATTTTGCGGCAAAAGTTTTCACCTGATGAGAGATTTTGACCCTCGCGTTAAGTGCATTGGTTAGTATAAATGAGTTAGAGAGCAGGAGAGTGGCAGGGAGCCGGATCGAGAGAGGAAGAGGGAGGAGAGGAGGGCGAGAAAAAGCAAAGCGAATAAATAAAAAAAGATGCGCAACTTGTCAAATTAATGTAGCCTATCAACGGGCAGATTTACCTTCAGCATAATATTTGGTAATTGGACAGAAAATTTGCACAACCCTTCCTGCAAAGCTCTAATTTGGAGGGGAAAAATTTACCTAGTACGACTGTTCCTTTAATTTCTTCGGAAAAAAAGGATTTTTTCGACGTTGGAGGGAATCAAGACCTTCCCATCAAGATGCGGACTTGAGGATTTTCGTGGTAACCAAATTTGCCTGCCCTAGGAAGAAGTGAACATCTTCACCTCCATTTTCCATTGCCTTTTGGAAATTTTTTGCACGTCATATCAGTCAGACTCATGTGAGCCAAACCAGATAAGGATAAATGAACGGGGTAATTGACCAACAAAACTGATCAAACCACATCTTAACGGTGTCCTTGATTATCAAACGTCACACCTTATATGATGTGACAAGGAGCTTTAGGCTATTGACAACTTGAAGCTCTCCGCTCACCGTCAGGTGAACCAAGGCCTTCCGTGGGTTCGTTACTCTTGGGACAAACTTTGGAGAGATCTTCTCCCTTTTTCTTCATATCATCCCATCTCATTTCCATTTGCTTATATGAAAGAGCAAATGTTTTTCTACTTTTCAAAATGTGGCAATTCTGCCGCCTTTTGTGCTCTCAGACAACAAAATGGGGATCAACTCGACACTACAAACAATGCTCTGCCTGGGTCGTGCTCGAGATCACTACAATTTGTGTGTGTTGGAATGCAGACGACCGGGAAAGAAGGCGATTCTTAAATGGTCTTTGACTTCAGAGACTACGCAAGCACTGTCCAGGTGGTGATGAGGAGATTTCGAAGAATTCTCACACCCAAACAGACCAACTGGATATTAACCGTCCACCTGTCCTTTGGTCAGACAAAAGTACTTACATGCATGTCCCTGTCTTAATTAAGCAGAAGGAAATGGGGAGGGCTATGCATCTCATCATTTTATCCTCAATGCTTCAGCTCGTCACTCTCCTCATTGATGTAAACTCATTAAGGCGTGTAAAGAATTAGTTTTGGGAGAATTTGATAAATCTCACCCCAGTTACTTGTCCCACGTGATTTCCATATCTCGTCTAGTCAATCATTCAAATGTAAACTCCCATCACTTGGCGATTTGACAAATCTGATAGGTGCGAGGCGAGCTTGTCTGGAGGGGATGAATTTCTCTTGAAAGTTGCTGCACAGCATCTAGAGAAGATGTGGTGATGGAATGGTTTTGGAAGCGAAGGACTTTCGGAAGATACTTCCATCCTTGAGATAGAGCAAATGATTATGCATCATGGGTAAGTAGCCATTTGGGAGATTAATTTACCAAAGTAGGATTTATTTGTTTTAGTTATACAAACTAGTGGAGGAAAGTTGTGGTCGATGGAAAGGAGGTAAAAACCTATCCATACGAAGCTATAGACAATGATATTACTTTTCTTCACTTCCCCTATGTTTGGCGACCGATAAATGGTGATAAAAGTGACATAAAGCCGCAACATTAGGCGAATGAAAAGGTTGTCGAAAACTCCTCTCTCCTCTTTCCCCCACACCATCCATTCTCGCACCGCTCCACTCTCCCACACCTCTAAGCCGCATTTCTTTGGTGGGTGTGAGTGATCCTCTGTTAAAGCATGCATTGATCACAGATTTCTTGACAAATACCCACACAATTGGCAGCACAAAATGACACTATCACATCTTTGCCGTACACAAGGTAGGATGGGTTTAAAAGTTCGTTGGCCAAACCAGAGTGGTCTGCTTTCAAGGCCAAGGTGATTCATCACAGGTGAATACATGACTGCCTTGTTTCTTGATGAGAAGAGGTATTTCTTTCTTCTAAA
The DNA here is from genome assembly GCA_001870725.1 of Taenia solium. Taxonomy (NCBI): domain Eukaryota; kingdom Metazoa; phylum Platyhelminthes; class Cestoda; order Cyclophyllidea; family Taeniidae; genus Taenia; species Taenia solium. Next base: position 194,606 of record MIEF01007456.1, on the reverse strand, counting down.
TTTACAATACTGCTATTATCCTAAGAATTTCTTTATATTCACACCTCAAATTTTATTTTTTATAGCGAAGTAAATTTTAATTTAATGTCGAAAGTGTCTTGTTGTATCACTTAAGAATTACCCATTTAAGAAAATTAATTAAAAAGTTGTCTTACTAACAGTAAACCAAGCTAAATTGGTACATTATTGTAAATGTCAAAAAGTGCTATTTCATTTATGATGTTGCATGAGAACTCTTCTGTGTGCCTGTGTGTGGGTGTATACAGTTCCTATGGACGCGGATATTGCCAAGAGGTGCAGGTAGTTCGGTGTCCCTTTCCCAAATAAATTCTCCTCCGCATAAAGGAGGATGTAGATGGGAGGAGGGGTGCTTTGAGGAAAAATATCACCCAACACCAATAAAGAATTGCGTGATTACCTGGTGTCAAGGTCATTAGATTCACTATTGTTTTTTGCATTTCAGGAGAACATCCTCTTCCCCTTTGCCTCCGCCCCCAAACTGATGGACTCTTAATTGTCCACAAACAAGCTGACGGTGGTAAAGGATCCTTCGTGTCTTTTCCATCGTACTATCGCCTGAGGGGCTGGCCTCTGAGCCATGCCAATAGCCCCAAGACCTTCTTTTTGTGTGAAAACTACGTATTCTTGGCCGATTATTGTGCCTTTTTACGTCTCCAGAGAAGTCTCAGGTGCTCAAACAGGCTGGCAAACAGACAGGCATAAGTACATCAATTCGATGGTTTCAAATGATCATGGAAGCAAGTGGCCTACTTGATGCATTCATCATCTGTTACCCTAGTGCTACCAAATTTGAATGCCTCATCTCATGCCAAGAGGACTCCAGGAGTTGAACCTTTAGTTCATTTAAAAGCTCTTGGCACCTAAATTTGTATCCACTTTCGGTGAACTGGTTAAATGTCCTTTGTTTGTTTGTCAGCCATAATAGCGGAGGAAAGTTGACACAAAAGCTATTTTCTTTCGTCGTGTTCATTTTTGCAGACACAGCTTACAGTGGAGTGTGAGCCTTCATTATTAGAACTTAGAGAAGAGCCGGCAATTTTAAAATGATGGTCTAATTATATGACGATTCAGACGATCACAGCTCATTCGCTACCCCACTTGGTTGTTCTTTTAGATAAAAAATTCAGTGTTCTTCCTTAAAAGGCTGTATCCCAAGAACGGAGGTGATATAAGGGTGAAATACAGACAAAAAGGTTCAAATCAAACTTAAAGTGGGCAATTTTTTGTGCGTCAATGAAATGTGGCCATTTAAACTTATTTGATTGGTGAAGAAATCTGGGATTTTTCGGGAGGTCAAATCACGTTGTTTAAAGTCGCTTTAAAAACTGCCGCAGTTCTTCTTGGGGCTTTTCAAAAGGTGGGTTTATTTAACCTCATTTGAGAAGTACTGAGGATGTTTCACCCTCCTATTAAAAAAATATGGCCAAATTATCCCAAAAATTCTTAATAAAGGCTTGACAAATTTTCTTCTTCCTCCCTTTTAAAATCATCATAGAGGAAATAGCGGTTACTTTACTCTCTGGCGCGCAGTATTCGATTATGGCGAGTTGGGGGGGAGGGGGAGGGGAGGGGGGGAGGGGGAGGGGAAGTGTTGGGTGGCAATGTGGACTTGCCTGCTTTTCAAATCGAGCTCCACGCAGTCAGGAACACCACGAGACATTCTCACAATAGTTTTTAGAAAGTGACAGGTGATGGTAGGTCGTGTCGGCCGGACGTGAACTGGGGAGCGATGATTCATCACTCACACGATTTGACAGATGGATGCATGACTTTGTAGCATCATAATAATGGGCGATTTACAAGTATCTGCTGTCGGGTCAGCTCCACTTTACCACATTGACAGTAAACTCCAAAAAAAGTGAAACAGTTTCACCATTTTTCCCCTCAAGCCATAAAATTCTCTGTGCATTTTAGATATGCTTAGTAAAATGATTGATTGACGGACTGACATTTGAAGAAGAGTGCCACTTAACGTTCCACACACTACTGTCCTACAACGCTAAGTCACGCACCACTACCAACAGGAGGTGTACTTCATACTCGGGCAGGAAGCTGCCCAATTGCTGGACCATGCAATATCGGGTTTGTAAAAATGTCGAAGATAGCCCCCCTCCCCTAACTAAGCACAAGAAATAACTTGGGTGCAAGAGGGTTCCATTCTAAACAAGATACCTTACATCACAGCCTCACAGTCTGATAGTTCTCCTTACATGTAGGAAAAGAGGTTATAACTGGCAACTACAGAAGCGACTGTTTTGTGGCTTCTTCTCAAACGCTGCAGAAATCGTGCGCATGCTCACTTCTTCCTTATTGGCTCAGTAGAGATTTCATTGGGCTTTAAATGGAACATTACACATCGAAAGTCAAGGCCAACCAGTTACTAAGGCATACATGTGAGCAAAGCCACCGAACACGCCCGGAATGTACCTGTGCTTACTCAGGTTGACTGCTTGCACCCCACTGACACAAACTTTAGGTCATAACAACGGCATCAGAGAATTCCCCACCTTCCCTTCACTTGACTTTTGCTTGGAGGACGTCAACATAAATCAACAGTCGAATACATTAAAATTTTAAATTTTTAAAAGGCCAGTAGAGGGATTGTAATAACCCCCACAAATTGACAACGTTTAATTTGTTTTTATGTCCTTTACCATTATTTTAGATAAGAGCAGAAATCGCAAAAGTTTGATTTATACGTGGTTATGGTGTTGGGTTTTCTACAATGTAGTTAATGAAATTGAATGGCTTGATATTTATCGAAAGGTTTATGGCTGTCAAATAAAAAACACCGATAAAATTTTATCGTCGAAATCTGGTCTAAAAGCACTTCAATAGTGTTTACTTACATTTTCTCCAGCCAGTCAGAGTGAAGGAGAAAATGGATTATTCACGGTCGAACGATTTAGACTTTTGCGCGATTGGTCCCTTTGGTCTAACCAATTCAGCTGACTCTGGGCCTTAAGTAAGGGCTAAAAAGTGCTCCTCAATTCAACTAAAAATACCTAAGCGCATTGCTTGAAAGGATATTAAATGGTTTGAGTGGCCTTAGACGCCCACGTTTAAGGGGGTTAGGGACGTTTACTAAATAACAAATAAATTTTTGCCTTTTTTGCTACCTAAACAAAAACAGAGGAGAATTGTTGAAAGTTGGATAAAGGTGTGACAGGTCTTTCCTTTCTCATGCTTCACACCAGGGTAGAGTAAGATCAAAGCGTCACCACTACCGGCAAATTTCTTGCATAAAAGTTCCTAAACTGGACACTTAATGCAATTCTCTGAATGAGTTGTTATTTGTAAATAAAGAGCAAGCGAAGTGAAAATAAAGAGTAAAGACACAGCACATAATTTCTAGTTAGTCGCAATGCTAGTGCTTGGCGATTTAAATTAATCCTTCGGCGGTTTAGAGACAGTAGTGTCATAGTAGCACAGTTTATAAATCATTTCTACTGCCAAAAGATTTGTCGCCTTTCGTAGTGAAGCATGCAAACCAAAAGGGGATGGCTTTGTCTTGTCGCACTAGGCTGAGGACAAAGGCAAGCGCCTCTGTGTGGAGCAACTAAGGGAAGAAGCGAAAACGAAGGAGTTTTGGGCTTCCTGGTTGGTAGAATATGGAATTTTGGAAATTGTTTAGAAGAATTTAGTGCCTATGATCGGATTTATTTACATCTTTTGTTAGTTATGAACTATTCGTGTATGCTTTTAATGTATGTTTTTTGTCAAAGGCATTTGGAAATGGGGCAAAAGTGGTCCCGTCTTTGGTGATCCTATTAAGGTAGAAAAGAGTAAAATGAAGTGCCCATTGTCCTCTACCTGTCCTCAAAATCAAACAACCAAGTATGCAGCGGTAATTCTGTTTCTTACTGCTTAACAAAAAACTTTTTCTTAGCTATTTTGATATCAGCTTTAACCCCTGTCAAATTCGTTCGTGAGATTATGGAAGCAGGGAGAGTGCGAGGAGGAAGTGGAACTCACGCAGAAGTGGATCAGTAAGAACAAATTTTGCAGGTAGTTTAGAAGAGCTCCCTCGCAATTATAAGGGACACCTATTCCCAAAATGCACACTTGCTTCCCGGCAAAGTTATTTTCTTTCATAGTAGGGCAAGAGGCAATGCTATATCCCTATTAGATTGACGGGGGTTTTCTTTATTCTCTCCCTAGGATTTGGGTGTAGTTCGCGTAAAAAGGCCAAAAGTTTTCAGTTGAGGGTTTTTAAATGCACAGCTAATTGAAACAAAGCTTCGCATTCAATAATGGCGCAAGTTGCATTTACTTCTAGACAGAGTAGATGATTACCGTTGGCGCAGCAACTAACTATTTAAGTGGTCCATTTTCAGCAATAATAGAAGTGGGTTTACAATCCTTTTTGAACGCATTAAAATCAAAATAAAGCGTTTTTGTCTAACCAACCGTACTTACAAAATCATGCGTTCTCCAAAGCGTTTACACATAAAAAGATCAGCATTTGCCTAAGGAGTTTCGTTTAGTTCTTTTCTGTTTAAACAATTTTGTGATGGAATTAAACTTCCTTCAAAAAATGGAGCTGTTTTGGCTGTCATTAATATGGCATGCCAAGTACTTGTTTGCGACGCAATAAAACAAAACGGTCTGGAAAATCATTTCTTAGCTAACGCCGCCCGAAGGCTGTGGGGCAGAGTGAAAGATCAACTTGTAGAGATTGAAGCGTCCGTTACATCGCTCCACTGCTCTCCGTTCTCGTTGCTCCCCTTAATCAACCTACTGCTTAGGCCATTCACTTTAACTCCTTGTCACCTACCTCGCCATTCACTGTCCCACAAGCATTTCTCTGGGCTTCACTGAGCTAGTGCATACGTGGAGGAGGCAACTCAGACAGCTCCGTAGTGGACTTTTCAAGCGGCTCATATCTAGTGCCGTTTTATTTGTTAACACGATCCATGATAAGCCGAATCCGTACAGCAAAGCATGTATCACTAGCATACAGATGGGTGGGAAAGCCTTAGAATGGAAGTGCAATTTGTGGAGACAGACGTGCATGCACCGAATCCAACCACTAGGAAACTTAAGCTGTTTAAGTCCACATATCTTGACAAATTTTTCACTAATAAAACATCCGAAGGAAAACATAATTCATACCCCATATTCAAACTGGACTATTTTAAAATAACAACTTTGTTTAAGGCATCATTATTTTGGAAAGTTAAATAGATTTCTTTGTAATTTATAAGCCCTTTTCTTAACGACAAATCTCATTACAGTAAATATCAATTTTATTTGTGGTAGCCGATCGTAAACAGGTGTAATTTACTAGCATTACGTGCATGAATTTATTTGTTTGTTTATTTATTTATTTATCTATTTTTTTGTCACTACGTACGTTAAGATATTCTACCTGGACGAAATGTGAGAGGTGTGGGATGCGGACGCATGCGTGCGTGCGTGCGTGCGTGCGTGCGTGCGTGCGTCCTCAAATGCAGCTGTAGGCACAATTAATCAGGCTATTGTTGCAGCAATGATGCTTGCTTCTTTCTAGATGCAAACCAGTGGATCCAATCTACATGTCTTCGCCCTTCCCAAATCAGCTAGTAGAAAGTCGAATTCATTTCCTCCTCTCCATTCTCCCTCTTCCACTTTACATAATAAATGAACTTCCCTTTCGTAGAAGATGAAAGCTTATACGAGAAAGTGAGGGAAAAATGATGTGGCAGGAAGCGGAGAGCATTGTGCCGAGAGAAAATCGATGATGTGCTGTTGGATGGAACCCTCTTCAACTAACAACGAGGTCAAGTTCACATATTATTAGCATCTTTAGAAGAAAGGCACTGACCTGTTTTAAACAAAGTATTTTACAATGATCGGCCCTTTTCTTTAAACAGGTCTAAAAATCAAATACTGGCAAGATTTCCACTCACCGATTCTGTGCTTAATTATTGAATCCAGTGACAACTTTTATTATTAAGTGAATACATGTCAGTTACCATCAAAGTGGCGCATACGTTAAAAACAAGCAAGCATGATAGATGTGACGATTCCACCTACCAATGAAGAAGTTTATGAGAAAACCCGCAACAACTGAACCTTAGCTTACGCGTCAGCAACATAGAAAAAATTGGAACGGCAGCTTTGAGGTGAGATGAGATGACTTACCCAAACTCCACTTCTGTGTGCTTTTAAGGGAGGCACTTGATGTCGCCCAGAAAGTGGATATTTTACAAAAAAATTCATGACCATCTCGGCGCCCAAAAGCGTTTACTTTGTGCTAGCGAACGAATGAGTAAGCTATGCATAAGCGTGGGCGTGAAGACTATTTCATCATCCAAGTGAGCGGGTGGGGCGGTAAATAAGGACTGCGTGAATAAGCTGCGATAGTTCTTTTCTTCCCCAGTTTTCCTGTTCTTCCCCGCTCTTCCTTTTCCCTCCCTTAAGGTGGATACTGTGAAACAGACTTGAGTAGGTTCATCTTCTGCCACACTTTTACCGACTCCTTTCTTAGGTAATATTCGCTCAAAGGATAAAGTCATCGTGTATCTCTCTAGAGGTTCAGAGTATTCAGGTCCTTCTAATGCCATAACCAAAAAATATTTTGCTTATTATGATCCGATTTGTCAAGCCTAAGTAAGATTTTACGCATATTTTACCTTAAGCTCAACCCACCTCTTATTGCCACACATGATTCGCCACGACCAGTTGCTACAGGATGCGGTGAAACTCACCATGTTTGTCCATTTGGATTAAAATGAGAAATCTGCAACGACACATACAGATGACGTTAACATTTTTCCATCAAAACTTCAAATTAGTCGCAATTTGAGGTTGTAGATGCATCGGTCCTAGAAAGGGACTGCATTAACTTTTCAGCCAAATGAGTAAAGTAATTTATTGCTTAGACAATGGTTAAGGAGAGTTTTTTTAAATAAATTTATATTTTAACTTATTCCTACTTCTTTCTCCTCCAATTTGAACGCTATTGGTTGCTAGCAGCAGACAGTCCTAGACATCAGCACCTGGTCTTCGCAATTCCCATGTGTCTAATCCACTTCACGCGATTGGCTACTTCAAGAAAATATGATAATCACCTGCCAAGAAAATAAAGCAGTGTCTTCCTTCCCACCCCCCTCTCACCCTTCCTGCCTCACTCCCATATCAAGACTTACGTTTGGCGGCATGAGATATGCGATTGGTGTGGTCTCTGGCCTAGTATAGGGGAGAGATGGCGCTTTCTTCCGAGTGTATTTTCATGCACGGTCCATTTGCCTAGCCTGGAGCGCAATATCCTCGATTTATGTGAAACGTAGAAGGACTCCTCATACACATGTTACTACCACTCATGGCACATTTACACAGCCTAATTAATGCTATCGAGGATGGAGGACCCTCGCAATGGTGAGTTAATAGCAGTATATAAAAATCCAATGCCAGGTAAAAATGGTTCAGTGGAATGAAGCAGCTTCAATAACAAACTCTCACTCTCACTTACTTCTTCAGTGTAATAAGGCAGACTAGTTAGGTTGAGATCAATCAAATGCAACAAATATGTGGCAAAGTGTCAATCCTGTGTTTCCAGTAGATGATCTACAGTCACATACACTCATCCTGTATCACGGTTTGTTCATACCTTTCGACGAAGAAAGGCATTCACCCTAAAGACCTTACCTCATCCGCATGTTCTTGGTGGGCACTTGAAAGGAACCAAGGTCACGGATATGGTCAATAGTGTGTAGGTGATTTTTGATTTCCCACTATCCCCTTAGGCATTTTACTATTTATCACTCACATGGACTCTACCCCATTGTCTTGAAATCATGATGCCCCTTTCTGTGCTGCCGGTAATCCAAAGGCCTTGAACATTCCCTTACCATTGTGAAAAACTGGAGATGTGCTAAAATTTATCTTACCATTTGTGCACGCGACAAATCGACAATGGACGAAGCCTTCACGGTGGCCGTCGTTATTGGCCAACGTGTGTGGGTAGGCGCAAGGCTACGACGCCTGTGTGCGGGTTGGACGGCCGACTAATCTGGGTTACTGCACCCTCCTAGTCATGTGCGCCTTTAATAATGGATTTACTTTGACCTTAATATGTCAACACATTTGAAGTATTTCTAATCCTGACTTCAACAGGTCAGGACTGACCAAGAGACAGGCGATTCCGTGAAAATTTAGCCTTCTAGAAAGTCAGAAAAGAACGTTATCTGGGTACTGTAGACATCTCTAGCAGGTTGACTTTAGGCAGAAGAGGAAAAGAACACGAAGTTTGAGGCACCCGTATAAAGTCTTGGAGACCTTCAGAGAAATTATGACCGAGGAAAGAAAAAGTATCGCGCATTATTTGACATGAGCGATGGGATGCATCAGAAATTTTATCACACTCTCCATAACTTTGTTCCTGCTTTCATGCAAGACCAAACTTCGTGTTTCGCGTAGTGCAGTGTCGATATAAGTGCTCATGAAAACCTGATACCCTGTTGAAAGCCCAACCACCACGAATGAGATCTCGGATGCACTTCACAATGGTGCACCGAGAGATCAGGGCCAGGCCCGGTGACAGCTCATTCCATACAAGACGCCCCACGATTGTTCGCGATTTATGAGTGAGGTTGTGGGATGAGAGGAAGAGAGATTGGGTCTCATGCCATACCCCACATCACTCACTTGATAGTTATTGCTATCTCTAGGGGCATTAAACGATTGCACGTGAAGGAGTCAGTGAGAGAGTAAATATGAAGTAAAAACGGAGGTGCTTAGTCCTTTCCCTTTCCGCCTAAACAGATAAATTATTTTATACCAGCGGAAATCGCTCCATTTGCCGTCGGCTGGTAAACGGCTAGCGAAATACACACTTTATGGACTTTAAAGCTCACCTAATCGAATAAGTTCTGTGAGTTGGAATGTGCGCTCCTAAGTCTGGACTAATATGAACAAAATAGGTAGTTTTTCAAACGAAAACATGTGTGCAGATAAAAAACAATCTTTGCTAGAGCGTTTTATCATCTAGAAGAGTGTACAATTATTTCCCAAAGTGTTAACCCATCTGGCTGGCAAACAAGCTGGCTCTGGTCGCGGTCTCTTCTCCCTCACCTTTGCCTCCAGGTGCACATTTTAAACAAAATTAAATGACCATCAAATGCCATAGTCAAGAAAAGCCGACAGTCAACTTGAATAGCATAGCAGAGGACAAGGTGGGGTACTATCTCCCTCCCGTCTGAAAATCCGGTAGAGATTCTCATGCATGAGATCTACTCTACGAGGAACGAGAGGCAAAAGAGGGACATGTTCTGACTGCCTTTTTCGCAGGTAAAAGTTTTTCTCGCACATATTCAGCTTGCATCACTGGACTTGATGGATCTCAAAGCCAGTGTTTGTTGCTGGCCTTTCAACCAATCCCAATGAGAAGTTGCGTTTGCAGCATAAGGGACACGCACACCCAGGTCAGGTGACAGCTGCTGTGGATGAAAGTGCTGAAGTAATGGGTCCCCTTATTGCAATCGAACGCATAAGCAATGGACGAGCTCTATCTTGGGCTGCCTGACTGAAACAGACCGCCCATTTTATTACCGATAAGGCGACAATTACCTGACGATAAGCAGATATGTCTCCAGAAGAATTCGAGGAAAGCACTGTAGCGTCCCGAGGCTTCCTTCAAGGTAAAAGAAGGCATAGTACTAGGGCAGATTACATATATTCTAGAAACAGAGGGCTTGAGGGCTGTTGGCAATATGGCTGCCCAAGTGACCGAAACTAGCAGTTCGAACAAACAAAGTATTACAAGCACTTCCCAACTTCCTTATTGGTCAATGGATTGTGCATTCAATGTGTGAGTTGTGAGATCATGCAGGTTTGGTGGGGCTATCAACACGACGGGGAGCACTTCAGCCAAAAGTCCTTTTGAATGTCTGTGCTTAGGAATACGTCCATAAAGTTCACATCCCTCTTGGCAGCTTAGTGCTTGACCTCCATAGTTTTAAAAGTCCTTTGTTGAATATTTTACTACGCCCATAAAACTGAGGCCAAAGTACAGCAAACAAAGCAGGCACGTAAAATTTTAATTTAAAGAACTAATTCAAATCAGAATGAAGCCACTTTGTCACAGTTATGAGCCACCCACTTCAATAAAAAATTAAGTAACATAAGTCTAATACAATATTTTTCAAGATGTAACAAATCCATTTATCTGTCTAGGGGTATTCAAAACTTCTTTTGTTAATTTAACATTTAGAGTAGGATTTTGCATGCCAACATATCTTGAATATGTGCCTGATTGCATGGGGTCCCCGGTCGCCATGGTTTCGGAATTCTGGTTGTTGGCAGCAGCGATCTGTCCATGGCCAACGGTTCCAGTTTAATGGGCTGGTGGTGGATATTTGCGTTAACATTTCAAGACTTCAGAGACGACTCTAGAGTCTACAAATTAGCCAAGTTACTTGGGTGGGTCTCCTTCATTAAAAATATGCGTTTTTATAGAGCTAGCAATTATTTAAACATTTGATAGCTACAAAGAAGTATTTTTCTGTAGTTCTACTACTTAGATTTCTGCGGTTCAGTCTCCATCTTATTATTTTAGCCACTAGGTAAAATCAACATCTTTTCAGTCAATTTGTGAATCACTCACTGCCATTATCCATGTCAGCTGCGTTGTTACATCCCAAGGCGCACAATGGTGAAGGTAAAACCTCAAAATTTTATCTCCCTGCAATTGCATTGCAACCCATTTCATGCAATGAGTTGTCTGACTGTTAAAAGGCACTCTTCAAAGAGCCGTCCAGTGTCATGAACGTGCAGCAACTCACATGGTTGTCTGATCAGTAATAAGAAGGGAGGATGCGCATTACCTCTGCGGAGCTGCTTTAAATTATGCATTGTATTCAATGCTCTTCGGTCCCTTAAAAGCTCGTCACAGGAACGAAGTGGTTCTACCACTGACGGTGGATCAAATAACTTCCGTCCCTCGCCATAACGAATGCATAGCACTTGTGCGTGAAGGAGACAAACGATCATGACGACCACCAAGAATGATGTTTAGGGTAGGACAAAGGTGTTTGCTTATTCATTCTATTACAATTGCGCGGCCTACTCAGTCTTTACTTTGGTGTCACCATCCGTGAGTATTTCCAGGAATATGTTTGTAATGTGGTACATGAGGGCTATTGCTGTTCTACAAAAGCTGACAAAAGGATTTCCCACAGACTGATTTGGTAATTCTGGGTGTTTCTTGAAAAGAATAGAATGTGCTTGTGCAGAAAGTTTACTTATAGGCTTCAGTATTTTGCCATTCAGAAGGTGGACTATTCACCTGTGAACACACACATTGTGCAGTCTTCTAGGAGGCTTTGCTACATGTTTTGGAAGGTTAGCTAGATGGGATAGCTGATTGTTTGAGGTGAGGTTCATTCACTCAGCGAAAGTTGGGAATGTAAAAACCGCTTCTCAGTCTGTCAAGATGCTTTTTTTGGTCTCATGGGATGGAAGAGGTGAAAACGTACCAATTGATGTGTATGCAGGGTAGAGAGTGGAAGTGGAAGTGGGTTGGACCGTCCCATTTAGACCCTACTGCAACTTTTCCCGATCGATGCATCATCATGCACATGATTTGCGACTGCAAAGTCATGCCTTCAAATGCTAAATGACAAATTTTGCGGCATAGTTCTGCCACTTCAAAACTGACTTAATCTCATCCCCAAATGCAGACAGGTCAGAGTTTTACCTTCGGATTAAAAGGAACGTTGACACACCGGTGATGGCACAGACAAGGGTGCCACTATCGAATCGAAGCGACTAACATCTACCAATACTCAAGGGTGCATACGTTTTAATGTAAACCCACGCACCAAAAGTCTTGATTCGCGGCTAATCTGGAACTTTCCAAATCACCCAGTGCTGTGCGTTCCTTCACAACAGCTTGTCGCATTATTTCATAATGCTTGTTGGACCAACAAAGACAATTTCGGCATCTCCGCTGGTCCCTTTATAGGCCTGAGAGAGGAACAAATTTGTCACCGGTTTCATATATGACACCTCTCTTAATGACAGTGAAACAGTGACTAAATATGTTATAAACTGGTGTTCCCGAGGCTGTGTGAACCTGGATTCTGTCAGGCGAGATGGAGGCTTCACTACGGGTAGCTCTGTCCCCCAACAAGAAGTGGACTTATGTTGATTGGTCTTGACCATAGTAGTGATGACTGACACAAATTAGCGTTGACCCATGGGGCAAGGCTTCAAAAAATGGATATTGAATGGGAGAAAGAAGGATTCAAAACAGCCGAGTCCTCTGATACTGAAGACAATCCTCAGCGAAATGATTTTCCAGTCTTTTGTGAATAGGGACATTTGATGTCCTGGAAAGAATAATTCAATAAACTTTAAAGCTACTTCTTTTGCAAAAATTGACACATTAAAGCTGTGAAATTGCAACCGAGAATACATTTGCGTCCTGCCAAAACAGATTAAGTTGGTAAACGCAGGAAGTGCTTTCAGTTGCACCAAAATACTGTCATTGAAGGGAGGGAGCGAGGGCAAGGGGGAGATGTTGAAAAATCGCTTTCAAAACAGCAGTTCCGTTGTCGTTTGATAATCAAACACTTAACAAAGCAAAAATACGGCCTATAGGAATTTCGCTTGTGCGTTATGGAACTATCTAGGTTTTCATGGGTCACGTTTAAGGGCTATTAATAAGATAGGTAAAAAGAATTTTGACTTTTGTTTTTGGGGGCGGAGATATGAAGGTGTGGCTCAATGGAATGATTTAGTGTGAGGTTTGGTCATTGGTATGGTCGGGTGATTAAATGGGCCTCGAGAAATAGCCGGGATTATTCAATCAAATGAGGGAAGCCGCGTTCCGCCAAGATAAAAAATGACAATGCCTTCATCTTTCACGTTCTCCTCACATTTCTTCAGGGGGAATGGCACATTTTCTTGACACTCGACAATGGTAAGCAATGTGGTTCTTCATCGTCTGTTTCCATCCACAGGGTATTTCATAAAGGTAGGATGTGGAGCTGCCTTATGCTGTACTAGGAAAGGCTGTTAAATAATCTATGGTTTGTACTTTTACAAATAAGTAACAACAGAGAGTTCCATGTTGGACCCTTGGCTTCGGTAGTTGGCCATCTAGGGTATCCACCATTGCGTTTTCGTTAAACAGCCTGCTTTTTACACCATTCTAGGGGCTCCAATCCCCTCCCATTCGCTTTCTCTCATCTTCAGGGCAGCTTCAGAGCGTCTCAATGTTTGTCTTCCTGCATGAGGGAGGAGAAAATAGCTTTGAACAGCATCCCCACTTGTTTAATGGAAAAAGTGGCCACCTGTCAAAGTTGAGCTGGCGCATTCTTCCTTTGCTAGACCTTGCACACTTTCCTACAATAGTTAATTTTAGGTTCTTTTTAGATCAAACGAACTTTGTAACTATTCGAAGCATCAGTTTTCATCTTTTAACAGCGCTTCCTGAAACATTTCTTTTTGTCAAATTGGGTTGCCTATTATTTGGTTGCAATTTTGCGCCAGCTTTTATCAACTAAAGTAAAGCCCAAGGGAGGAATATTCGGAAAAATAAGTATTTGTGCACTAACTAACCGGATTTGAAATTCCCAATTTGGGCATATGTCGCAAAGTTATTCCCTCATTTCCCGGAAACCTGCCTGCAAAGTAAATAATTTTGGTCGAAGGCGCAAAAGTAAGGAATGTGTAGGAAAATCTTTTTCTACAGCCTAATGCTTTATGGCAAGCCCCTCCAAAAAGTGCCCGGCTATACGTCGACTTTGTCGCAAACTTCGTCTCATTATTTACTTCTGATCAACTGCATTGTACCGTCGTCAGCATTTCAATTTTTGGCTCATTCTTGCAGAAGACCTCCTAGTATCAACGACGTGGAAAGGAATGCATAAGAAAAAGGGGAAGATTTCACCGGCACGTCAAGTCAAGTTACTCATAACGATTAAGTAGGAGATTCATAACCACCACCCTGCTTTTGGGATACGAATGGCTAGTTTGGGAACAATGAAGCTTTCCAGGTGCTACTTAACAGGAGATCCAAACCAGCTACCTGGAGAAGAGCTATCTCTAAGAAGTCAAATATCTGGACTTATTAACCTAAGTAATTGAGCGTGTTGATGAAACACAGTTCCAAATACCTGCGCGCTTAGCAGGATTCCAAGTAATCAGTGAGTGAGTTGGTGGGTGATTAAATAAAATGATGAGTTCAATTCTCAGAGCTGCAGTCAGACAAGCCTACAAAAGGTGGTTGGAATAGGAGTTAAGAGATGGGCCATATTTTTCGTTGAGCCTTTAGGAAGACAGTTCTATTTTTCGCCTTCGCACGAAAATGGGAAAGCATCGCAGAAGGAAAATGCATGATAGAAACCGATTCTCGCTCTACTCATTATCACCTAATACCCGTGACTTAAGAAGCAGAGGGTCGTCACTACTTGGAAAGCGCTCAATTTCCACTACTCCGAGAAAAGCTCACAGCTCGAAACGTTCGGCTGGAGACACACCAAGTAAAAGCACACGGACACGAAGCCAGTCCAGTAAAGTAGCTACAAAAAGTCCAAGCACAGGAAGAAATGTACCGGCAGAAGGCGTAAAGGTGAGCGCAACAAGGTCGGAGGTGAGAAAAAGGAAGCGTAAGAAGGCGCCGAAAATCTACGACCTTCGCCCAAGCGACAGTGAGAGAGTGACCACTCAGCCAGATGGTGAAAAAGGTGAGGAAGTGATTTTTTGCAATACTGGTGGTAGTGGTGAGCTTAAAATGCACTTCCATGAGGCAATAAGTAAACCATTCAGCATTATTGGTAATGCCTACTCCGAATGCTACGACTTACTCAAAAGGTTTTATTTTGTCTAATTAGTTGTTAGGGTACCCTCATGCAAGAGAAGGGCAGTGGGTGGTGGTTCCCCTGAGTCAGAGAAAGTGAGTGTAAAATGTATCTCCATTTCGTCAGATGAGAAGGGAACTCCAAAAAAGGCTGCGAGCGCTGAAGACACATCCACCAACTCTCGGGCCAATGATGGTGACCTAACAAAAACTGGTTATCTGGCCTCTCAAGAGAGTAATGTAGCGCAAACAGTTACACAGGATACGACAAAGGTGGAGCTGGAACTATCATCGATGGCTCCTAAGTTAGCCATCGGTCCACTTGCTCCATCCAAAGTTATGTGCACATCCTCTCCCTTAGCATCCAGTACCGTAAGCTCTCTCTTATGGTTGTTGTCAGCTTTGGTCTCTTTTTATCTGGTTTTCCTAGAACCTTTTCACTCTACCAATAGTGATAGCTCTAATTCAAGGAACCCATACTTTTTGCGGAATCTAATGTCTGTTTCCCTTCTCTATCCAACAGATGGCGTGCAAATCACAAGAAGAGGAAGCACAATTAGAGGCTCATTCCACTCCGCTAAGCAGGTCGGTGAAGTCGTGGACCACGAAACAGGTGGCCCAGTTGTTGCGTGAAACACCACAATGTGCACCCTACGCAAGAGCCTTCGAGGAGAATGAGATTGATGGTGAGGCGCTGACTCTCCTCAAATTCACGCATTTTATCGACCCACCGTTAAGCATGAAAGTCGGACACGCAGCGAAATTTGCCAGTCGGGTATTAAAAATGGTGGACAATCCGTCAACAGTATTCCATCCTCCTAGCTTTATTGCTTCATTCCTGGGAAATCTGAAATTGTGACTCTAACTACGCAGGTTTCTTGGCTTCTCCCCGTTCCTACTCCGCTCTTTAACATGGCCCTCTTCAGCTTCCTTGTTCTATCTGTGCCTAGATGAGGGTCTTTGATGTTTTACTGTCTATCGGGCTCTCTTGGTGTGTCCAGCCGCTTTTATACCTTTGTTAAGTCATTTTCGGATAGAGGAGGTCTACTAATGTCCTTTGTCTTTTGTAAATTACCTGGTCCAAGATATGTTTGTTCTGTCGCACATGATAAGTTGAAGAAACTGCTAAAGGGAGTACAGGAAAGCAAAGATATTTTAGTGGATCATTTGGGGGGAAACACGCAGTTCTTAGGGACGGAACTCGCTGATTGAAGTAAAATAAGCAGTTTGCAAGTAAAGGAATAGATTGCCTGTAAGCCATCTGGAGCTTTAATCGCGTTGCATCTCAAGAACTGCCAATAGTGCTGCTATCGAACATCCATTCCATCCTTGAGGGGAGAGCTATGCACTTTGTTGGTGTTGCGTGTAGAGCTTCTGTACTGATATCGCTCCGTGTCCTGCTCAGCAATATCTACAGGTCATGGGCCCTTCTTGGCTTCACAAAAATAGACTGTATTTCACGATCGCAGCGCTTTACATTTGCGTGGTCAGGGAGCACCATTCTCGAATAGAGGTGTGAGTAATAGCTAGATTTTTAGATGGGCTGATGATGCCTCACCGGAGCAACCATTCAGAGTTGTTGAGTGAATGGAATATTCATCTTAAATGCCCCTGATTTCACGTCAGTCTACTAATCGGTTCCATCGCCACTTTTGGCCATTTAAGCCATTTTCTTCAACTTTAGGGAATGTGATTGGCAACATTACTTCTTCGATTCAGTTAATAAAATAGAATGCGCCAGAAATCGGCTAGACAGTGTAAATCGCGAAGTGTACTACGCATTTGAGTTGGGTACTGAGCTATGAGGCACTAGGCTTATTGCCCGGTTGCCAGTTCCGGCAGTCTCTAAGCCTCTTGCCATGGTTTGACAATGCGTGAAAATAATCTGACAAGTCGGTTCCACAAGTCTTCTTGCTGATGTGAACGCAAGTAAGTTGGTTTCCTTAAAACGACAACAACAACACGCATTGCTAGGACTCTCCGAGACAAGGAGCCTACCTCAGGGCGGTATGCTTTTGATTACAATGACTCACGACAAACCACGTCTTGATGGTAGGAATTAGAAATCGCAAAGTTTTTGCAGTATGTTAGCTTTGCATAACGGAAGGGAACTTAACTATATCAAACTTAGCCGACTTATTTTTGTACGCGGAATCAAAGATGCTAAAAGCCCATTTTGAAGGATGCTACTTAAGTTGAATGTCCAGCATGTGTCAATTTTTTTACAATGAAGTTAGTGCTGTCTTCGTTGCAAAAAAAGGTAATCTATCGGCCTAATCTGAATGACACTTGTTCTTCAATCCTGGCTGAACATGTTGTCTCATGAAGTCGGTGCAATGCCTAACATTAACAACAGCCTGAATGACTAGGCCAGCGATGCCTACATACGTCAGTTGACTGATTTGAAAGTGGTACTTTGAGTGCTGAGAGCAAAGGATGAGCAAGAATGCCAACCATTGATCAGAAACTGGTGAGTCCTTTGTTAAGGGGCTAGAGGAGGAGTTTGCTCACCAAAACTGACTTTAGGGAAGTGGAAGAGTGTAAGGACTAGCTAAATTTACCGAGCATGGAGAAACATGCTACTTTCGAGGTGCAGAAAGTGGAAGAGACAGCATCAGTTCTCTTGCCGCGGTTTGTCATCGCTACCACCTTCATGGGCATCATAAGCTAGTACTGCCCCTTCTTCAATGTCAACACAGAGCAGATGTCCTCCACCGGAGTAGTGAAAATGGACAAAGGTAAAACCTTGTGGACGCCACAGTGTAAATTGGGTGGACAAAGAGGAAATTCTACCTGATCACATCATTTGACCATGGCGATTTTACGTTCTGTTTTGTGTGGAGCATTTGCAAGAATGGATGTGCATTAGGAGGCAGCTTGGCGTGGTCTTGTTCTTGTTCCGTATTTACGTTGAAAAGGCCCTGTTTGTCCGTTGTTTTGAAAATTCGGACGCTCACTGCGAGGTCACAGCTGTCGATGAAAACAGAACCCAACAGGGCCAAAAATACAACC
Source organism: Taenia solium (assembly GCA_001870725.1). Lineage (NCBI taxonomy): Eukaryota > Metazoa > Platyhelminthes > Cestoda > Cyclophyllidea > Taeniidae > Taenia > Taenia solium. Next base: position 176,785 of record MIEF01007456.1, on the reverse strand, counting down.
ATGCGTTATGGGGAGTTTTGTTTTTGATGCAGTTCCTTGGCCATGTAATGAGTGATCACACAAAGCGAACTCGTGAGTTCAGCAGAGGGAGTAGGAGGCACTGATTGTACACACAAAGAGAAATGATAATGATGCGAATTCTCTGCCTCTCTCGAGTTTAATGTTTACTTGATGTTCAACTCTATGGTGGGTAATATCTCTCTCTCTCTCTCTCTATGCAGATAAGGTGTCCTCATGCTGACTCATTTGTAGATGGAACAACTTGTGATACGCGCGAGTTGATCGCAAAACCGTGGTCCATCTGTTCTCTCAGGGCTTTGAAGAGCAAGATAGTCACCGATGAATTGGTACTCTATTCGAATATTTTGGCTGTGATTAGTGAGTGGTGGTGAGCTTAAAAAGACAAATTCCACTTTTCCACATTTAAGAGGGAAGCATGTCATCTGCCACGAGGTGGGTATTCAAATTCTCATCGGATAACTTTTAAAAGATCATAATCATCTATGATAGGGCAACTTCTCACAGGTCAGACTTTGCTTAATGAGGAATGAAACAACTTTTGACCTCAAAAGTGACAAGTCATGACATACTTAACAAACAAATAATGTGCCAGTAAGTCAAAGGTGACTGCCCGTAGCCATGACAGTTAAAGGGGATCAGTATTTGCTACCCTTGATTGGCAGTTGGGAGTTTCTCTGACATAATCTAGTGCTCATAACACCAACAGAAAAAATCATGCCTCCAACCCTCTTTAGGCTTTGCCGTCTGTCCCCCACTTCAGTATGGATTGAGGCACCGCGATTCCTCTTCGAGGATATCTGGCGTTTTCTTTTCAGGACCAAGGAAACTTATGACTTACTCGAACTCTTAAGATGTACCATCTCTAAATGAGTTAAAGGGATCGTTTGGGGAGGACACTGAATCAAATCACAGTTCTCTTAGCCGAACTATCACAGAAGTTTCAAGAAGAAGAAGAAGAAGTTGAGAAGTCTCTGGTAAGACTTTTCTTCTTTTCTTCATTACTAGCTACTCTAAATATTTATCTCCCCTCGAGAAAGGGGACGAGATCATGCTGGCTGTAAGTTAGGCAACGGCAACACATCTAAATCATCAGCATCGACATCCACGGTGAATTCTCTCTTTTGCTACAGATTTGGAGTTCCTGCATCTCTCATACATTTAAACCTCATAGTTCAGACAGAGTTAAGGCTGAAAACATTGTGATGATGAATTGACACACCTTTCACAAGTCCCTTGCATCTAGAAATACGTCGACTGGATGTGTGGAAGCACCTTGTCCTCTTCTACAACACTGACACAACAAGAGATAGTAGAGAGCACTCACATCCCTGTCAAACGATGGAGTAAGGCTGATTTAAAAGGAATTGCAGATGGAAGGAGGAGGGTGCAGTAGGATCAGTAAAACAGGTCTTTTCCTTCCCTCTCACCTCTTCCTTCTTTGCCCTTCTATAACTCTTTGTTGCTTTCGGCTGTCCCCTTTGATAGTCATCTTTCAGGATCTGCACAATTGGACAACAGTCGCCTTCTTGAGTTTCTGAAAAGGAGTATCCAGAGGAAGGGATGCTGCTAACATTAATTGCAAAAACGTTGATAAAACTAGGATTCGATAATTCTTTTCATTGGAGACGGACCAGCCTCCATCTGGTATGACACTTCAACTTCTTTGCAATGTACAGCGAATTGATCGTGTTTGTGTCTCTCCGCCGTGTGAGTGTTGGCAACTTTTCAATCATTCGCCCAGTGGATAATGTGGGCAACAAAGAGAGTCATGCATCCAATGCATTGGGTCAAAAAGTGCCAGTGCTTTGTGACACTTCGCCATCACATCGCCGTCAAAGCGATTGGGAGGATGGAGCTGATGTCTGGAGGAGTCGGTAAATCATTTGCTTTGCCAAATCACTTCATAATGGTGAGAGAACCTTCTCATTTCACCTTCTTTTTTGCAACGCTTTTACTCAGGAAGCAAATAATTACACCTCGCTATGGGCACCTCCGTTTCTAACTCATTGCTGTGTTGGCATGGGATTTTTATAGGTGACAATCGCGACCTGACGAGTTAGCATCAAGGGGATATGGGGGAAAGGGATGGAGGCCCTACTAATTAGCCTTTCTACAGCCTAAAAAATGAGAAGAATGGGATAAGCACTTGTTTTTTTATCTGATCTTTCACTTGTCTTGGGCGTTTTTTCCCTTTTTAGTAAAAGGTCAACCCTTCTACTGTCAAGTCTTCAGGGCGTAAACAATGGTCAGTGAAAATTGCTTGTACAATGCACCACAGATGCAAGGGCGAAGGAGTGGTGGGCGGGTGGATGGCTTGGAAGTGGCCAATAATGTGATTGCTGGCTTTAGCGAATGATGATGCACAAAAAACCATCTCCCATCCCTAACTAGTAGGTCACTTGGTCATAAAACACAAAGGGCACTTTGATAACACGAAGAACAAACCGACAGGTTGTGTGGTCTACCACCATCTGTTGTTCAGGCACAACATGCTCCAGACCTGTCCACTTGCCTGCCCTCCCCTTCAACGGTATTGAGACATCTTGACACGTTGTCAAACAAATTGCCAATGCCGAAAAAGTAATTCTTCAGTACTGAGAGGTTCTTCCACAACTCTATGGCTCGTTTTTTCCTGGCAATTAGTCGCTGATACTGGATGATACGCCTAGCTACTGCGCACCTCACCCTCCGCCAAATGCACAACGTACGCATGCGATTTGTTCGATCGCCATCTTTCTTGCCGAACGACGGTGACGAGCGCGTTGACCCCATAAAGAGGTCACGGCAAAATAAAACAATGCTGAGCTTCCCAAAAGAATATTCCAAAAGGACGTCCCACATCATTTGTTAACGTGTGCTGAAATGCGATTGAGGAGTACTTCACCTTTTCCTGGAAGCCATTAAACATATTTAAAGATCCGGTAAGCTTCTAGGACACCAACGGTGGGATGAAGAGGTACCTTCAAGATGTAGCAGCCTTTGTGTGAAAAAAATGGATGATGATACTCTCTTTCTCTCCACCCTCCCCCCGTCTTCACGATCTAGAGACTTCGGATCACATCCAACAACCCTCTGATCTCTTGTGCACCTTCTTCGTCGCACGGAGGTCATTCTACACGTTTATTGAACGTTCACAGGAATCAAGTGGGGTGGCATAGCAGAGACCCACCGCGGATGGGTTCGCTAAAACCACAAATGTGGCACCTGCAGTGTCGCCTGCTGTCGTGACGAACCCGGAACATGTGTCGGATGTTGACAAAATGGCACGTGCGAAAACCAGAGGCACTGAAGTGGCTTCAACGGTCATAGCGATGAATTTCACAATAGAGGAGTATATCTTGTAGGTAACTCAATACTGAGGACATTCACAAGAGAGGGGCTATTCAAGAAACTACCCCTTTTTACCGCCTTTTACAAACCAAAATCAGATTTGGACGATCTGAAAATGTCAGTCCTTGAGCTACTAAGAGATGTCGATGAAGGTATGTGAAGCACGTGAAGAGGAGGAAGGAGGGAGAAGAAAGCACCGCGTCCTTCTTTGTGTAGTTGACGAATCAACCCTACCACTGGGCAAATGTTTCGACAATTATTGGATAGAGGGGTACTCCGCTGTGAACAAACCAAAGCTGGTGAGTTGCCAAGAGGAGCGAGGCCACGAATACCTCGAATCCAACGAGAAATGAGAATGGAAGAGTCCATTCACTGTCTTTGTGCCTGGCCCAGGAATGGTTCAATAAGGCACCAACTACATGGCGATGGACAAAGTAGGAGAATGACCCCAAGGAGCGCCGAGATAAGGCTGGGCAAAAGAAGAGGGCTATCCTCTTGGCTTCGGTCTCCACGAGCATCACCAACATCCTAGTCTTTTTACCCTGACTAGCTCTGAAGACCAATGAAGGAGTGAGATGACTATCAAATGGAAATATGGGATGCTTGCTTTTGGTTAGCGACTTCTCTTGTTTGAGAGTCGCCTTCCGGACGTTGCAGCCGTTGAGGTAACCAAAGAAGCACGAGGATTTCACCGTTTTCGAAATTAGGCACCTTCTTCAGAACATTACCGATTGATCGACCTAAGAACGAATAGTATGTCCAAATGGTTCAGGTACTTCAAGACAGCCCTCCATTTAGTTACAATTATACCGGAAGAGATTGGAGATCTTCATTTGTACAGGGAGAAAGCAAGCCAGCAAGGAATCGTCAGAGAGGTACGCACAAAAAAGGGGGAAGAAATCGGACAGGATTGAGTGGAAAACACAAACAGGAAGAGGAAGAAGAGAACAGAGGCAAACTACCATTTCACACAGCACCACCCGCACTACCCCCACCGATGGGAGCGGCGGAGGCGGAGTCATAAGTAGGGTCGACAATTTGTCGTACCCGATGGGCAAGTTTCAGTGCATGTCCAATCTTCATTTTAATCGGTTCATCAATAAAGTGAGCTGGTGTAAGGAGAAGCAGAGCTTCGCCATCGATCTCGTTCTCCACAAAGGCATCCGCATAGGTAGAGCAGCTCGGCGTGCCACGCACAAACTCTGCCACCAGGGTGGGGGACCACGACTTCATCGGTTTACGCAGTGGAGGAGGTAGCTGTTGTAGACGTGCGCTACTGCCGCCACTACTGCAACTACTAGCGATATTTGTTGCCGTCGTTGCCAGCGTTGTCGATAACGATGGCTTGGCAATCGAAGTAGGATGAGTCCGTAATGTTGTTGATGACGTCAGGGATTGAGGAACCGTCTATGACAGAAAGTTGAAATTCAGCATTTTAATTCTCAAATACGAACACCTTGAAAGGTCACCTCTCCAGTATGGAATAAAGTCTAGCAACATTGGAGCGAAGGGAAAAAAGTTACTCTGATTAGTTTATCTACGTCCTGACCCAACGAGTACCAATGTTCCAATTGTTGTAGCAGCATACCACTTTGGAATACATAGTTAACTACCCAGTCAAAATATCCTATTATTATGAAGGAACACTTACCAAAATCGTGGAAGAGGATGGAGTAGATACAACAGGAAGCGGAGGTGGAGGAGTGGGAGCAGACTTGGTACCCAATGAAGATGTTGTAGCGCTCAATGTTACCGTTGGTGTCGACGTCCTAGAGACTGTTTGGTAGATCGGATGAATGGTCATCTTCAAACCACTACTCCCACCACCGGTCGAAATGTTAGTGGTGGCGGTTGTCATTGTTGCTGGCTCAGATACAGAGGCAGTAGCAACGCTACTAGTTGGTAAGCTTAAATTCGCTGCCGTCGCCGCCTTTGCCGACGTTGGAACAGTTGTTCTGCCTTCCTCCCCCTTAGTTTTAGAATTCGTAGTAACTGAAAGAGATAAAAACGGCAGATCCGAAAAAAGACTATTCAGCTGATTTAAATCAAATAATGTTTTCTGCTTTAACCTTAAAAAAAATGGATTCAAATAGACCAAATTCGCATTTTAGCTTACGGGGGTCACCACTGACGGGGATCTCCTTATGGCCATTCTCAGTAGACATCGGGACAGCCCCGTCGTCGAGAGCAACGAAAGGACCAGCATAAACTGCCATTGTCTTTTTACTTCTCTTCTTTTCCATCACCGTGTCTTCGGTCTCCGCCTCCACATGCTTCTCAGTATCACAACTTCTTGATACCTCGGACTTGGATAGGCGACGTTTTCGATAACCGCCTGGCGACAACCCAACCGAGTGCTTCCGGTGGATTGTCTTTTCCGAATCTGCCAAATGGGGCAAACGCTCTCCATTTGCGGCACCGTTTGGTTTCGACTCCTCGTGATTATCATCACCTTGATCGTGGTTAGTGATGTGGACGGACTCTGTCGACACAATTTCATGAGACTTAGCGTCTCCGTTGCACTTTAGTGTTGCACGAACAACTGCCATTGCATTACGCACCTACGATGTAAAAAAGAGCAGTATTTTCAAACTTCATGGAACATTGTCACAACGATGACAAGGAGCCCTGCTTAACTAAACTATGCTCCTGATCTCCCAGCTCTTAATGTCTGTCTACTATGCAGATCTTTCCAGGCTCGTAAGAAGAGAATTTATCAGTTCTCTTCTATGATGTTTAGTGAACACCGGACTAAGTGGGCTGATTAGTAACCATAAAAAATAGCTATGAGTTGTGGGTACCTCCTAAATAGATTTCATTATATCTCCAGATGAGCTCACAGGAAATGGCAAGTTGCTCTCGTACAGCACGTGACCATCGATGAAGTGGGAAATTATTTTGCGCTCTGCTGTGAACTGCGCAACTGATGGTGCGGGCGACAACGGTGGCTGCATTGCTCTCTTTGGAGGATGAGCCCTGGACTTTGATTGTGGCGGTGGAGGTGGCAGAGGGGGGAGAAGTGGAGACACCGTTGACGAGGGTGGCGAGAACACATCGGTCCTATTCTTCACTTTTGCCTCCTTCCCTACATCCTCCACCCTCTCCTCTTTTGGCAATGCGCTGTCCATGGTCTCCGATTTGGCCATAGACGCATTGACATCCCTTCGTCTTGTAGATGACTCCTCATGAAGCCTTTTGCGAGACGGACCGTGAACTGTGTTTCTTGCCTTTGATACCAACGTTTCCATTGCCGTCACCGAGGAATTGGCGCTAGAGGATACTATGACTGCTGCTGCAGAGGGCACAGACACTGTTGTCGTTGAAACGGCAACAGGAGGGGAGACTACAGTGGTAAGAGCCTTGTCAAACGTAGTCTTCGAACTACACATGCCGGGGATGGTGATACCAGAATTAATGTTCGCAGCTACAGAGCATTTTCGGCCAGGCGACGGTCTCCAACGTCGTGCTGATATTGATAAGCTGGCAAATGGTGTCGTCGCACCGCCGTTCATCGGCGTTGGTGCCAGCGACTTTTCACCATCAGTCTTCAACGAAGTCTAGAAACAAGAAAGGTTGAATCGGGTGCAGTTACAAAAGTTCAAATCGATGCCTCAGATTCAACGATGGAGGCTAGCTTACCGTTGAAGTTAGGCTTGGAGGACTGGATTGGACAGTTGTGAGACGGCTGGGGACAGAGGAAGAGGAGGAAGTAGTGGTGGCAGTGGTAGTAGGAGTGGTAGTTACGGCTGTCACGACTGTGGAGTAAATCACTTCACCACTAGAAATTGTCGCTGTGGTGAGGGATGTGGGCTGAGCTGAGAAGAGAGGTTGGAGAGGAGGGATCGACTGCGCTCCTGTCACGGTCGCCATCCAAGTACTCATGTCGGGGATGAACAGGCCGGTGACCTACAACCAGTTGAGGTAGATAAACAGATAGGTAAGTTAAAATTACCCAACTATCCGTATTGTTAACAAAAAATGAATTTAAATTAGTGTGTGTGAAATTTACTTCAAAGTCGATATCAGGGTGGCGCAAATGGGACAAATCGAAGTGGAGGTGTAACTCACACCGTTTGGTTAAAGCAACCAGCAATTACGAGTTTCACTCCCATCATTTGCACAAACAAAACAGACTATTAAATGAGGGCTCTTCGTTTGCTTCCTGTAAAAGCAAAGGCTAGTAATTTGAAGATGGAAAACTATTTTTGACGAATTGCCGATCGATGTGATTGGGCTAACCAATGGTTGAAGGATGAGGTGCATCATTCTGGCGGGAAATGTCAACAATGAACTACCAGCAACGAAGTTTAATAGGCCCTGTCCCGATATGTTCACACAACAGGATGAAGATGGATAAGTTCAACCTATGTGAAATGGAGCAAATGAACGAACTACCTTCCGAAGCTGTCCAGTAATTCTACGCAGACTACATCAAAGCCGAGGGGTTACGATACGGTCAAGGTTAAGGGATCTGTTTTGATTCCCCGGCCAGTGTTCGCCGCATTTACATTTCAACACATACAAGCAGATGAAAGCTGCCGAAACCATGGCAAATGGCAACTTAGACTCATACACACCTAACATTTGGTTTCGAAAAACAATGAGATCGAAAAACTCACCGGAGTGCGCGTCGCGCTAGTATGCTGCACAGAGGTGAGTCCAGGTGCAGGAGCCAGCGGCGGCGGAGGCGGGAGACTGCCCGCTGTTGGGGCGTTGGCAGTAGCGGCAGAGAGGTTAGAAGGGGGACGAGCGAAATGCGGTGGTGGAAAAGCCTGTGGAGCGAATAAAGGCGGTGGAGGTGGAGGCGGCGGGGGTGGTGGAGTGAATTGGAACCCTCCGGGGCCTGTGGTGTGAGTTCCTCCCCCACCTCCTCCTCCTCCTGCCGTCACCGTCGACGGTATTGATTGAAAAAGAACACCGGATGCTGCGTCTGAAAAGGAAGATGCAAATAGTCAGCTTCCTTTGATACAACCAAAAGAATTCCAGGCGATAAAAAACGAGCTGACAACGAGCATCCTGTGAACTGACGTGTGATCAAGTTCATGTGATATCAAAATATTAACCTAAGATGAAATTCACCTGATTCAGATTCATTTGGAGTGGATTGAAAAGGCAAAAATATGCCTCGCCAAGTTGATAAAATTACCAATTCAATGACAATGAGATGGGAAGTTAATGTCTAATTTAGTGTTTCCACATTTTGATGCAGATTAAAACGAGTTAATTTAAGGAAAATGACTACCTAGTCAACCATAAGGACCGCAAATCATTAAGCACACTAATACAATTAGATTTTCCAAGGAATTGCGCGACCAACAAGTGTCAAATCATGGAGATTTACTAAAATGAACCGGAAAAAGGTAATGGCAAAGTAGACCACAATTGGCAAAACGATAAGAGGTCTTCCACGTTTGCAAATGAGAGCAATCCAACCGTTGCTGGTAAAAATGCTTACAGCTTAAGGGTGAATGTTGTGCTATGTTCAATCGGAATCGAAGAGGAATGAATCCTGAAAAAGCCGCTTCCTCTCTTATACCCCATTGATGCCCTCATCATGGCCATTACTGCTAAGCCGCAAGCTAAGATGTGTCTACGAATAAAAGCCTAGGTAAGCAGGAAATTGCATTTACTTTGGAAAAGAGGGACTTCATGATGATACCAGAACAGAGAGCTCGAGGGTGTAGCTAGCTAGAGGACGTGTGCGTGTGCACACACAAGCACACAATACGTGGTTTGATGTACTGAGTAAGAAGCGCCCTTCTAACAGCCAATTTCGGCAATCCTGATCACGAATTAGCTAGCCGTACGTCACGTGGAAGATCTGAGGGCCGGGAAGTGAACACACTCACCGTAACTTGTATGTGAGTTGCCATGAAAAAGCCATAACGTACAAGAACAAAAAAAAAGAAAAGGAAACATCGAGTGAAAAGGCAAGAAAAGGTAGCTTTCGAAGCTGGCCCTCCCTAATCCTTCGTTAAAACACAAAAATGTCTACTAACGCTGGTTCATTGTCCTGTGACCAACTACGAATGTCAAATGCGACAAGACAATAGCACCAGAAAAGATCGAATACCAAGTAAGAGCTGAGCAAACACAAGATAACTCAGTGGAGCACAGATACTAACCTCTAACCCTGCAGCAAAACATTGACGAGAAGTGCCAGTATCAAACACGATGAAGGAATGACAATGGGAAAGTGGTGCTACAGTGACTCACCGAGGTGGCTAAGCGCGAGAACGACCCACATTACCCACTAGCTCCGGTCTCTTAATCAACCATATTGAGGTAATCACTGAGTTTTGGTGATGATATGCATCGCGCGACTGAATCAGGATACGACGTGGAGCCAACTCAATGGAGGGACTAGGCATAGCGGCGAACTGTTTCGTTAAATGCAAGACAGTTCTCTGACAGGCCAGTGAATACCAGCACCAATACAAAGAGTCGACCCGTTGGCCTAGCCAAGCATAACAGCAATTTTACTCAGTAAATCTGATTCCCGGCATCAAATAATCCAATAAGATGAATGTGACGAAGAAAGACCCACTAAGATAGCCAGGCATAGCAGCAAGATTGAAGAGGTGGATAGGCGAGGACGAGATCGCAGAGGAAACAGAGGGAGGCGGAGTGAGGACGGACATAAACTGTACACCGTTGGTTTGTTGAGGACTCGCGGCCGCCGATGGCGTCGACGGTCCCGGTGGTGGAGGCAGAGGTGGGGGCTGCGAGGAAAGTGTCTGTAATCGAATTGTCGTCGCGGCGAGAGAGGGTGCAGTCAGGTGGTGCGATACTGATGTCGGGCTGACCGGCACTGTTGTCGACACGTGACTACCGCTGTTACCCTCCAGTCTATAAAAGGGCGGAGACCAATCAAGTAATGTTTATTTCAAACGTAAGTCTAAATCTTTCATTTTTGGCTTGGAGCTCCGATTAGACTAGTGTCGATACGTTCAACACCTACCTTCAGGAGTATCTCAGGATTGATCAAATAATTGCTAAACGAAACGCTTCATTGAAAAAGATTCCCAGGGAGATAGCTGACTGAATGAGATTCTCATGAGTGCCGAGCGATGCATTCATGGTGCAGGTGGTGTATTAACAAAAGACCAATGGAATTCAAAAAAAAATTAAACGGTCAAAAGGGAGTACACAAACCCGTGAAAGTAAAGACGCTCAGTTCATTACAATCCAAAGTGAAGCCACTTTAATCAAACCCATAATTCTCAAATTGAACAACGTGAATTGATACCTCTTATCATACATATAAATGAAACGACCCCTAATTGCCAATGTGGCCAGTAGTAAAGACAATGCACCGGGGTACTTCAAGAACCCACCTGGTGATATTTTAGCCCTAGGTCTTAGAAACGGAGAAGGGAGTTAAATAAAACAAGTTAGTTGCCAGAATTAGATGGGCTGAAAAATGATATACTTCATCAAGAGATGGGAGAAATATCATGCAGAGACGGACATAGCTATGAATGTATCAAATTCAAAGAATGTTTTCGGTAGACGTAAAACTTTACTAATAAGGAACTCACGAGTTAAAATGTTGGGGAATGAAAGGACGGATGGGCTTTTGTACACGATGGGCGGGAGTGGAAGTGATTGTAATTGTGGTGGACGTGGTCGACGCAACCGAAGAGACCCTGGGAGTCGACTTAGGCGAGGCTTTCGGTGGAGGAGGGGGTCTTCTAAATGTACCTGGCGCCTCCTCGGAAACAATCACAACAGCTGGAATGAGACACCCAGTAGTCAGTAAACAAAATCGATTTACAGGGTTACAGCTAAAAGGAGTTCCCAAAAGCGGCTTACGAGGCGCAGGAGATTCGGCCGGAGAGGGAGTATTGACAGTATCACCAAGATCCAAAACCAATGGCCGATCGTCAACATCGTCATCATCATCAATTTCCATCGCCACCTTCTCAACATCAACAACCACGCGCGTATTCTCTGATTTATCGCTTGGGGGGCAATTTATTAGAGGACCGGGAACCAAGGTCGTCGTAGTGTTTTTCTGGCCCTAAATTTGTAAAACGATGGGCATGAATTCTACTATACTGTTCAGAAAAGTTCCGAAGATTTAGGCGTTCGAAGAACAGAAACCAACCTGAACAACAGAAGAAGAGACGACACACTCGGCAGGGGCCGAAATAATTGAGGCACATTCATCAGCGTCTCCGTCCTTGACGATCAAGCTAGACTGTTCGGCTGAGTTTAGGACGATGGCGTTAAAAATAGGAGGATCTGCTTTATCCACTTCTTTACTTTCAGAAACTCTATCATCTCGAGTTATTTCAGGTGGGGAATCGCAGAGGTGAGAGTCAGCAGAAGATTGCTGCTCCTGACAGAGAAATTCCAGTATTGAAGTCAAAATTAACTTATTACAACCCCAAGGTACAATGGTTGAATCAACCCGAAAACAAGCCGAATAATTTGCTAGATTCTCGCATCTATCGAAAGGTTGAATAATCACAACTGAGTAATAATGGCATTTAATTAGTTTGCGCTAGGCACTATTGAGGAGCAGCAAAAAATATGCTACTTCTAAAGCGAACAGTCCACTAACCTGGAAATCTGGCTCAGTTGATCTATGGCCGCCTAGATCAACGTAACAAATTGGGGGAGAGCCCTGTTCGTAGGAGGATTTCTCGGAGCATTCAACCGACAAAGGTAGTTGAATATCTGGCTCATTTCCATTATTTTCCTCATAGGTGCCACTTATAGGTCGCTCAGCATTAGCCGTTTCCATTAACAAAATTAGGTTGTTGCACCATTAAACCGAACCTCACTACCAGAGAAAACTTAAACAATTCCTGCTTTCAATAAAACGCGCTCAAAACTAGCACAATTTTAAACAATGACTGCAAGAGACAAATGGTGATATCTGCAAAGAAATTTTTAAAACAGATTTTATCACTTGAATTAATGCAAAATGAATAATGCCTAACAAAAAGCAAAAAAGCAAATAACCGGAGCATTAGCTGCACGCTTAATTAAACAAATGTGACGCCAATAATCCATCCTCGCAGAATCAGTTGCACCGAGTGTCTTTAAACTGCGAGGCCGTGCAGACCATTTGGCTAAGTTAAAATCTCTGCTTGTTTATTGTAAATGAAACCATGAAACCAAATACATTAAAAGAGCAAAAATATTGTACATTCTGTAGGAGTTTCCTCCTTTACCTCGTCTTCCCTTTCACTACTCCTGATAAGGGGAGAGTAAATGCCCTTAAACATCTTCACTATAGTAGGTGATACACTTGGTAGGTGTAACGTCCGAGACTTCCTTGAAGTCAAAACGAGTTATAATAACATGGCAGAATGTATGAATTCTACAGAGAGGTCAGGGCTGCTGGCATTGCCAGGAGGCAAGCTAGCTGAGCTAGGACAACAGCACAACTAAAGCTGGCAGTCAAATAAACAAAGCATTGCATAGCCCCCTCTCTTCTTTTCAGTGTCGTTAGTGACGCTCCCCTAGGTAACCCTCCAGCATCAGCCATCTCGACGTAATCAGTGCTGGAAGAAACATCCACAAGCCTACCATGCCTGTCTTCAAAAATCGACACAATCGAGGCGATGCTTGACCACAATATCACTGAACTTTTCTGGCAATTTGACTGGATCTGGCGTTTCGTCCGGTTTGGGAACTGAATTTGGAGTAAGAGACTCTGCCGACCATCAGCGTGTCCGTAACGAGACGTTGAGACACCGATCTCTTTAAGTAAACGTGGTAGGAAAGTCCCCGAAACAGAACTTGTCTAAGTGGTTTACGGCCAGCGTCGCCTCCGTTGATGTCCGCCGAAGCCAGATATCATTCACAGCCTTTCTGTTACGGGATGTCAGGGATTCTTTCATCTTTAGCACACACAGTTCCTTCGCACAGCTGCAGTTTATCACAAGCGGTATAAATCACGATAGAAATCCTTTAGAGACTGGTCTTCTTTCTGCTACCACCAGTATAGACTCCGAGACTACCTCGAAGTCAAAAGAAGGCACACTATTAGAGCAGAGCACATACGTTCAGCAAATAGAGAAATCGGGTCCGCTGGCATAGCGCTTAGGCCAGCCCACCCGGCTAGGGCATTATTGGCCACCCAATTGACCGTAAACGAATCCGGCAGTCAAAGTATTACAATCACAATTATCCGGGTCTGTCTACGTCCGAATAATTGATTCGCTTGTCCGGAACCAGATTCAAAGCGCTCTCTAACTTTCGCTTCCAAAATATATATAAAGAACATGAATGTTGCCCACTTAATTGCTGTTAAGACAATTTCTATTTGTGCCAAGCAGGAAGCATTAGGTACCCATTTTTATTCCAGGCCTTCTTAATCGCAAGAAACGTACGGTCCATTAAGGTTGCTTTTCCTTCAATTTTGTTTGTAAGCTACCATCAACTTATTCGACTAATACTTTGTATTAAATAGGCCGACATCATGGTGAATTTTTTTTGGTTCCGTATTGCAAGCATGTTAGTTTTCGCTCCAGCATTCCTTGAGATAATAAAACGTTTTTACTCCTCATTTCGCCTACTTCGTACACACTTTACGGCTTTTTAAAACACCCTGCATTCGTTTTATCGCACCGATAAACGACCTTACGTAAATAGTAACCAAACAAATATCACAAACATGCCGGCTTAGAGTTTTACAAAATTATTTTCGAAGCTGTAGAAACTATAATTTACTTAATTCTTATCAGGCATGCCCTGTTCATTTGTGCACCAGGAAAAAGTCATGTAGTAACTCTCAATTCGTAGCTTTACAGAGTTGAAATACGGTTTTCTTTATTAAATTAACATTTGTTTTATCTAGTTCAGTACAAATTTAAGTGCTCATGACGTTTTTAAAGAGCTTATATTTTCCTTGCAGCACTGCTTGGATTTTTTTGGAAAATCTTGGTTTGTTGTTGAAAGTTTGCTTTTTGAAAAATTTCGTCATAATATAAGTTTTAAGTGTGTTTTTTCTTTTTAGTTATCCCATGGATCTGTATAATCTAAAACCTAAAACTTCCAAGTTAGGTGAAAAACCTTTGCAATCTATCATTTTTTCACCGGCGTTTTTTGCTGAATCGTCAATAATAACCGCATATCTATACAATTACTCACCAACAACTCTGGATTTTTCTATCCATACCACAAGGTATTATGAAGTAAGTGATTAGCTTTTATGCCTGCAGTTATAAGACTTCGGGGAAATCAATGATAAACATAACAGTTTCTCCGGAATTGGGAAGATTGGGTCCTCAGGAGAGCACTTTGCTAAAATTTGCTTGTCAGGCGTCTATTGCCTTTAAAGAAAAGGGGTTCATTTCGCAAGAACAGGCAACTGATCCCGTTATCACTTCCGGCTACGTTGAGATTGCATATGGGAGGCTAGGTAGAAGAAGTAATTTTAAAAGATTTTCTCTGCATGACACATCATTAATATTATCTTGTTCCCTTAACGCAGTGATGCATTTTTTCACCCCAGAGCTAGACCATTTTACTGCTTCAAATTACCTTGTAGATGACAGCACTACTTGTGACACAAGGATAGTGAAAATCCCTTTCTCTGCCACCTTTGAAGCATTGTCGGTGACGCTTCAAGCGGATTTTGCCTCATTGACCCCAACAAGTACCAAAACCCTTAATTTCGGCTGCTGCGCGGTTTACAAGTGCATAAAAAAGCATCTTCTTATCAGAAATAACTCTAAGAGCCTTTCTGTAAAATTTCAGTTCTCAGAAATCGCTCACTTTCACTTTGAACCTTTACAAGGAAGTGTGGAACCCGATAACTTTAAAATCGTCTCAATAGTCTTTGCTCCAAATCAACTGGGTAAGTTGTTTTAAAGCTTAAATGAACTTTTATCTGTCTAGGATTGCTTTCGCATCGAACAACTTTGTTCATCTTTGGAAAGAGTTTAAATGTCCATCAGACGATGGTGTTGAGGGTGATTGGAAATGCAACAGCATCTGGCGAATCTGTGAACCAAGAAAAAGCCGGAAAATTTGTCGAAATCGAACGATACTGTAGTGATAGGAACAGCTACAAGTAGATCTCTTTACAATTTGCAAAATCACCGTGTTTAGATACACCAAAATAGACCATGAGGAAAGCAAGATAATTCGTAAGCAAAGACACACAGGAAAGTTTGGTTTATTTTTAGATCCGCAATTACTTGAGTTTGGAATGGTGTGCTTAAATACGTCATCATCAAAAAAACTGAAGATCGAAAATTGCCAAAATGGGCAGGTTTTAGTGAAGTTACATTCGGGTGATAACCAAATAGAAGTAAAAGGCGACACAAGTCATGTGATTTCACCTCATGGTAGCCACGATTTTGAGGTATCTGTATCACCGAAATCCCCAGGGGTATTTCGTGGGTAAGTGGGAGATTGGTGAGGCACCCTGTTTTACATTTTAAGATGTAGTCAAATGAGTTTGTGCGGTGTTTTGGAAAACAACTTTGCCTGTAGAAGTAATACACTTGCTTAGTTATTCATACCTAGGTGTTGCCGCTTTCGCTTCCCTCTTACCCGCCTACACTTTGGTCTAAATCTCGCCGTCGATGAAGGCTGGGATGGCTTGGGGCATTATGTTATCCTGTAAGAAAAGGGCCTGCTTCTGATCAGTTGATAAATCAATCTCACCCGACAGGAAAAAGCCTTCTGCCCTGAATAGCTTTGAGTTGTAGAGCTTCAAAAGGATGGATATGACGTACAAACGCTTAGCACCATTAAAAATATATCAAGTGCATTCTTTATAAGTGGGAGGCAGGCGACGTTGTACATGCCTTAGAGATGTGAGGTAGCGAGCGGATCGTTTGGAGATAGGCATTGGCATATTTGCCAGTTTAAAACACTTTGGAAGATGCAGAAACCTTTTCGCAGCAGGAGTCTAGAAAACCAAAGACAACGTAAAATGCGCGACGCGTTCATCACATACGGCGAGGGAAGATAGGTAAAAAGTCATTTATGTGTGCAGGTAGGTAGATGGGATAAGAAGGAGTGGAATCTATGCTAGAGTCTTGAACTCATTTGCCTTTAGTCTTCTTAACGTCCAAGTTGACGGAGCACCTTTCAACTGCATCAAGGTGGAAGCCCGAGCTGAGCTTCCGTATTTGGAGATATGTCCAAATGAGATTTCAATGAAACCGCTAAGCAGGTCTACATGTCTGATATCGGTGGAAGGTCTACGAGAATTTGTGTGTTTGACGAATCATCTAAATGTCCCCGTGCACTTCAGATGGACTTCAAAATGCACATGGAAAGGTCTAAAAATTCACCCGGAATCAGGTACGCCATGATTTTTATCAAATTAAAATTTTATTTATTTGCCAATTTCAAGAGGTTTAATTCAGTAGTTTATTTTCTATTACGCAACAAACGCCGCTAACGTATCCGTTTACCTCAAAGCCATGTGAGAGGTAAAAAGAGAGACACGTAACAGATGCATCTGTAGTGCCAGCAAAGGCGCATTTCTTAGTCCTCCTCTCCCGCGGTAACGTGTCCCAATGAAATGATGGGGGTGCGAATCCAAGCTTTCGAATGGGTCGAGACACACAACACATAATGTGATTTCAGGCTTTTTTTTGATGCCGTAAAAGAAACGCGAGGGTATTGTGGAACCCTGAGCAAATGGGGCGATCGCACCTCATGGGAACAAAATTCATGCGATCCAAGTGTGCAAAGCATAAAACGATGCTATCGAATGGCATCCTGCACATTCTACATCTGTAGATATGCATTTTGACGAAGATAGGCGAGTTGCCCAATAACAAGGAGAGAAAGCTTACGGAGGATGCTTGACCGCAATGTCGTCGATCTCTCTTAGCAGTTCTACTGGACATGGAGTTCACGACTAGTGTCGCTTCAATTGTTGCTAGCTTCCCTGTAGAACAAGAGGGCGAAAGGGATGTCGAAGATGAACGTCGATCTTATCCCTTCTGTTATGGGATGTGGGGGATTCTCTCATCCGTAGCAAAAGGGGGACCAGGATAAAATCCATTAAAGTCGGGTCCGCTTTCCGCTGCCACCAATGTAGCGTCCCGAGACTTGCCTTAAAGTAAAAGGAGGCATAGTAATAGGGCAGAATACATATGTTCTGGAACCAGAGGGCTTGGGGGCTGTTGGCACGGCCCGGAGGCCGGCCAACCGGCTAGTACAATATGGCCACCCAAGTCACCGAAACCGGCAGTTCCAACATAAAAGGTACTACAACAAAATATTCACAAATTCTACCATTTCAACAAACAAGAATCGATGTTTTAAACAAAAAATAACGTTTTACTTGGGATCTGTACATGCTTAGCCTTTTTCCTTTTTAAACGTGTTACCCTGTTCCTATTTTAATTGGTCTATTCTTGGGGGCAGCGCCAAAAAAATTTGACCAATGACCTTTCGGATGACGTCATCTATTAGGCCTACTCAAGGTTGATTGGCGTAATCACTTTGTCTTTCAGAGTCCTTAATTCCACCAGCTATGCAAGGGTCTTCGATGACTCGTGTAAAGTTTGGCCACCTCTCAGAATGGATAAAATTTAGCTACTTGGCTCTTCTGGGAGAAAGAGACAGTAATTTGCGAAACTTCCTTTTTTTTGGCTTAGGATTAAAAACTGGAAATTTTTAGTTTTTGTCTTAATTTTGACAGCACTGTGGTTTAATCACTGTTGACTTTAAGGCATAGTATCCGCTAACGCCTGTCAAAACTGTGAAATCACCTACCAATATTCCTTCAACGGAGGAAGTGCTGCAACGCAAAAAACCACTTATAGCCTCTCAGCCTTTCTCGGAAGTCCTTTCCACTTGGATGGAGTCACAACTCAGGTGAATGTTCTACTCCATCTCCCACCTCCAAAGCTAACCTCAATCTCGAAGAGAATCAACCTGGGAGATGTGCCCTACGGCTTAGAAATCACGCGAATGTTCAGACTATGGAATGTTGGCAGTGGACCGGCTTTCGTGGAATTCCATGCACCCTCCGTGGTTAATGATGTCAACCTTAATGTTGATCCAAGTCAAGTGGAAATTAGAAGCCAGGAAGACGCCGCATTCAAGGTAACAGTGATAACCGTCTAGTGTGTATAAAGTGCCCAATCTCTGCACCTATTTGAATTGGCGTTGATGATGGTGGAGGGGGGAGATGTCTTTGAGGTAAAATAATAATAAAATAGTTTAAACAGTCCGCCTATAGTGATTAATCAGTAATCGATCCTTTTTCAAGCAATGCTAGTCTATGTAAAAGACACAAGTGAATTTATTTAATGTTACCGTACAACACTTAAATGGTCTCTGTCTTGTTAAATGTTTGAATTTTTGGTAGACATGGTTTCATTCTGATGAAGCAATCTTCTTTAAAGGAGGGCACGTCTGTCCAAATGTAAAATTTTTCAGTTCGAATAGCCTATGCTCTAAAAATGACAATAGTCCTGGCTACCGGCAAATATTTCCCCAGCATCTCGTTTGCACACGAACCTCCAAAATCAACCAATGAGATTTCAAGCCCTTCCAAAATGTGATTGGTTAGCTCCCCACCTTTCTACAGAGTAGATACACGAGATACTAAACCCCTTGCACCTGTTACCTTTAGAACCCTGTCTGACGGATGCCTTATAAGCACTACAAGAAAGTTTTAAGACAAAGCCTAATAATACATGAGTGTTTTGATACCCTGTATGGTGGATCAATTCGTTTCAATGTCCATTCATTTACAGACTCAAACAACCTATGTATGTTTGGAGATCATTGCAATTCACTTTGGTCTAGTTCATTTGCCTATGTCAAACCTACCATCAAAGCAGCCAAACGGGACTAAGCTATTCGGAGGGGGAACATGTGATTGGTTAAAGTGCATAGAGCGCCTCGTGTTTTCTCTGTAGGTGTATAAAAGCATACCAATGTAAACGTACTCCCATTATTTGAAAAGCCGTACCGTACAGAGTAGTGCTAATCGAGGGAGCCAAGCAGTTAAATGTCTGAGGATCGCATAGTTTCAATCATCTTTCGAATTATCCCCACGTTCCCGTTGCCAGTCTTCTACTTCGGCCATCACAACGCTGGCTAATCTCAAGACTCACCGACGAGGTGGAAGATATGGCTTTTATAATTGCATAGAAACATCAGTGAGCATCTTGTCACTTCTTTCTTAGCCAGATTTGTATCTTCTTCGTAGATTGGAAGGTGACCCCTTCCTCCACCCTACACCAGGTGCATTTCAAAAGCCAATAGCAAATTTTAGGAAGACTGAACTAGAGGCGTGACCTTTTGGCGCCAATTTTTGTTATTTCTTCTTCCTGGTCGCTTTGTCCCCATCTGAAGATGCCTGCAACTCCAAAAATAGCCTCAGCTTCAATTTGCCAAGGGTTCCTCTTCTCTCGCCCAATCTTCACACTTTCTAGGATCTCTTTAAACTCGTACTTCCGTTCAAGTTTCGTGAGTAGTCAACACCGAGAACAGATAGACCTTCGTATGTGCTAAACACTGCTTTAAATTCAAAGGCCATTGAACCTGTGCCGCCGTCAGTCAATTGGTAGTTACGTACGTGCTCCCAACTTACTCATATGTCTACTGGTTTTACTCTGGTATCGGAACTCATACAGATACAGATACAGGCTCAGCTACATCAACCCACCTACTTCATATTTCTGCCTCACTTTTGATTACTTGCTGAGCCAAGTGGCCTTATTTTGATCCTACTGCTCTGAGCCTTTAAACTTAGTCCACCACATTACTTATCTTCCTCTCGTAAAGCTGAAAATCAGCCGATCAACTAGCAACATATGGACTTTTTTTCAGTTTGTTCCAGTTTTATTACCCCTACCACCCGTATAGTGTCCCGAGGTTTCTCCTAGTACCCTAATGAGGCGGGTCAACAGGGAAGAACTATTTATTATCCGTTGATACAAAACCCAGATGGTCGCAAGTACTGCATGCAGTGCCTAACCAGCCCGAATAATAAAATGTCTGCTTGAACTAATTTTGTTTGACAAAATAATCCCAATCCTCACTCAGTTTTGCACATCGAAGTGAAAAATTTTGACTCTTGGTGTTTTTTTCCTTAAAGTGGGATCAATCTTGTAAAAGCTAAAGTCTGCGTAGAAATTGATGAATCTCCGGGCAAAACACGAGTTATTCGTGCCTTACATCCGTTTGTTCCCAGCATAGTATGACGATTTAGCCATTCGATCGCACTGATTAATTGGCTCATAACATCGGCCAGTTGGTGATGCCACAGTAGCGCAAAATTAGCCAATTAAAACTTGAGTTTCAAGGGCGCTGATGCCTGATTGGTCTGTGATGTATAAACAGAAAAGAATGCTAAAAAATTGATAAAACCATTGTTTCGGCTTCAGAGTCGTTGTTTTGCCTACTAATCATGTTTTATTTAACAAACATATCTGTTACATTACGATAGGTGACCTGCTACAGTCGAAGAACGGGCTACTTTGAAATTCCGATCTCTATTTATCATGCTAGTAAGGAGGTGATGCAAATAACAGCACAGGGAATGTGTGTATTCCCCAAAGTAGAGGTTTTTCCACCTCACATGAGGCTCAGGTGTGGATATCGTGGCACTAAAGTCCTTGGAACTCCAATTGGAGAAAAGTCAAAGGATTCGTTCACAGTAAAAAATGTTTCGCCAGTTCCCGCTCGCATCGAATTCGAGTTTAATAAGTGCAGAAGCTTTAGCGTTGAAAATGAGACTCCAGATCTTTTGAAACCATTTTTATCGAAGACTTACGTACTCACCTTCAAACCAGAAAAGGCAGGTTTGTTTCTGTAGACACCAAATTCGTTAACTTATCCTGCTGAATAAATCCTGAATTTTAGTGCGCTTAATTTAAAAATTGAAACGATCCTAGATGAATTACATTTTCATCTACGCTCTAGTAGCAAACTTAACCCAGAGCAACCAATAAAGCGTCAGCTACTAAGTGATTAATAATGGTTCAATCTTTTAAAAGATAATAATCTTTATGGGGTTATTTTGACACAACGCTTGGTAGCGAAATGGGAATATTTTTTAGTAATTTGTGGCACTTTTTTTGCTGATTGAGCACGCATCTTATCAGTTTAGGTTTCAAATTTTGACTTGATGCTTCCATTAATTGTCAACGGGAAACGAGTTGAAACTGACACTTGTCGGATAACAGCGACCAGCGTCCGTGCCTTGGTCAATGTATCGCCAAGAGTTATCTCCGTCAAATTTTCACCAGCAATCACAAAATCAACTGAGATCATCCTAAAGGTAAGTTCTTGAAGAATCTCCAATCATTGGAGAGGATTAAATTTTGGAATAAATACTTGAATTTTGTCGTCCACTATTACTAGAAGTAGCACTTTCAGTTTTGACAGCAGCTACGCTTCAAGCAGTTGTGCAAAGGTGTGCCTCAAAATTGCGCTATTTTGAATAATTGCAGAAATTTCGAATGGAGAGCTGTACAAATCAAGTGATAAAGTGGCGGATTGACAAAAGAAACTTGCCCCCTAAAATATCAATCAAACGCGATGGGTGCGACAATGACGACTTATGTGGAACCCTTAGGGATGCTAATTCACCGCTCAACTTCCTCATCACTTTAACACCAGGTAACTTTCAACTGCCTTTGTTAGTTAAATTCATTGCATGCTTCTCTAGACCATTTGAACTTTCACACCTTGGAAATTCCAATTATCGTTGAGGACGAGACTGACGGATCGCAGATTAGCATTTTGACCATTCATGTTGAAAAGGTCGAAGTCAAGCTAACATGTCATCCCTCACACGTGATCCTCCCACCGATTCCGCTTTGTACGCGTGTGGAAATTGATCTACATCTGAGAACTAATTTTGTTGAACACGGTTTCCAAATGAAACATATCGGCTTCGTTACATGGGATGGGAACTGCTTGAAGAAGTGCCCATTTTCGGTTATTTTTTCGCAAGGAAAAGGTTAATTTGATGCTCAGCACAGATTTTGGTATTTTGATGTTATTAGCTCTCATCGAACGTGGATTTTTAATGCCTCACCAATGATCATTCAAGTCTACTTGTTTTGATTTTTCACCTGTTTGGGACCGAAATCCTTTTTTTTGTTTTAGCATTCCAGTTGGATTCCGGTTCACAGGAATTGGTTGTTCAGCTGCAGATAGAATCCTCTCGCATCTTCGCCATTTCTAATCGACCTCAACCACCCTGCCTCTTATTCATCGCTGAGTCTTTGGGAGACGGCGTTAAACTTATCCTTCATGCCTGCGTACCTTTTGTGTTCGCGACAGACAACAGCTCTTTCAGTCTTGCCCATTTTAACTCGCTTCCGAACGCGCAAGTTACTTAATCTACTCATTTGCACCTCAGTAGCATACAGCGCAAACGTCATATATTATCTGTTTAGGTCCGGAGAACGTTTGGTGGAATATCAACGGGAATTAGACTCACGAACTAGTCGCGTAATAGAGCGGTGGCTTCGTCACTATGGTTTTCCCGGAGGTATACGTGGAGTAAATTTTCCCATCGATTTTCAACGGTAAATAGTCTACCTTAAAGCTACCAATCTATTCATAGTAAGTAAATTTTAATGTTTCCTTCAGTTGTTTATCTCTTCACCACATCCGACTGCAAGAGCAACACCAAAAGAATGATCAGGTGGTACACAGTCTAGACGTCCTGGTTGAATGTTTGGCTCACATGGCGGGCTTCTGGAGTCTACATGGTGTGCCAAGATCCCTAACTCTACCCATTGGTGACACCGCCACCTGTATTGGAGCACTTTACAATCATCACGCAGCTTTGGTTTGTTTTGTCGAAAGGTAACTCCTCAGCAAGAGTAGAAAGATTTAATCAATCTGAAAGGGCAGAGGAGTGTGGAGACCAGCCGAGAATGATTAACTCAGGTACCCCTATGGTACATAGATCATCTTCTTGCCTTGGAAGATCTTCCTTGGCGTTCCTTGAATTTTGTCTCCTTCGCTTGTTATTTGTATGGCTTAAGCATTAACCATGGGACATTCGAAATCATTGGGCAATTTGCCACCGTAGTGGAACAGTCAGATAGAGTTGTCGAACTGAACGCTTTGTTTTCTTATTTCTTTTATCATTCCCAATTAGCCAAGGCGGTTGTGTGGGTCACATCGCACCGGAGCACTTGATGACTTACACCGATTGTCTCGATTGGATATGCAATGGACGCCCATGTGGATGCGAAGACTCCTTCAATGTGGACATTCCAAACATGGCAACACTCGATGGCGTATCTATCACTCCGACACTCATCCTAAGCAATCCTGATGGAAAAGTCTGCTTACGTTACCCTATGACACCGATTCTTGAAAAAGGAGCCTTTGAAAGGACTTCTCGCATAGCTTGGACAGATCTCTTTCTTCAGCTACTGAGGGTAAACTGCTTCCTCTCAATTGCATAATTCCATCTTTTGTCCGGTGAAAAAGTTAACGTGTTTTTTGGTAAAACCCGCTGCAGTCATCTATCAATGCTTTCTTCACTGTGCCCTATAAAACGCTCTTTGAACAAACAGCTTAGATGTGACTCAAGTGGTAAACCACTTTGAGTGGCCCCAACTCTTGATAGAAAGGAAGCATATGCCACCATTGGCAAGTGATAATGAAAAGAGTAATGGAAGGATTTGTTGTAAACTATATTAACGAGCAGAGAAAGGCAACGTGGAAGTTGCAGTACAAATGGATCCCACATGTTTTGCATTGGCCAGAAATGTCAGACAACTTCAAAGGACTGCCGTTGTGGAGTTCTTCACCACCACCTCATCTTTAGACAACCCTGCCATATATATATACATGTGCGTGTACGCCTGGTAAGCCGTAAAAGCACCCGTTCACGTGATTTCTTTCTCCTACAGACCTTAGAGATTGGTGAAGGGGCGGAGGCTAAATTACTTCAATGGATTAATGGATCTATGGCACACGGGTGGGCCAAGTTGCGTGAGGCAAACACTCAACCTAATGTCTCCACTTGGACCCATCTCTCTTGTCCCAAAGTTAAAAATTTTCACGAAGACCTTGCGAGTGGCCTCGCATTGGCTGCCGTTATTGCAAGTCAGGCTCCCTTCATGGTATGTAGCTTTTTGAATTCAATCGGATCCATCTTTACTACTTGTTTTCACCACCTCTAGATAGCAGAAGTGCTATCCGAGATAAATTTGGATCCAAAAAGTCCCCAACTTCTATTTCATAACGCCGTTCAAGTAGTCAAAGCATTGGAGCTTATGCAGTTGGATGTAGACCTAACTCCCGGTGACATATTCCACCCAAATGCCCTACATATGACGCTGGCTTTATCTAGGCTCTATCGACTTCTCCCGGAGTACAAGGTCCAGTCCACGATCTCTTTCAAAGGTTATGTTACGTTTTCTTCTGATGTGGGTGATCCATTTGTTTAGGCGACCTACAGACTTGTGTACTGGAGTATTTCAACTTGACTAATCCAACCAATCAGCTACTACGATATCAGTGTTTTTTCATTGGCAGGGAAGCCAAATGCTTTAGGTTCAAGGGAGCGACAAGTGACATTCAAGTGGTCGAGCTGGAGTTGACGCCAAACAAAGCATCCACGTTAACTCTGAGTTATACGTATGTAAAGGGCTCTTCTCTTCTCTCTTCCTATATTCCATTTCAGCCAATAATTTTAATTTGGACTAACCAGCACTTAAGTGGGAAAATTGAGGGCTACTGCTTGTAACAAAGAAGTTCTGTCCTGCTTTTATCAATTTTTAGAGTTTCTTCTCTCCACCAGTCCGAAGCGTATCTTTTTCTGGTACCTCGGAAAGGTCATATTCCACGAGGATCAACAATGGTATTTCGACTCATTGGTGAGGCCACTGGGCTGAAATCAGAAGTAAGAAGGCTTCTTTCAAGATCACTTGTGTCACTTGTCTACTAAAAGCTTAGCCAAGACGAATAGAACATCAATCTTTTTCCAGAAAGTGGTTTATCAAATCCTTTTAATGGGGAAATAAATGCTGATAGAAGTCTCTTGAAAGTCAGATTCTATCCGAAAAGTTGAGCTTATAAGCAATGTGAAAGAGACAGGTGTGGTTGTCTGTGTGATGAAAAAGTCACTCGAAGAAGACTGTTAAGCGATTTGGCAAATCTGTCACGTCTTACTACTCCTATATTCTGGCCCTCTTAAGCGAGTACTAGGAATTGACCAGGGAAGTCGTTTGACAGCCTTTCAGCCATTTAGTTCGCTTTCGCTTGAAGCATTCGGATGTGCAGACTTGATGAATGTCCGTTAGGCTTATCTGCCTTGGGAGGGGATTCGACTAACTGCCAAGACTTTAGAAGCAGTAAAATGCAGATCCATCTCTTCGAGGTAGAAATCCGATGCTTGATTCGCATTAGAAAGGGAAGACAGAGAACCGTAAGGACTGTCGACCTTCTTCCCATCAGCTAAAGTTAACATGGATAAAATACCGCTGATTGGGTGGGTGAATGGTTGATTGAATTGTGATGGGAAAAACAGTGAACATTTAAATATTTTAAGGACAAACGATGATGACAAAGAGGTGTCAGCTATCTGATGACATAGCTTTATGATCCATCGGTGAGCAATGCAGTAGAGTATGGTCACACACGTCAAGCCACGTGTCTGGGAGACGAATCAGCTTCATCCCCGTGAAGAATGAGGAAACAATCGAATCCAAATCCGGTCAGCTTGTGTGCCTACCTATCTGCCTGCCTCTCCTTCATGGTTTGGCCATCCAGGATGACTCTGTGATCCTGAGGGCTCGGTGGATTGGCCGTCTTCAATCTAGACACTTCTAGGGTGGATGTGAATTTACTGAACGACATGCAAACGGGGATACTGGCGGCAATACGCAAACCCTCCTCTCATGCATTGCACAGATGAACATGCCAATCGTGCTCACGTTCGTGGTGTATTGCAAACATCTGTTTGTAAAGTCTATCAGTAATGGACGTGGCCCTATTCTGTGTTTATTAATTTATTTCAGGAGCTATTTGATTTCAAGGCAACCTGCTACCAGGCAGTAGTTGGATCAATTTCAATTCGGAATCCCTTCAAAGTGGCAGGTCATTTCAATCTTCGGCTTGTGGAATCACCTCCACATTACTCGGACATATCTCGGGGTTGTCTTCGTGGTTTTACATGTCGATTATCCGAGGTATTTCTGCATGCAGAGAGAGCGACAAATGTGGAGGTCGCTTTTCATCCCTTCAGTGCTGGCGAATACAAGGGACTGGTAGTGCTTTCAAATCAGGATCTAGGAGACTTTGCTGTTGGATTGAGGGGCTATTCCTTAGCTTCAAAAGCGGTCTCTTCTGTCAATAAAGGTAATTTTTTAATAAAGGGTACCTCACCATTCCATAATCCACACCCGTCCCTGAACCCAGCGCCAATCAATCCTGTCATAGTTGTTAGTACTACTTTAAGCGTTGTACCTCATTTGAGCTGTTATCAGCGAGATACGCTTTCCATAATTCCACTTTAATTAAAAGTTTTACCTCTATACCAAAGACAAAAAAATTGACACTAGACATCTTTCAATCCACATCATTCTTACCCTCCTGTCTAGCCTCCTTTACGCACAAATCTTGCTATCCAAGGCCGAGGAAAGGTGACGGTCCGTTGGAAAAATGCCCCAGACAAATAAATGTAGAAATAATGGTAAAAGATAAGGATAAGGGTGGATCAACAGCACTTTCTTCCATTCTACACAGTAAATTTCCTCAATATCAAGTTATGCAGCGCCGTAAATTACAGGCCTGCGTAATATCTTACTTGAAGAGCACTTTCATCCCATCACCTGATTCACCAGTCTTACAAACATGCTAACAGGCCCAACAACAAGGGATTCACTCACATGCTATGCTCGGTTGTCCCGGGAGCAGAGATGTCATTGACTTCTGACAAACAGATGTTTGCAATACACCACGAACGTGAGCACGATTGGCATGTTCACCTGTGCAATGCATGAGAGGAGGGTTTGCGTATTGCCGCCAGTATCCCCGTTTGCATGTCGTTCAGTAAATTCACATCCACCCTAGAAGTGTCTAGATTGAAGACGGCCAATCCACCGAGCCCTCAGGATCACAGAGTCATCCTGGATGGCCAAACCATGAAGGAGAGGCAGGCAGATAGGTAGGCACACAAGCTGACCGGATTTGGATTCGATTGTTTCCTCATTCTTCACGGGGATGAAGCTGATTCGTCTCCCAGACACGTGGCTTGACGTGTGTGACCATACTCTACTGCATTGCTCACCGATGGATCATAAAGCTATGTCATCAGATAGCTGACACCTCTTTGTCATCATCGTTTGGCGATGAACGTGTTTCAATGCAGTGAGAAGTCACCTTTTTTAAAGATCAAACGATGGCGCTGTGCATTTCTGTTTCTTAGAAGCACAGCTACTTTAAACGAGGTCATCAATCCAAGCGTCTGATCTCTTTCTTCGCTATTTTGATGCTGCTCAGTCGTAGGTTTAGGTCACTTCCAACATTAATATCACTTTTTTTCGGCCATTCCATTGAATAACTAAAAGTAGACCATTGTGCACAGCAAAGGGCACCCAATTATTTAATCAGAATCCTGACCCATTTTAAGGGATCATCGACATCCCTTGACATAAGACAGATTTGAAGTGGTTTGAAGTGTTTGGTTATTAAACATACGGAAGCAGAAAAGATGACATCGCTGAAGTTATTGACGATGTCTTGCTTCGGTCCTTTAAATTCCCCATCTTTGGAAAAGAAATTCTTTTTCTAAAATCCACATATTGCATTTCTGAACTAGGTGAGGTCTTCAAACTTTGCTGTCCAGTTGGCAGGGAGCATCGTGTGAACTTGCAGCTTCCGTCAAAAAATTTGACCAGACATTCAGCGATGGAGTGGGTGGCTAGGTATTGTCTTACACCACTGGAATTAAGAAGAATAGAAATTTCTGGAAGATTGTGTGATGCAATGTCCGAACTCCTGAGTTTCAAGGACCTGGATCCCCCAGACACAGTAAGTAGATCAGTCGACGGCGACTTCTGGATTTCGCATGAAATCAAATAGTCTTTTCTTTTATTTTTGAGAAAAAGGTCCGTTTTCAAATTAAGTGCAATTCTTCAATCGTGGAGTTACCACGGTTTCTTGAAGTGGATCTGGAAGAATTCGAAGGTAGGTGTTTGTCAGAAAACTTCGTGTAAATAAATCATTTTTACTGACGTTTCCTTTTTTTCGGTTAACATAGGACCTTCCCGACTCATAGATCTTCCCCTTCGCATTTTTTGCCCACAACCGGGAAACTATCACATCAGCATCCTTCTCAGTACTGCAGACGATCTTCGCTGTTTTATGGTAGAATGCAAAGCTTCTGAAGATGCTAGTATTGATCCCTCCACGGCTGCCTGTGATGACGGGAAAGACGTGACTACGGAACAGTTTCTCGCTGATCCAAATGTATTCATAACTGAAGATTTGGAAAAACTACACTATCTAACCGACCGGGAGGTAGGATATAATTTTAAGGGCTGTGCTGAAAGCTCTGATTTCAAAGACTCCATACTTGGTGAATATAGCGAAAGTTTTTTTTGGTTCCCCACCCGATTTCACGGTTTTATTGACACGCAGTCATTCATTGCCTTAGCAATGGGCAAAAAGCGATTGGTTTGTACATGACCCATCGAAACCGTCTAGCATTTCGCTGAACCATCAATGATTTTCCTTAATTAGAGTTTGCTTTCTGCTTGGCTGCTTCAGTAAAATTGGAGCTGTAACTTTTCAGGATCCTAGCTTTTGCTCCTATGCTGGAAGAATTGAGATCAAGTGTCAAGTTGGTGGTTGCAACCACAAAGTGGACCAGTCTAACAAACACGACGTTCTCCTTTTTCTGCCTAAAAATAAATCTTCGAGAACATGGTTGTTCCGAGTTGAGAGTGATTTCCCGACAGATATTCTTACATGTGATATCCAGGTAATCTCTCGGCCTAACTGTCGAGGCCGTTGCCGCATTGTTGTGCCAAAAAAGCGTCGAGCCTACACGTTTGGGAGACTTCTACTCAGGGAAGACTCAATACACAGTAGGTAAGCGAGATAGACTTAAATGCAAGGTGCCTGAACTCTCATTGGCTAACTGTGGGATGAATAAAAAGACTGCCACCATTTGGTTAAATTAATCTGCTAGATGTGATCCCAACTTATCTGCCCCACTACCTCAGGCGGGGATTGTGAAATATGTAGGGGCAGTGTGATACGTGGATACAGAGAATGTCTTGATCTCGCCGATGATGCATCCATTTTGAGGAAGATCCTCTTGCTGCGGCAACAACGCCGATAGCACTACGCTATTTCGCAGTTAAATTAAGTGACGAAACGGCGGGTTTGAGCCTGAATCAATGAGGAAGCGAAGGGGACGTCGCTGATCTCGTGTGCTTTCCACTGACGCCATAGAACAGACAAATTTTAGAGAAGAGTGATTTGCAGTCTTGCACCTACTGACATCAAGAACTCATTATCATACGCTATTGAAGCAAACACCACTTCGCACCCAGAAGAGTGTAGTTGCTTTGTGGGTGTAGGCGATGGACACAATACAGATACATCTATGTGTTTGAAAGCTTTCACCTGATGAAGGCTAAATAGCAACTGCACTGAAGCCCAATGTATTTGATACACTCCTAAGGCACTTATTCAAGCTTGGCGGATAGGTCTTGAGATAGTAATATACCGAGACAGTTTATTGCCTCCACAATGGTGAAAAATGACCCATATGAAGAAATCTACTTTAGGCCGGGAAGGAAGTCGGATACTGCCTATGCTTATCCTCTATGCTCCCGCACATTCTCACCTGAATATTAAATTTTCTTGGCATTAGAAGTATAGATTGGACAAGTGTGGAACAAAGGAAACCTAAGGTGGTCACATCTAGGTTATGTATTTCTGAAATTAGCTAACCTAAATCAGTTTGGTCAAGGTTGATAGATCGTTTTGCTGGCATTTTAGACAATCTGATGAACCCAAAATATGCCTCCTCTATGAAGTGGACATTTGCATAAAGCCAGGTAGGTTCGAAATGATCAACAAAGTAGATCTGTGAGAGAAGTACTTTTAATAGAATGCAAAGCACAGAGTTTTGCATCGCTTTTCAGCACCTCCCATCCAACGTCTTGAAGTTATCTGCCATTGTCTGGAGGTCAATCAAATTGTTATTCCTCTAAACTTCTCCACCCTATTGTCCAGTGATGATAAACTTCTGCAAGTAACTTTGGAAGGCCCCGATCTCACAGGTCCAAATTTTGCTGAAGACGTTTCCACCTACACTGCTGAATATCGACCAATTTGTCGGGGAAAAGTGAAAGCTAGGTGAGAAGCCCCACTAATAAGAAGATATGTGTTTTCGCTTTAAAGTGGTCCTTTTGGTTGCTCGTGAGCTAGACTCCTATCGAGCTCCAGCCTAGAAATAGGCAGTGAGACAAAGGCTTTGGTATGACCGAACTAGGAGTACGGCGTATGCTGCATGGTATTGACCAGTCAGGAGAGCCGATCAAAAACCCTAGAATGTGTGGGAATTGAAGCATGATAAAGAGGATCTCTAGAGAATCCAAAAAATGTACTATTGTTTTGGTAATCGTCGTTAATAGCAACAGACACTTAATGTCGCACTGTTCTTACTCCCTTATAAGTCAATTTAAAGCTAGTGCATCTGACATATTAAATATTCGTCTTCTTGGTTGAGAAGTTGTCAGTAGTTTAAAAAAGGTGTACTTTTTCCTTCCTTCCATTTTCGAATTTTTCTTTTCTGTCTTCTAGTGCAATCTTCTACAATCCGAATCTTGGTGAAGTTTGGGTCGATCTGACACTAGTGACACAGCCTCCCTTACCACAACTTGCTTCTCCTTGGCGATGCGAATTGGGCAGGTAGGAAAGATTATTGCCATATCTATCTCTCTAGGAAGTGTGTAGGTGTAGTGGAAATCGCCAATCCTTCGAGGAAGTCCTACCACCTTTCAACAGAGATTGTCAATGATGGAGTGTTCGCGATTGAGTCCTACTCGCTGCAAAAAGAACGTGAAGTGATCCCACTCGAGGGAACCAACGTACCCCTTCCAGCTTTAAGCGTCCTCTATTTGAATATCACATTTCAACCTCAGGAATATGGACATTGTCTGAATGATGGTGAAATTATACTCAGAAATGAAAAGGTATGCTATGATTGGTTGGAAAATTTGTGCGCGACTCCCAAACCTGCGTTGATTGGCAGGTTCATTAGTCTCAGATTTTGCACAGGTTTTTCTGAATCGTATCAAATTTTATCAAGTGGGGAGATCTTGACCGTAAGCGGATGATCTCTCGTGAATAACTACACCTACAATGGACAATGCATACCCACACACAGATCAGCCACAACAATCCATCTGGACATCAAGTGATGAGCGTCTACAGAGGTTGCAGTGAGTAGAGCGTTAGCAATAATGCCGATGATGTGTTCATTCGCTAGAAGAAGCATTTCTCTCCATAAATCGGTCTGTCTGTCAGTCAGTTAGCTAGCAAACAATCCAATAGTTATGGCTACTTCTATTAAAGCCTCCTTCCCCTTCCCCGTCCATGTAGATTGACACCACACCCTATTAAGCCTCGAAGGCCTTTCTCGACTCGAGGTATTCTTAGCTCAAGTGATGTACCAAATAATAGGTGGATGGTCCAACTTTTTGAATAGAGGCGGCGGTTGCATGATCTGTTGAGACGCAAACGGCTATTGGGTTTCTCTCAACGACCTCAACTAAAGGTAGAAACTATGACGCCCTTTTGCATGCTTTTTGAGCTTCATCGTCTTCCAAAATTGATTTCTGCCCTTCTTATAAAAAGTGGTAAATATGTTGCCCTACCACTATTTCTGAAAATTTTGCTGTTTCCACATAGTTCTTTTCTACTTAAACTAGCTGGGTGAGTTTCGAGTTCACCTGCGTGGTGAAGGATGTCTACCAACATGGAATAGTGAGGTCTACGTTACTTCCGAAGTCGGAAAACCTCATTTCTTCAATATTTTCTTCACAAACCCTTTCCCTTATCTCATTGACACACGTTGTGCTCTTGAAACAATTGATTCGATCTTCGATGAGGAGATAGGGAAAGCAATTGATGCCTTTGAGATAAGAGGAGAAAGGTGAGAATTTGGATGTTTTTGGATGAGATTTAGCTGAATAGCTAGTTTGCGAAGACCAATACGCTTCAATCCTACTGGAGGATTTAACGATGGAATTTGATCATTATTCACTCACTATTGGTTAATTTTGGCTTGGATTTTAAGCTTATCGGCGCCTCATTTTTTCGCCTTTTTAATAATTTTTTGACTAACAGCTCTTTGCTACGAGAAGATGATAGTTGCTCGTAGATAATCACTGAAAGAGTTAAAGGAAATCTTTAAGTTGCTTACCTAAAACATGTACAAAATGTTTGTAAAAGAAAACAATGGATCTATTGGCCACCAAAATGACACCTTTTGAGTTCGTTCCTGTTTTGCAGATGTATAAATCTGCAAGGCAAGCAGAGAATGGAATTCCGCTTGAGGTTTTTGCCATCATCAATGCACCTCTACAGAGCCCGATTCAAAATCATCGCCAAGAAGGCGAGCCTTCAAGATGGTGGACGTTGGGAAACACAGGAGATGGCTTGGTTGACATCGCTAAGGGTAAATCGGACAAACTTCATCAGCAAAAATTTTGAGGAATGGAAATTTAATGTATTAATGCTAATTTTCTTACATTAAAAGAGCTTGTTTAAAAGACCATGTCACGTGTTGCAGAACGATTAGACAATATGATCGGGAGAGTATTCGGAGTGATTCAATCGATGGATGGATGGATGGATGGATGGATGGATGGATGGATGGATGGATGGATGGATGGATGGATGGATGGATGGATGGATGGATGGATGGATGGATGGATGGATGGATGGATGGATGGATGGATGGATGGATGGATGGATGGATGGATGGATGGATGGATGGATGGATGGATGGATGGATGGATGGATGGATGGATGGATGGATGGATGGATGGATGGATGGATGGATGGATGGATGGATGGATGGATGGATGGATGGATGGATGGATGGATGGATGGATGGATGGATGGATGGATGGATGGATGGATGGATGGATGGATGGATGGATGGATGGATGGATGGATGGATGGATGGATGGATGGATGGATGGATGGATGGATGGATGGATGGATGGATGGATGGATGGATGGATGGATGGATGGATGGATGGATGGATGGATGGATGGATGGATGGATGGATGGATGGATGGATGGATGGATGGATGGATGGATGGATGGATGGATGGATGGATGGATGGATGGATGGATGGATGGATGGATGGATGGATGGATGGATGGATGGATGGATGGATGGATGGATGGATGGATGGATGGATGGATGGATGGATGGATGGATGGATGGATGGATGGATGGATGGATGGATGGATGGATGGATGGATGGATGGATGGATGGATGGATGGATGGATGGATGGATGGATGGATGGATGGATGGATGGATGGATGGATGGATGGATGGATGGATGGATGGATGGATGGATGGATGGATGGATGGATGGATGGATGGATGGATGGATGGATGGATGGATGGATGGATGGATGGATGGATGGATGGATGGATGGATGGATGGATGGATGGATGGATGGATGGATGGATGGATGGATGGATGGATGGATGGATGGATGGATGGATGGATGGATGGATGGATGGATGGATGGATGGATGGATGGATGGATGGGAGAGTGATTAAAGGTCACTGGCTCGTCGATTTTAGTTAAACTTTATTGCGTCTGTTGAAAGTGCTAAAGGGGCTCATCAATTTGCCTATCATTCATTAAATTGAAAAATTATTATTTAGGGAACTCCGACTCTTCGCGGTGGGTTAGAATTAGCACCCAAAGATCTTCTACACGAACTTGTGCATTCTTGTAAACAACCAAAGTCGATTCAACCTCCTCTACTCAAAGGGGAAGCTGGGACTTCAACACTAATTAAACTGCACCTCAATCTAGCTGGCTTTGTTAAAGGTCCAGATGAAGATATGCTCTTCAATTGGAGGTTTTTGGTAGACTCCTGTCATAAAGATACCTTCGTGGATGCGAGTACAGTGATAAGGAAAGCCGTTGTGTTGGAACAAACTAAGTGTGATTTTGTGGATCCATTAAATGATGCTCCTCATCTTGAACTCTCTGGAGTCTTCAGACCAACTAGATCATTCACGTAAGTCATACTGTGCTGTTGAAGAACCCTACCTTTAAATTGGAAGTTTAATTAGGGCTTAAAGTTTACCGTGACTCAATGAAATGGCCCCTCTCTTGCTTGCCCCATTTTTCCTTCCTTAACAGTCTTTTTTGAGTGTGGCTGTCGAATGTGTTAAGGAGAGCTTACCATCAGTTTGGAAGGTATGAGTGGAATACGGAGATTTAGAATGAGGCGGTGTCTCCTTTCCATCCCCAGTTCCAACCTATGGGAGGAGATCTTGCCCTGTAGGGGCAGCACTTCCTCTCCATTGATCCGCTAGTTCTGACTGTTTCTCAAAAAGTAATTGTTCCTTGTGGACGGTAGAATTTGTTGTCCATGGAAGGAGTGTGCGCACACTCAGAGTAGACATAGTCATCCACTTGGGCATTAAGTGGTGAATGAACCATTTAAAATGACCATCAGGGTAGGAAAAAATGACCATTCCTCATCACAACTCGGTTGAAGAGGTTTTAAAAAATGAAGTAAGTGAGCAGATACAAAGTGATGTTATTCAGCGTTTATTGTCAATCAAAGTAAACCATGCAAGTTCCAATTGTCTAGCTCCTTCTTTTTTACCTTCTCCAATGAAGTGTGTGTAAACATCGCTGTCTATGGATGAATTGATAAGTTGTCAAATTACCCTATCTTTGTTGTGGATATACAGTTCTCTGGCCACCTGACCACTCCAATTGATAAGCCAGAAATAAAGGAGGGAACAATCGAGGCAGCCGAAAACATCGGCGCATGCCTTAATTTAAGATTACCTCATGACAAGCCACTTGTCCAAGCAATGGGCTAAGTAACCGATCCCGATTGCTTAAGCGTTTGTGTACTCGTATTGTCGTCACTAGACATTTTAAGAAATGAAGATGAGCCTAAATTCACTGAAAATATTAAACATTTCCCATGTAAGCATTCATCAACCAGATAAAACGTGTTGTGACCCTCTTTAGTGGGAAATAGGCTTCCAAAGCACCCTCGAAAAGAAGAGAAAATTGGCATAAAAGAACTGTTTTATTACATTAGGCAATTAAAGCATGTTATAGCAATGGACAACCACATGGCACCAACGGTACGCAATTGTCGATTTG
Source organism: Taenia solium (assembly GCA_001870725.1). NCBI lineage: Eukaryota > Metazoa > Platyhelminthes > Cestoda > Cyclophyllidea > Taeniidae > Taenia > Taenia solium. The sequence continues at coordinate 141,100 of MIEF01007456.1, read as the reverse complement.
GAAAAACACCAGAACGGGGATAGGTGAATGGGAAGACAAACGGCTCGGTTTATTTTAAAGTGGAACAGTATTTGGCAGCAGATTTTGCGGTTTCTCCACGAGTGTAAAACTTTTCATTGCCAAGAATTGACGCCACCAATTTACTGTTCCTTTCAACTGTTGTAGAATCGATGCGACTCTTTGCATCACTTCAAGGGCTGGCGGTACGTGGGTCTTCCCACTTCGCCTCGAAGCCACGATAACTCAAAAGGTGGAAAGGAGGCTAATTTTCTCCCCCCATGGTCTGTGTACATCGGACACCAAGAAATTGCGCTTGGATAGCCGTGGAGAGTAAGATCTCGCGTCTTTATTAATGAGGTTCATGCGACTTCTAGAGCTCCTACCAAATTTAAGGCTTTCCTTGTCAAATCTGGCTCTGGATTATTTTCAATAAATAAGACGTCTGGATTATTACCGGCAAAGGACTCAGGATTCTTCACACTGATCTTAAAATTTACACGAAAAAGCTATGACAGGGAGGCTAAAGAGCAACTTATCGTTCAGGTAGATTCATTTTTTATGCTTGCGTCCTCTAATTGGCCAATCGAAAATGTGATTTAATAAAAATTCACTCTTATTAGCATTCAACAAATTTTAAAGAATAAATAGTGATAAAAAGTTGTCTGAGAACTATTGTTCAGACCCATTTTAACGCAAAATTAGTGTTTTTAACCAAACTAAGTGACGCATTTGGTAGTAGCTACTGTTTATGCCCCAAACAACGGCCTGCAAATATCGAAGGCTTAGTTGTGACGGGTGTAGATCACGGGATTAGGATAATCAGCTGAAACACAAACACAACAGATGCTATTGTGAAATAGCTAATTACAGATAATTTGGGGTAGTCTTTTGAACCCATTCATCCAACAATGAAGTCCAAATTCCAGCTCTTGGGTGTTGAGACTCCAAAACAGGTGCATGAATGTTAAATTGTGTGCCTTTTTCGTTTGCCTTTTTAGACTCCAACCATGGAATGGATGTATGAACTTAGTTCAGAGGCGCTACTTTAAGACAAGCTCAAACATTACTTATCAAGGAGAGAATTCCCTGTTTGAAAGTTTCGGAATAACACTATGAAAAGCAGTTCAAGTCTTTTGATTTCTTTCAATTTAGAGTGAAGACCTTGATTAAGTAGGAAATCTTAGAATATAACAGATGCACACGATGAAGGAATATTAAACGTTGCATTGTGATTGGCTAATGTCTCTGTGCTTCTTTGCTATTGGACAGTTAATCCCCAATCGATTTCAGACTGCTTTTAAACACGACATTTATTGATTTTCGAGTCGCATTGTCGTTCTTATTGATGTTGCTGCTGTTTGTGGCGGTATTTTTTAGAATTTCTGCCCTCGTAAAGTGTGATACTACCAATTATGAATGGGGTATATGTGAGGATTGCATTGGAGGTGACGTAACTTGTCACATTTTCATTCGACAACTGCAACGGAGCGCACTCCCCAGGCTCAACCCCTGCCCCAATGATACTGAAGAATACAGTCTCAACCTTGATGAATTAGATGATGGCTATTATCAGTGTGCCAAAACACCAACCTCCTTTTGCATCGTTAGTGAGTTTGACAACGGTGAACATCAAGTGAACCGCTTATAATCAGAAAATTATTTTTGTATGAACCCATCCTATTTATTTTATATTATTATTTCACCACTCGATATTGCTTAAATGGAATGTCAACTAGATTATCACAGGTGGCAATAAAAGCCATATGAATCGAGTTCTGTGAAAAGATTCAGTGATCGACAAGTGGCAAATGCTCAGAGTAAGCAATCGGTCGAAACAATGATGTGTCTTTGCATCACATTTTTTGATCAAGCTCCATTTAAACATTTTAATTAAAAAAAACTTTCCCGAGAAATTTCTCCAAGAAATACTTATACATGCATTATTGTGTTGCGAATTGTAGGTCTTGAAGGCAACATTGAGCTGCGTCTCAGCGCGCACAAGCTTTCCTCACAGACGAAGCTGTTTGTGTACATATACGTGGGTCAGATGAACTCCACTCATCATCGTCAGCTGTGGAATAAATGGATCGACAACTGGTTATTGCCTCTGGATACCGAAAAGGCAAATTTCAATACCATGGTATCTGGCGATGGCGGCACTGGACCCTACAAGCAACTTATCTACGTTCCATTTGATCATGCTGGTTCACCCACTGCTGTCAAAAACTTGGTTAACAATTTTTACGAAGTTTCCAATAGTTCTTTGACAATACGTGAGGGATTCTGTGGTGAATATCGCGTTTATGGAGTCAGTGCCATGGTTAATCAAACATTTGATGTCCACATTAAGAGTATGTTTACCAACTTTCCAACCATGTAAAACGTTTTTCGGGTAAAATTGGAACGATTAGAGGCTATACGGATGCGTATTTTGACTTAAATTAATACCAAGGCGAGCAAACCAATAGCATGAAAGTATGTAGATCAAGTTCGACATTTCATTGGCTGGAGCATTACGTGGAGATTTTGCGCAACACTTTAGACTGCAGCTGCAAGTTTTACGAGGAGGAACATGTGGGGAAGATGGTGGGTATTCAAGACTACTGCGACCTCTTTACCAGAGTCGAATTCACTCTCAAATTCTTCGACGTTAATGGCAAAACGCGTTGTTCCGTGGAGGGTCGCCAAGACCTAGTGTGTGCGAATTTGAAGTCAAATCGCTTCAAGATCGCATGTCTCAAAGACGACTTGGGCATCCCTGAGAACAGGGATCGCAGTCTAAAGGATGTCACTTTGCGAATAGACAGTGAAAAATGCATTCTTCGACACGTCTTCAAGATTCCAGAGCTTGGTCTGCCCAATTAATGTCTTTTAAATTTATTTCTTAATAGAATATGCAGGCATGGAATTGCGACTCACTCCTCATCAGGACTTCTACAATCCACGAGATGCGGAGGTGATGATTCAAGCTTGTTTGCACGCCTACTGTTCAAATAAACATCTTCACTGCCAAGTCTGGGATCCTACCACCAATCAGACACTCATTACATCGAGGACCTCCTCTCCTCGAGTGTACATCAAATTGGATGGCCTTGTGTGCTTTCGAAGAGTTCTTGTAGTCTGTGTAACACCAGAACAGAAGAACAAGCAGCTAATTTCTGAGATGGCATTTGATCGTCTTCTGGAATTTGAATTTCCGAGGGGTATTATTCAACTAGATCCCTCAAACACGGTGAGTTGACACAGTGAATGAACATATAATTGTTTATCTTCTGAGACACCACAATCGGACTGTCTGCTCTGTGTGTGGGATACGCTATGGATGCAATTGTCCATTGAGGATTTCGCACTTACGGAAGTCTCAACAAAATTACTTGATGAAAGTGGATACAGTACGCGAAAGAGTACCCTCTTAATGTGAGATAGGCAGGATTAACGGATCAAGCCATCAAGAGAGATGTCCCCTAGCAAGACAAATTAAAATGGCACAACTCATGGAGGTTTGGAACTCAGAATGGGCTAATGAGAGGTTCTGACTCATCCCCACTCGCCATACTTCTGTGGATATTCCTCCAAAGGCCAGTTTACCCTACCATTACATGCTCACATGTGAACCTTACTGTGTGAAAGTTAGACTAGATAAGAAAAAGAAGCAACTGGAGCTTGCATCTCCATCATATCGTAGATCATGTTTCGACCAGACGTTCTGCGTGACGAATGTTCACCAAAGTAAATATTGCAGGCTAGGAGGCGCCATACCTAGGATTTTCACCGACAAGTGCACAGTCGTCTCCAAAGTGCTTCGTCACTACACAAACTGCGCTTCGCTCACGAGAACTTTTATCAACACGCTACAGCTGCCACCTTGATTAACGCTGACGGATATAAGATATGGATTATACAGGTCGCTTTTAATTTGTAATTAGTAAAACTACAGCACCAATCTGTTCCATTTGTAAAAAGTGACAGATTTTGGCTGAGAGAGAGCAACACGATACTCCTGGACGAACGCAAAGTGAAGAATGCCTCTGAATGCATTCAACGTACTTATGAGACTTACTAAACGCCGAAGCGCGACAGACAGACTTTCCTTCGTCAGATCTCCTGCATTGGCCTTGTCTTTCAACTTTCTTTCCAAATAGACATTCAATGTGTTGGGCTCACGAACGACAAGAAAGGCTTTGACTCGAGTCCAGGATATCAAGTGTTTCATACTTGGTAGGAGGCTAACTCTTCAACCAAACGGCTTCATTGATGTTCCTGCGGCTACCATGGGGAAGCATTTAGTGAAGTGTCAACTCTATGACTGCGAATGGGAGTTCACGTTGGGTACCAATAGACTGAAGCAAGGTGAGCGCCTATCAGCAGTATCACCTTTCGCCGATATTCCAATGGATGCAGCATTTCTCTGTTCGTAGATCTCGAGAGACCCACGAAGAAGATGAACCCGCGATCGTGGATTGGAGTGAAAGCCTTCCGTATTATCATTATAGCGGTACTCTTCCACTCCGTGGTACTTTGGTATCTAAGTCTGGTGGTTATTTTACTCATACATTACACAAAAAGTGACAGGAGGCTTGCTTCAGCCCAGCGATGGCGCCGGGATGTCCATCTGAATGATACAATTCCTCCAGAATATCCACCGGTAATTAAAAGCTGACAAAGCTTATTTCAATAAAAAAAGGCAAAATATCATTTAGAGCTTAAATTTCAGCACTTATTCCAAACCTAATTGACCAATCGAAGTAGCGCATAAACACCGAATAAACCAATCAGCAGAATGCCTAGTTGAAGGTCAATCTTCCGTCACCTTGTTCTCAAATAAGACTAATTCACAAGATCGCAGAACTATGTACGCAAATAGAGCTCATATCTCTTATTCAGTTGGGATTCCACTGATCGAAATTCGAAACCGACCCGAGTTCCAACTGATTTATTCACTTTTCAGAATTTCATTTCAACGCTGACGCTTGGGAACGATTTGATTGCACCCAAAATAAGGCACAAAGTGGAGGAACTACTTAAAAGCTTCGAGGAGGTTTTACGTCTTAGAAAAGACATTGAAGAGCACCACCACCCAACCCAAGGTACCCGTTTGCCTTCACAAATAAAATTCACAGGAAAATAGATTTCATTTAAACGTTTTTTCAAAACGAAGAGGTTGAAAGTCATCTTGCTTCGAAATAATGAGACTGAATGCTTAAGTCGTCAAACATGAGAAGGCAATTTGCGAAGTAATGCAAGATTTTATACACAAAATTTGCAAATGGCAGGTAAACACTACCAATCTACTGGCTGTGCAGTACATTCAAACCAAGGTCAAGTAAGGAGAGAGGGTTGGCTAGTGCTGCGACCACTTGATGGTCTTCAAATCGACTCCCTCCTGATACATCTCCCACAGTGGGCTGAAACGAGGCGAAAAAAAGGGAAAAAAAACAAAGGAGCAGGAGCAAATCGAAATAGCGTCAGCTGAGTGATTCTTCATTGCCACCAAGCAGGAGGTCAGGTAAATGAAGGGCATACCTGGCGATTAGAGTGGTGGCTCGATTTTCTGGTGAAACCACGGATGATTAGGAAAAATTGCGTAGACTTCTGAGTGTAATCAGTGCAGACAACCCATTTAGTAAACGAATAAGATTGTGAAGCTAAACTAATCTCATAGAAGGCACCAAAGTGGCGTAATAAAGGTCTTAAAGCCTCTATGGAGTTGATGAAAGAGAGGAAGCCAAAAGTGTCAAGCCTCAGATTGGGACCAACAAGGTTTAGAACAATCAATCAGACCTGAATAGCAAAAAAAGCTACATTGAGTGGAATAGGAGACTGTAAATTACACAGATGTATGTCAGCAGAAATTGCGCTAAAAGGACAGAGCATGCTAGGAGACCAGAGTTGTGATAGGATCTTGCAAAAACGCTAAGCATCTTGATTGTCGGTACAGTTCGAACTTGTTACTACCCCTTCTCCTCTCCAAAAAACTTCAAAGCATCCAAAATGTGGACGTCTGACTAGAGGTAGGCACGCAAATTCCAATTATCGCGGTGGTCTGCGTCGTCGAAAGCTGAGTTATTATTCCATGTGACCGGGTCGTCTCGCACCTCCACCTTTAGTTTGACGACCATCACTTCCGCAAATGGGCTCATCAATGGTCACACAAACACATATGTCAGTCATTTACTTCATCCGTTAAATAAACGGAAGGCTGTTGGTTCTACAAAAAAACTACCCAACGTCCTTTGAAAGGTGAACCAAAATTACTGGAGAAGTTACAGAGGAATCGTATTGGGGAATAGTTTTAATTTACTTCAATAGCATTAGAGCCTCTTATTAGAACGGAGCTTCTCATTCCAGCAACCTAGCTACCAACACACTGCCGGCCAGAAACTCGACTCATCAATGAGCCGAGTTGTACGGATTCCTTACCCACTAGCCGCCATTAAATGGCCACAATTGTTGGAGCGATGGTAATTTACATGTAGCTTGATATGAAGGTCTCCCATTCATCAGCAGTGGTCTGTTGTGAGGCTGATCCATCTTCCAGGTAGTAAAGCGGTCTGGCAAGGCGGATTTGTATAGTTAAAGCTAACGCCCTATGTCTTACCTACACTTCCGTTCGTTTGTTTATTGAGCTGTAGTGTTTTTTTTTTCACAGGAGCCTGCGTGAATAGTAACTTGGAGCCACTCTATTGACCAAATTTAGCCATTGCTACTTCTAGTATGGTTTTTTTATTTTCAACGCAGCCAAAGTGGGCCTTCTCACCTAAACCACTTGCCCAACCTAAATGAAGCACGGCTTAAACCCTGAACAGGAAAAAAGAAAGGTAAGCAGACAGACCTCATTTTTCTGAGGCGCTTGACATGTTTAACCACCTCCTGGACAGTGTAGTCGACCTCCTCTTCAGTGGTGAAGCGTCCGAGGCCGAAACGGATGCTCGAGTGGGCCAGGTCTTCATCTGTCCCAATGGCTCGCAAGACATAGGAGGGTTCCAAGGAAGCCGAAGTACAGGCACTGGGGAAAAAAGAAAAGTAGCAATGATAATACCAGAGTAGAGACTTAAAAATGCAACAAGTACAAACCAAAATGACGGGGATGATGTGGGCATAGGAACTGATGAAGCTTATCCGCTGATGGACCCCAAATAGAGCTCTGGTCATCCTACCTGTAGTTTGGAGATAAAATTACTTCTAGCTTAAAAAAGCTCTTTACCGCGCCAGACCGTTTGCAGAGCAGTAAGATATGGCAGATCTATTCTACTCTGCCTTACTAAATGCTAATAAAGGGTAAAAAGTGGACGAACATGGGACAGAACTACCAGACAACACCCCGGGAAGTTGCCGACGATATCGACCATCGCAGAAAGCGTTGCCTTTTTCATGGCTTAATTCTGAACACTTTAGGATGCCCGAAAATCACGCTCTCGTGCAGCACCAAATGCATTGCAAGTATCGGGTAAAAAACTCCAAACTTCTTAATAAGTGCTAAGAGGTCAAGGTCGATCAAAATGATACAAATGACCATGCCCTATCTCCAGCATTCATCCAACGGTCACGTGGGTGCACGTTGTACTCATAGCTCTTCTATATTAAAATATCTTTATCTTTAGATTGTTCCAACTAGAAACTTGGTAGGCTCACGCAACTAAACACCGGTTATTGGCATCACTTTCCTCCCCATGGAACGCCAACTAGCTCTAAGCCGTACTTTTTAAATGCAATTTAACAGAGGTCACGAATTTCGAACTCACCAAAAACGAAGAGGCAAACATCTGCCATTGGTTTATATCTCGATAACTTACATAGGAAAAAATCCTTTCACAAATGAATCACCAGAAAACGGCTAAAGTTTGTTTCAGTTCTGGTCTTTCAAGCTACTCCCATACTTGGAAAAAGTATAGCCTACTCAGGGATCATTCCCGTCCCACAAATATGCCCACACACTTATTCTACACTGCCAAAAGCTGTAATATGATTTAACACTGGACTAGAATCACAGAGTGTAAAAGAGAAAAGCCTCTAGTTGCCTACTTGATCAAATAAAAAAGAGGATCTCGTCAATCCCCACTTTAGTGAGATATCGCATCCACAATAACGCGATACACTATTTGATTGGCGGGGAAGGGGGTATTTAAATAGACCATGAACAATACCAATATGACTGGGTAACTTTAAGGCCTAAATGGAACGTCATAAAGGAGGAATTACTGATATGATCAATAAAATTGTACTTTAAATACCATAACTTTCATCATCTATGTAAGTTAATGAAAAAGGAAAAACAAGGTGAGGATAATTCCTCCCTTTGTTGCGCAAAAGCCAAACCAATCTGATTCAATACCGACTGACACCATCAACACTAGACCATTCTGGTATTACCCACGGAAGCAAAGTCAATGAATTGACACGTCTGGTCCAAGGGTGGTGTGAGCTGAGCCATAAGATTCTGCAACAATCGCCAGCAATCTAGCCTGAATTTGACTAAAACTATTCCTACCGAAGTTCTTAGGCTTCTGTTCAGTTCATCGACAGAGGGACATCTCTGACTTCTTTTAGGGGTTTTGCGTCGCTAAATGTATGCATGTCTCCGGCAAGTAGAGGACCAAAGTGTTACTTTCATTTTACCGCCTCAAGAAATCAAATATTCCTACGCCTAACACTTATTTCCTCATATGATTTGTTCAAAGGTTAGTCAATTTTGACCCCTCGAGGAGAACAAATGGCGCCTATGTTCCTTCAATGATTACTTATACTTCGTTCCAAACAAATCCACTCCTTTAGTGTGAAAGACGAAAGAGGAGGCCCACACGATTAGTCGATTTTATGCCCTTGATAGACGAAAATTCCTGAAATTAGCCAACTAATGAGAGGTGACCAGCCATACGTCATTCACTATATGTCAACCATGAAACCACCTTATTGTGTCTTCAATACACACCCGAGCGGTGCAGTTTCACACCTTTTCCCGTTGCACAAGCTTCTCCATTCATTGGCTAAGCATATTCTGGACAGCTTCATCGTTTTGGAGTGAAGTGAACAGACAAGGAGGATAAGAAATTTGAGCAAAAAAGGCAGAAAGACCGACTTTATTCGTCCAAGGAAGAGCAAAAGTGAAAATTACTCTCTCCGCTACATAGGTCCCTTTTAACGACTAAGTAACTTTTAGCTTAACTAGCTTTTTTAAAGATGTAGAGAAAAGAAGAATCCGAAACTTGTCAAATAAAGCTTTTTAGGAGGGCAAAACTACAAAGCTGACTACCCCCTTTCACCCAACAACTTTTCAGCACATCATAGGCCAAACTACTCTTATCAAGAAATGGTAAAAAAGAGGGTAAAAAACTGACCTGCCAGAGGAGAGGGCAACATTCTTGAGCGCCATGAGGAGGCTCTCGCCCTCCACAAAGGCGAAGCTGAGGTTACAGCACCCGTGGTAGCGTCGCTCTGGGTCTCCATTGAGAATTACCGCCTCCAATTGTGAGGTGATGCCTTTCAACAAGCGATCGTACAACTGCCTCGTATGATCCATGTCATTCTGTAAAGGTGGGTGTAAATGCTTCAGCTCTAGTACTGTCTATGGGGCACGCTACAATCCGTAATTCCACCTTCTCAGCCTTCATGTAAGTCTATGAGATGGGAAAGGACCCAAAACTACTGTCCGTATCCCGGCATTGGATTGAGACTTGCATGGGAAAGTCCACTTATCTCACCTCAAAATCCGGTAGCGGATTATGGGTTTTAGTGACCACATCTACAGCAAGAAATACTTTTCGACCCACTTGGACCACCGCGTTTGAAAAGTTGAGTCAGAAAAATCAACTGACAATATCGGAGACAAGTGATGAACGACTACCCTTCCTTGACCATTGTGGCAGTTCTTGTTGCACCCGTGAGTCTTCCATGTTTCAGCAAAAACCTACCACCTCTCATTCAGCCTCTAAGATTACAGTGTGGATAACTAGACGGCGACTTTCGTGGTAGTACTATTCCCAACATTTGGTGAATCTGTACTCCAGAAAGACTAATACCACCTTTAGCTAGGGTCATTTTCGGAGGAAATGTTGCATATGCAACTTTGCCGCCTACGATCGTAGTCTTCCAACCAGCCTGTAAAGATATCAAAAGGATCAGCTATATACGATTGGACGCCATCAAATCTTTGAAAATGATTCTAAAAGCAACTGGGTGCACAAAAACAGCCGATTAGGTGGAGAGGAGGACCCTGGAATGCCTGGCCTTGGATCGGAAGTTGTCCGGAGAAACCTCCTACACCACTGAGAACCTACGCTCCCTCTAATGCGTCTTGTCCTACTCATGTTGGTGGGCGATAGCTGCAACAGTGCTGCCTTTAACATGCTGTCATAATGTGATAGTTCCGCATCACTACGTCTAAGGGGGGGAAGATGACTAAGGTTAATTTGAAAAGCTAAAATGGGCACTTTAGAGGCCCTTTTGACGGTTTTTGTGAACCTATTAGATGCTTTCTTGTACCCTTAAAATTCATGACGTTACAATCAACCACCTGCCACATAAAGCTGGTGCCATATCATGTTTAATAATACATAACTAACAATGGCTAAAATTCGTAAGCTGCTCCAAGGAGGCTACCAAAGGGAACGCATGGTGGAGAGGAATAAAACTAGTGAGTGAGAAAACACTGGCAGTCAAAAAGTTCCAAGGGTGACTTATGTAAACACTATAGATGTACTTTTCCCTTGGGTCGGACAAAGTCTAATGATGTTTGTAAATAAATGGTTAATAAGACAATCCGCATTCAAACTACGGGCCCTAAGAGAATTTGGAAATCAGACGACTTGCTTTCGGCTACTCTTCTCGAATAAAAGCAGCAGAAACTAATGCGTGACCACAGCTCTTAAAAGGCACCTATTCCAAACATGGCCAAAAGAACGAAAGTGGCGTCGTCGATTCTTTATAAAAATTTTCCAGACAGCCGAGAACTCACTAATAAAAGGGTACTCTGTTGCAGTATTATTTGTTTAATCACGCATTCTTAACTGCCTGAGCTGCTCAGTCACCACAAGGTGTAGACATGCCTAGACGACAGGGGCCTTTGGCCATGTTTATAGGCATAAAAGCATGGCTTATTTCGACATCAGTAAATCTTGAAGCGCTACGTCGGTAACAGCTATAAGCGAACCCGATGCAAAAGGTCACCTGCACTGTTCTCCTTGACAGATAGCTGGATTTATGAGGACTCCTGTTCTACGAGAAGATAATTGGCATGTGAACCAGTACCAGAGTTGAGTAAACGGAACATTTCTACCCCACGGTTGTCTACTCTGCATAGTGAAGATTTATGCTTCATGTAAAAGAATAGCACATCCAAGTGGACAGACGGCTAAACAGAGTTGAAATGAAAACAATGTGACAAGGATTCAATGGAGAATTTTGGCTCGTAAAGCTGCTTTTATTTTCGTTCTCATCTGCATTTAAGTTCAAGTCGAGGTTTATAAAAGCAGATTGTTTCATAGAACGCATTCTTAGTGGAGTATCATCCAGGCTTGAGCGATGCGATGGTAGTGAATTTCCCTTCTCCTTGATTTGATTTACAAGGGGGAAGAATGCCGAATTCGATAGACTCTACGAGGTGCAACAATGAAGTTGAGACTAGACGGCGTCTCTTTTCCATGGAAATCTAATGACCACCGTTCCTAACCCGCGTCTAGCTTTTAAAACTCCAACTGCGCTGCGATGGTTGAGGCAGAGGAAAAAATAGAGTCAAAGATGACACCCAAAGGAGGTACAGTGGTTTCATGTTTTCATAATGTTCCAGCTCTCTACACGAACCCTTCAGCCCCCAAACGTTGCACTTCTACTCGACGCCATAGCCCTCTATCAACACGTCAGCTGTCGAAAATCCCGACAATGGAGAGACAAAACTGGACTGTATTTTGAGCAGAATGAGACAAAAGTATTCTAAAAGTTTCCAGATAACGGCGTAGGAATGAAAAATACCCGTAGCGCTACTAGTTTCTTTTAAGGAAATAAAGAGGAAACTTACTTTTAAACTAATAAGGACTCTACAAAAGGGGATTATCTAGTTTTCAGACAGTGCCAAAAAAGTAATTCATAAACATCCAACTCAACTTTCCTGACAAATCCCACAGAAGTGCACTCATACCTGCATCTCAGCCTTAGCAACACGGCAGGCAGCGCCTAGGCCGACAACAAGCGGAGCCGGTAGGGTGCCCGAACGTAGACCACGCTCCTGACCACCGCCACTTATTATCGGCTCCAACCGAACACGCGGTCGCCGCCGCACGTATAGCGCACCCACCCCCATTGGTCCGTAGATTTTGTGCCCACTGATGGACATAAGGTCAATCTAAGAAAAGAGTGACTAGATTCCTCAAAAGTTCAAGGTTCAATCCAAGACAGAATAGGAACGATATTCCATACGTTCATCCTATTGACATCCATGGGAATTTTCCCCACTGCTTGGGCACCATCGGTATGGAAAAAAACCTTTCTGGCATGACATATCCTAGCAATGTCTTCAATAGGCTGAATAACCCCAATTTCGTTATTGACTGTCATTATGGATACAAGAGAGGTGTCCGGCCGGATAGCTCGTTCAACGTCTTCTGGCAAAACGATTCCGTTCGACTGGACTGGTAGGTAAGTGATCTGAAAACCTTCGTTTTCCAGGGCACGACAGGAATCCAGGACGCATTTGTGCTCCTCATAAAAGGAGTCAAGGAATATAATTAAGCTTACGATTTGAGAGGCGATAATATGGCGCTTCTTTGATGCGTAGAAGCGAGCGACACCCTTAACACAAAGATTATTGGATTCTGTGGCTCCACTGGTAAAAATTATTTCCTTTGGGTCGGCGTTTATCAGGTCTGCGACCCCGGTTCTAGCAGTCTCAACGGCGTTTTCTGTCTCCCAGCCATACATGTGTGTACGAGAGTGTGGGTTACCAAAAGAGCTCAGCATGTATGGAAGCATTGCATCTAAAACGCGAGGATCCTAGTAGATGATATTAATAAAACGGAAAATAAATTTACAATAGGCGTCGTGGCTTGAAAATCGAAGTACAATGGTCGCCTGGCTTCATTTGATGCAAAAGACGAGGGTCCAAAGGCTAAAGTAGTTTACGTAAGGAGGTGGAAACTGTTACCAATCACAGCTGGAGCACGCAGAAAATTACTCGAAGGCACACGAAGCAGACGAACGCCACCAAACATCGCAAGAGGCTACATGTATTCTGTATTAACCGGGTTGAGAAGATGAATTAAAACAGCATGCAATAGCCAATTAAAATACAGCTGAACCCTGATATTTGCTGCTTTTTACGTTTCTTGAAATCTTCCCATCCGCAACACTTAATTCCTTGTAGTAGACATACATTAATGTTTCAAATTAACCAAAATACCCCCTCACAAAAGTGTGGACAAAATTATTCATTGATTAATAAGTTTTGAATTATGAACAATGGTAGTAAAATAAGTTTGAATCTGTAAGTAAGGCCATAACGAAACCTCTTTCTTAAGCAATTTTCATTCCTAAGGCAAATTAATATGCCGTACAAATATGCAGGAAAACAAATTTAAGACTTGATATGATTTTGATTTTTTGTCCAAACCCGTTTGCAATTACTGTAAAGTATTTAAAACGACTTTGGCCATTTTTATAATACTTCGTAATACTTGGTTATTTTGAGGAACCAAGGCAATTTCAAAAACCCTTTATCCACGTACCTGTTTAGCATTGGCCTTGCGAAATGAAATTAGGAAGGTCATATAAGGGAGGGCAAAGCGGAAAAAGCTCGTCGTTAGTTCCCTTCTGAGGGTCGCTCCCCCCAAGTATGTCCGTGTGCTTTTTTTCCATTTAGATTATTTTCATACGTTCCCAAGAAGATGGTCGTAATATCGCTTACTATGGGCTGGTATTTGTTGCATCTCAGGCTTCGATAAGCATGCTTGGTTCCTCGATAAGTATCTTGTTGGCAATGCTTTTCTGAAGATTTTTTCTATGTTGTTGAGCTGCTGTAGCACCGTCTTAAGGTTCGATCTTTGAATTGAACTTTGTCTACAAATAATACTTTGCCAATTGTTTGGCACTATGGGCTGCCTTTTTACAACAGCCGCAATTTACTGCGAATGTGTTATTCAATAAATAATTTGCGGCTTTTTTCGCGAGTGTGTTTTTGTAAGTTGGTTATTTTCTTCTTTCCCAATACTTTCTCTTGGCTATCGAGTATTTCCCATGACCAGTTCATGCCAAATCGGTTCATTCAAGCGGTTTTTTAATCATCCTAAAGTAGTTCTAGGCTATTTCTTCATTTGTTCGAACTGCCTCTATATTTATAAAATTTTGATAGGTTTTTATTGGATTTCAAATATCAGTCTGTAAATTTGCCCATTTCTATTTTCCATTCCCTTTTAAAATATGCTACACTTTCGTGTTGAATTGCATCGCGCATTTCCACCTAGAACGAGGATGTGTATAAATTCACATTCTAAAACTTTTCCCCTGCATAATCACTTCAAATTTTGAAGTTACTATAATTTATCCACTTGTCACGATCCTTCTGTGAGCGGTTCAGTGGATTTGTTCAGACTAGCGTTTCGGGAATCTTTAATTGTTTCTGCTCAACATTCTAGCTCTCCATGTTCACCAACATTTCCAACAAACTGGCCACAACGTTCGGCCGTCCGTTGAAGTCCTCGACAAAACCCCCTACCGACTCTGCTTCTTCGACCCCTTTGGCTGAATGGCCGCGTGACGTGACGGTGTCGGGTGAACCACTTTTTACCCGTCACCTCACTTCCGCCGATTTAGACGCCCTCGAGGAAGCTGCCGGTCTCGGTCCGTCCAGTTGGTGGCTCGATGCGGAGCTCGCGCGCTCTGATTCCTGCCTTGCTGGCAAAGACGTGCTTTCCTATGAGGAGGAGGTCGCATTGACAGCTATGCTCCGCGCTCCCTTTGAACAGGCGGGTCCGATCCGATCGGCGGCGAGTGGACTGTTGGATCGGCTGAATGAGCTTGAGCGCTTACAGGCCCTTGCATTGGAGGAGGGTCGAAGGCGGGCACAGGGGAAGGAAAAGAGAGTGCGGCATCACTCCACTCTCCGTCTTGCAGCGAAATCGATCGACGGGGAGGAAGAGGAAGAGGCAGCTGTGGAAGGAAAAGGTGATGGTGGTGGGCTTCATCGCAGGGATACATATGCCGTGAATAAGCGTCCACCAGTCTCTTCCACTCCTAGGAAAACGCATCAACAGGACGCACTGAATCCTCGATATTGCAAGAGTCCTGAGCGGAGAGAAACAAATCGTTTGGAGGGCTGTGATCTGCAGAGAACGTACTCCAAGGTTGGTTAGTTTTTTATATTTATTATTGATGGGTTTAGAGCTCGAAACTAAGCCTTACTATATTCACGGAGATGTCTCGTGAGTTGAGTAGCTTTCAAGTCGCGTGTTTAACACGTGTTTGAGCGTTCTATATAGCAGTCGAAGTTGTGTTCCAAACTTTTTTCTCCCGATGAAATTGTAGCACTTGCTTATTGGCTATATCTCTCTACTTTTTGTTCATTACAACGTCCTTTTCATTAAGCCTGCTTGTTTCTACTCATACGTGATCTTAAATGCTTGGTTGCACATTCTTGCTCTTGTTGCTCACCTCATCTACAAAAGCAGATATTAGCTAGGTGTAAATGTTTGGCGTAGCCTTTGCGGCGACTTGTTTTTGTTATAGTAGACCATTGCTCTTTGAAATGAAAAGTAACAATGCCTGTTTATCAGGCTACAATCAATCAGGCCAATACTGGCTATTCTGTATGCTGGAGTGAAAAAAGAGAGGTTGCTAACACTTCACTAATTTGCGATATGCCTGTCTCAATCAAGGTCATCGTTAGACTAACCCACGTTATCGACCCCTCCGATCTCAACTCAGACACTTAAGTTAGCCTTTAAGATTGCTTCCCAGATTGACACTCCTCATCCGATTTATTCGTTATTGCTTTAAACCGTATTGACTTCGCGGAAGCTGTCCAATTCTCAAGACTTCAACAGCGGTGGAAGTCGTAACCCGCGCAAATCTGTGGCATATTCAGACGAATGCTTTCAGTGCATTCACTTGATTCCATGCTCTAGTCTCAGTTCGGATCCTTTTATCAGAGCAGAAGCTTTCACTCAAGCTATTTTGCGACCTTACGGGTTAGACTTTTAGCGCCTTTATACTTTGTGGAATTTGCATTCCAAAGAAGTTAAACGAAGAAACGTGAATCTGTCGTGCTTCGTCCCCTCCAAAAAAAACATTTAAAACCGAATCCCACTGTAGTGGTACCCAAGGAGGCGGTTAATCTGTTTTCTCTTCAATTTTCTCTCGCAGTTGATGATCTACTCCCAAGGTAAGTTGGCGCCCGATTATGCATGCTGAAAATGCGTTATGTTGTGTTGTTGATTCAACCGATGCAGCAGCCTTTCAGATTTCTGGTTTATTTTCCCTTTTTTCACTTAACTGGCCTTTCCTTCTTTATTGAGTTGCAATTTCCTGTTTTATTAAGCCTTTTGCCTTCCGTCCACTCCCCTACTTTTATGCCTTTTAGTTATAGATTGTTTAAGCAGGGGAGATCCCATCCCATTTCTTATGTTTGTAGCAGGTTTACCAAGAAAAAGGGCGGAGTTTTTGGCCTGACCTTCTGCAGTGATTTGAGGTGACCTCCGATGGCCGCTAGTACGCACGAGGTTATAAGGTAGAGGTATGCGTCAGGCTAACATTACCATGCGTTCTCCCTCGCTCCCCTGCCACGACCACCACTTTCTTGCCACTTTGAGTCCTCATGCATGTAGTACTTGTTGAATGCATTGGATATGATTTGGGCTTTTCTGCTTTACAAACTGAGTGTAAGTCGTATTCAAGGCTGCAGGAACTGCGGATAGCATTTGGAGATGGTGTAGTAGCAAAAACGCATCCCTCAGAAGCGGTGGAGAATTCCTCAAAAATAGGTGCATTACGTTGTGGGAGATTCTTTAAATCTTAGTAGCGAAGACTACCAAACGAATGGGTCGCGTCTGCTGTGCTAAAACAACGTATGACAGTGGGTTTCCCTTTGGATGGCTTGCTGGGTGACTGATTGACCCTTGATATGCGGCGGTTTTTGCATGTTCAACTTTTGTTGAGTGGCAAAGTATACCCTTGGTTATTACCGAACGACCTACTCACTAGTCCATATCATGGTTGCCACCTTTTCTTGATTTTACACAATTTGGGAATAAAAGTAGTACAGAAGGGGTAGTGGTGTTTGCTTACTCAGACAAAACTTTAGGAAATCGGGATGTTCCATCGCCCTGGATCGCCTTGAAAAATAATGCTTGACCCTTAGAAAATACTTTGTGCCCTCGTGTGATTATTTGAACCTACTTGGCTGTCGTACATGTTTTAATATTCAATGGAGGAAATCATTCATAAAAGCGTATGTGAATGTTCACTACGGGAGTTTGGAATGGACTAAGCGCGGAGACGATTTTAGCTTCTCTGAATCTTTTATATTCTATTCACTTTGCGTGGATTTTGTTGACGCATTTGTCGATTTGTGCCTGCAGATTACTTGACGATTAAAATTTTGCTTAATCTGCCAACCCTACGACCGCATGCAAACAGGTTGTTGAAGTCTTGCGTGAGAATCATGAAGAGACCATCTGTTGTTTGTGTATGGTCCTAATTTTCTTCTCACAGAATTCGCTGAACCGACTCCACGTGGGAGGTGAGCTCCAACGCTCCCTCAATGCCAACCTCGCGGCCTCGGACTTGAGTGGCAACTCTACCCAACTCATGGGTCGCACCTTCGACGCCGAGGAGTTAAGCGATGTTTTTCCCAGTCCACGAGCCTCTGTGGAGCGGCTTAGTGCTACTAATCCCCCGCCTCCTCCCACACCTTCCTCTGAGCTGCCTCAAGGCGCCACGCGTCACCTTACTTTTGTCCGCCATCCCACTCAATCACGAAATCTTCAGCGTGCTGACACTCTCGTTCCTCGTTCCTCTGCTTCACCGATGCGCAGCGCTTGTCCACAAGCCGCTGCCGTCAATGAACCTCAACACAAACTCTCCGCTCCTGATGTCATGGTTGTGAAAACCAGTGACTCAGGGTCTAACATCCTTCCTACCAGCATGTCGGATGCCATGGCACTGGTGCGCGAACAGGAAATGAAGCTCCGCGCGTCTAGCGGACGAACAGGTGAAATCAATGTTTCTCTCACAAGCTCTATCGATAGTAATGGAGGTGGCCGTGGTCGGAGCACCGATCGGTTGAATAAGTCTCTCCAGGGCGAGGGTGGCAGTTTGTCTCATATTTTTGAGCAGCGCGAGGTAAAGGATGTTCCTCCACGCTATGACCCTGGGGGTAAACGTGCGATTGGAAGTGACTTGTTGCGGAATAAGTCCTCCTCACAATCTAGTTTAAAAGACATGGCTTCGTTGACAGAGATAATGCGGGCACAGGCAGAATCACTGCGAGCCTCAGGCGAGCAGGTGATGCAGAAGGTACGCTCTCGGGGCTCTCTTTCTCGATCGCTAGAGGGTTCATTGAGAGGTTCTGGCTCGTCGATTGGGAGTAGAGAGGCCTCGCCTCGGCCACCGCCAGCGGCTGCACCATCTCAGAATGAACCTCTTCGTCACCAGTCTATCGAACGACCTACCGAGCTACGCGACTCCGGCGCTACGTATGATTTGAACGCTACTCGTGCATCATTAAGTAGTAGTATTCAGTCTAGTGATGTTGTACTGCCAAGGAAGTCTACTTCTCCGGTGACAATGCGTCGTCCACCACGTGAAAGCATATCCAACATTCCTCCGCCTCTCGCTTTACCTATTGATGTGGAAACTACCGCACCAGATACACCATCGACTGCAAAAACTGCTCGTCCAGGAAGCTACTTGGAGCGGTTGCACAACGCCGAGCACGCAAGCAGCGCGGTGGAGGCTTGGGTGGCCGACACCTTGACTACAATGGACTCAGACACACTGAATATAAATTTATCTGCTTCAAGCGAGTCATTCGGTGGCTTGCGAGATAGTTCTGAGACCTACGCGTTGCCGGAGCAATCTGAAGAACGCCCACGGGAGTTGTCACGTCCTAGTGGGCTTCGAGCCCCGTTGCCAAGGTTGGTGAAACCGCCACAAAACCTTGTGGCAGCGAACTCGGAAAACGTAATGGCCAACTCACAGCGTACATCGACTGCGAAGACACCCACCACACCTACTGGAGGGCCTTCGACGATTATACGTCGGAGAATAGCCCCCACTGCGATTTCTGGTGGTGAAAGAGGAGGGAGAGGGATTTCATCAATCCGTCCACCAAGTATTCCTCGTTCACAACCGCAGAATAGGACTTTGACTACGGTAAGGAGTTCCTCAGCCCGTGGGAGTGCCAGAGGACAGACATCACAGTTGCGACCACCGACAAGGGTGAAGCTGCCCTCTTCATTGCCGAGAGGTCGTTTTACTCGAGGCGGTGGGAGTGTACCGGGGGTGCCCTCGCATAATCCTCTACCACCAGGGTGATACGTATTTGTCTTTATTTCTCCCTTTCTCTCTCGACACATTTTTTTCTGACCTGATTATGCTGGTTCGGTATCTATATTTCCTTGAATAACACACGTGGCTTACATGAGACATGTACGCTTGGGTGAGGAGGCTTGTCAGTGGTGACAGTGTGTTTGAGCGTGTGTTATTTTGCTTCATTTCTTGTATGTGTGGTTACGAGGGTGTTCAGAGCCAGTGTTGAAACATCTGGCAGGGGCTTTTCCTCATCCAAATTGGTTGGATCCCATTACACGGGTAATAAGGGTCATTTACTCAAACATTACCTTGTTTGGGCGGAAATAGCCCATAACGGTAGCCAGGAAGGGGGGGAGGAGGGTGGTACTGCCTCACCTCATCCAACACATCACTTTGACGCTATTTATCCAAGTGATAGATGTCGCTCTTTCTTGGAATTGAATAACCACACAAGAAGAGTGCTGACAGTTAGGGAATGAGAGCGAGGCGAAAAATGGGGTGATCAGAATCGGATTATTTGCCTCGTGCATTGAGAAGCTCAATTCACCCGCTTGAATCTACTCGACCAGTGTAGCAGAAAATCGTCGATGCTCTTCGCTATTTCACATAGTCAGTCTATTAAGTGCTTCACTACGCATCCCATGTTATCCGACGTGCTAAGAACCTGATTGGTTTATTAGTCGACCATTTGAGAGTGTGCGGTCAAACGATTTGCTGAAATTCTTTAACCATAATCAAAGCATTTAATGGTATAATGCGAGTTGACTTGTCCCCAAGTATGCCAAAGATGAGTGCTTTGTTGTATTGTGTTTTCATTGGTCAATGCTAATTTGCCCGTCTTTTAGAGATCCTGATTAGTCAATGCATTGGATTTGGGTCGCGAAACATCGACGTTTTTATAAACCAGTCAATCAATTTAAAGAATTCAGCTTCCTAGCTAACCTATTAATGGACTGTTAAATTCGTGTAGGGATTTTATGGAATTTGAGTTACATCTGACTCAAATCCTACTCAACTAAGATTTATCATTTGGTGCTAGTGTGTAATGTGATATTAGGAAGGAAACAAAAAAAGAGTTGAAGAATCAACAACTGTTCATTTGGATTGATAGAACACATTGGAGTAGTACTTGGGGGCATGGAGTCATTGTGAAATTACTTTGCAAGAAATTACAAAACTGTGCAAGTGGGTGGTAGTCATTAGCACAAACACCTAGGCTCACAGTCGAGTGTGATTGGCTAATCGATTTCTTCCAGGTTGACACGACACCACTCACATCTGAGGGCTGATACATGCATGCTACAAGTGACGTGACAACTAGCCAAAAATGACTCTCATCTGAAATGGAGGATACAGTGATGTTCACTTCGGGTCTTTAGACCAGCGGCGTGTGTGCGTACAGGTTTAGTACCTTTGTGTGCGTTCACGTCTTGGGTAGTTGTTCAGAGGCCCTTTTAACCGGTATGGGTGTCAATGATGCCTGGAGAATGGCATTGCATTGGTACAACAGAACTTGGTTGATCGGATTGATAATGGGGATCCCGCAAAATCTGATTTGTGGACTCCTTCGTGTAGCATTGGTTGCCGTAAGAAAAACGGGTAGGAAACCAGTGGGAACTTCGTAAACATCGCTTTCTCGTGACACAGCGATCACATGCAAAGTGGAATTGACAGTTGAGAAGTAAATAAAGAGGGGAATAGAAAGGGAGGTGGCTGAAGCTACTTTGTTTGTTGAATTTGGAAATGAATTGCACAAATACTTATTAAGAGGGCTTGCTTTAGAAATCAGCATGGTAAAAAAAGGCGAGTGCAGCAACTTTTCTAGTGTTCTTCTTGATTAACTTACATTTAACAGGAGGATGTAATCCAAAAAAGTGTCCCATTCGATAGAACAATCGCACTTTATGATAGTGCATTTTATGATGGGCGAGATGGTGTGCAGATGAGATGATAAGATTTAAAGATGGATAGCAGATTGGACAAGTGAGGTCGCATTGTTCTCACAAAGTCTGCCTTCGATTGCATTGGTACAATCTGCGAAAGGGTTTGATAGGAGTGCAGTGAAGGGCACACATCTCACTTCCACAATAACTGTGCGTACACACCGCTGATGCACATCCGTGTCAATGGTGGGGCATGCCGCACTGAAAGGGAGTCCATTTGACCTCTCCAAACAATCGATTGTACAATCCCCTTGAGGTCGGAAGCACAGGCACTGTGATCAGCATTCCGTGTGCTTGACCTCACTCCATTAGGGGCAGTTGCCTCTCAGTCAACTTGCATGTGTCTACACCTGACCTACTTCTAGTGAGAATTTTCCGCACCCACAGACTGGACCTAAGAGGTTGCTCACCCACTCCACAGGCAGATTAATGCCGTCAGCCCACACAACCAGTGGTGCATCCTAAGTGACGTGCAATTTGTGCGAACTCGTAAATGTGGTCCTCTTCATCCTTGGCTGCAGAAAGGTTGTTTCACTCGACTTCTAACCACTACCTCGGTGGATCCGACAACGTCTAGCATTGGTTTGTCAAAGTGGAGGCCTACACTCAAGAGAACATAGAAGTAGTGGGGAACCTACGAGGCACATTTGGACTACTCTGCATTCCAACGTCACATAAAAGACTCCAGTCCGACTCAAGTTGGTAGTGCAAGGACAATGTGCTTCCCCACACGCTGAAGCACACCGCTCTGAACGGTGTAGGCAGTTGGACACTCTTACAATTGATATGAGGTGTGGCCGTCTACCGAACACAAACACCCTCGTTGCTCCATCGTGAAGTGACCTCCCAGCAACGACGTAGTGAGAGCCGAAACAGAGAAGCGGTCACCCCACCACGAAATCACCTGACTTTCTGATATACCATGTGAATGACAAGTTTTGCGTCCTCGACAAGTGGTAAGGGCAAATTGGCTGTGCATACTCGTCTGTCAGTCGCAGTGGCCTTCAACAGTGAATAAAATATTCCACTGAGTGGATATGCAACTGTCAATGCACATCAACCATCCCTCCTACACCGCCTCCACCACCAAAATGACCACTTGGTGTTCTACTTGCTACTTGCTATCCACCAAGCGTTGACTGCAAGCTTCCGTGGTGTGCGATTAAAGAGGAATTTGTAGGCCATGTTTGCCAGCAGGTAGGCCACCTTGCCTCATTATGACTTCATAATAGTGCAACATCAATGCTAAATATCGGCAGGTGGAAGCGTGGGATTTCGAGGTGAGTTGTGGCGTGATGAGGAGGTGTTTGAATAAATGAATTAAAGTAGGAAAAAAAAGAGAAAGAAGAAGAAGTGAATGACTGGGACGCCTCTAAGACGAAGGGGAGGTAGGGAGGAAGGAAGGAAGGAAGGAAGGAAAGAAAGAAGGGGCTGGTTCCCCACACTGCGACATTCCCCCACGTCATTCTCATAACAACGGCTCACATTGCTTACACTCAAGCAAATTACACTAGACAGTGGATAGATAAAGTGGCGATCCGCTTAATTTAGCGCTTTTTCCACTCCAAATCACGCAGCAGTGTGTGCGGATGAGGTTTGCTGATCTCTTTCCAATCGCTCTTTCACCAATTCCTTCATCTGGGGAGCAGGGCTGCCTTGAAGGCGGATTCTAAGAATGGGAGGGCATGGAGTGCACAATGGAAAATCTGCTTGCACGAAATAGATGGATGGCTGGGTCGCTAGTGGGAAATGATATAAAGGAACGAAAGAATGACTTCGTCACATCCCACGACGCCATTTCACAATTTCACCCTTATAAAACAACGCTTTTTAGGTTTCTGTTGCTTATTCTCCTCCCATTAATAAATGGGTGTCTCCATTACGCTTTTCTGCCATGACTTTATACATTTCTGACTTGGTTTCGTTAATTAATCCATGGGAACATATCTTCACGTGTTTTTATACGACTCTTTTTTTACTTTTTCGCACAACTTCATTAGTGCGCTTTTTCACGTGGTGGTTTTAAGCCCTAGCTAAAAACTTACATTCCGTCAAACTTTGCACCATATTCTTCCTTTCTAATCCATCTTTAATTTACGGGTCCTGTGGTAGAAGGGAGGAGTGCAGTGGTTCACGCGAGGAGGAGAGAAGGTGAACTACTAACAAAGTTCCTGTCACCTCATCTTCACTTCACACAACTGGCCAACGAAATGAGTACATGGCCTTAAAAAGGAAGAAGCACTCATCCACTGAGAAGGCTGTTTCAAACTGTGTAGCACGTTTCATTGACCACCTCCATGTACCCTTGTCCTCGCTCACCCATGCACAAACCCATGTGGTCTCATATCCACGGCATGCACAACCGTAAAACGCTGTACGTTCTCCACCTAATAGGACGTCAATACGTGATGACAAATTTAACGCACAAACTTTGGCAATGGGAACGACTTGGCACCCTCACATTAGCATGCTTTACTCTCCGACGACGAGTGACACATTGCATTGCATTGCTTTGCGAGTGGTTAGTATCTGACTTGTGAAAATTGTGCCGGGGTGAGAGGAAAGAGGTCAGCAGACAGTAAGTAGCATCTTTTTATTTCTTTCTCACTTCTTATCTTTTTGCCGTCTCTCAGTGCTATATGTTTGGCTGAATATTTCTGTCGATTGTGGCGGATGCGTAACTTAAGCATTTCCTTTTATTGCTTCGACTTTCCTTTCGATGATAGCGATATAGAAGACTCATGCTCTCGAACGTACTTCGGATTCCAGCCCTATTCACCGTTGAAGTTTTAAAGTTCTCCGCTTCTAGACAATAGAATTGTAGCTCAGATACGTTGAGTTGCATGGCCACTACAAAGCCTTGTTGGAATGTTTCGTCATCTACCTCATGCTAAGACAATGCAGTGTTAAGCGAAATACCCTCAGAAATGTGACGGTACCTCTCCTCCTCTCTGCATTGCCGTACTACAGTAAGAAGGCTTCTGTCTTGTAAGACTAACACTTGTTCCATTAACCGACCCACTAGCTTCGAGTGCCCTCCATGGGGCGGTTAATCTCACACACCACCCGAGCTGAAATTCATCGAGCAGATAGTCACACGTCTACACAAGACGCCTTGAGTTGAAACTTGACGTACTTCGGAACTCGGAAAGGTTCGCCTGTAGACGACCGATAGTAAAGCTGTTCAATCAACCAACACTGCACCACAATGTTTGTTTCGCATTATAGGCCCGTCACAGAGAGCCCATTCAGCAGTTTCCACCATTTTTACTTCTCAACTAATAAGATGTAAGACAATCGTTTTAAAAAACCCCTCAAAATTTCTTGAATAAACACTGACAGATTGTCTCCATCCACTCTAATAAAGATTATGCAAATCTACAGCCGGGTAAAATTCATCATGCAACAGGTTAAACCAACATGACGTGAGTGTTTGACAGGAGAAAGATGTGGAAGTGGGAGCAATGCGCTCACTTAGCTCACTTGTGCTTTGTAATGCACACGTACAAACGCAGCTCACAACTGCCAGACACTAAGGTACTCTCCGAAAACATGGAAGACATCTCCAAACGTACTTAGAGACTAGGAGCAACAGAACGTCTCGGACGTGGTGTAACTCGTGCGTAACCAAGTAAGCCAGATTTCAAAGGGCCCAAAGCCCGTCCGTCTTAACATGACTTGCATCGACGATTGAGGAATTTTGCCCTTAATTGCCTAAATAAAATCAAATACACCATTCTAGTTGGACTGCAACGGAATAGGAGGAAGTAGCTCAGCGACTATCTCGCGGTTCTGATGCAACAGACCGCAAGAAGTGATTAACGAAGTACAAAAGAGCTAGGAGACCGCTGACACACATGGATGACCACCCCGTTAAAGCGTGGACACAAACCGCGGAGACTCAAGAACTCATGCGACACAATGCGGAAAAGCAACGCACCGTCACCCAGTCATGAGGTGCACCTGGCATGCGGAACACACCACCGGTGAAATGACTTCTAACGGATAAAACTGCGCATCCAAAAATACTTTAACACACGAGCACATGCCACAGCTTCAAGGGTTAAGGCAGCAGTGATGCACCCATCAGCACCACTTTTAAGGTAGAAACGATACGCAGTACATCCAACCCTCACCTGAATGAGACCTATGAGACCTCTCCCCATGATGACGAAGACGCCCTGAATGAGCAAAGGCAGTCCCATTATAAACCCGAAAGGCACCATGGAGTGGGTGAAATGTCGACACGTTACGCTATGGTCAATAAATAGAACTTCCACGGAATGCTCAGTTCAAACCAAAAAGACGCATGCCTGCGAAACACCACCGCCCCTAAATAGTCGATTTATTTATGACACACTCTAACACTAAAAACGACGCAAATGCAAGGATTCAAAAGGGCAATTTAACTTCAGCTTGACAGAATTGCAAGCTGCAACATGGGCAAAACACACAAGGACGTGAGAAAGGTGGAGGGGAGACGATGTGGGGAGCACTGGCGGTATCCGATCGGCTGGCTGCCTAGACGACGCCAGTGAGACGCGTGCGGCCCATGTTAAGCTGCCAGACATTGAGATTTTCATAGGCGTCAACCACCTCGTTGACCTGCGCAGGGGTGAAGCCCTTCGTGGCACAGCGCTCCATCACGTCGGCAAGGCGGGTGGTGCCGTCGCCGGCAGAGAGCAATTCGCGAACCACCTGGTATATGAGGTCCTTGTAGGACGCCAGGCTGTGGGTGCAGAAAAGAGGAGAGTTCCATCAGGTATTTGTCGCCAAGGCCATAGAGATATCCACTATGCTGATGAAATCTCCAGTTTTCTTAGTAAAGAATCCGCTTTACATTTCGGCCTATTACCTCAAAGGTAATTAATCCTCCCTTAACTTAATAATTGCACGTTCACTTGGTACGAAATGCCCAATCGAGAACAAGTGCTACTGTTCCTTGTTGAGAGCAATGGGTGAAAGTCCAAGACTGCTTAGTGAACAGAGCGCCATGGAATCACCAAAGACATTGCAAAGGTATGATTCCTGAAAGTTAGACAACCTCAAAAATCGCCGTGAGCCAAGACCCAGTTGCGCCAATACGGTGTGGTGCAAATTTGTCGTGAATCCTCCGATTGATTTCAAACCACTACTTAATGCTAACAAGCCAACAAAAAACGGATTCAACTAAAAAAAGGTTCCAAATAAGACTGAGATATGTTACTTACCGGCTGCGATCATGAGGTCCACCTAGCGGGTTTTGCACCGAGGCGCGACTGGCCTCCATCAGCCGCATGGCCTCGTCCACATCGGACTTTGTAACCTCGGAAGCGGCGCGAAGTCGAGCGCGAGCAGTGGAGAGGCGGAGGATGGCAAGGAGAGTGCGCGCGCTGGTGTACGTCATCTCCCGGTTGACTCGAGCCTCTTTGCGCATTTCCACATAGGCGCCCACCAGGTAGTCGGTGAGATGAGCGGGCACAGTGGGAGTAGGCTGGGCGCGAGCCACTTTGATCAGCCGACGCAATTCAACCAGGGAAAGGAAACGACTGGTGCTGCGGCTATCACTGCTGCCGTCATCGCTACCACCTATTGTGTCAGTGATAGTGGGTGCGGAACCGTGTGAGTGCACGTAGGTGATATGCTGTGCCAGACGCATGTCGTTTTCTCTGAAAAAATGAGACATTCCTGACTAAAAAACGAACGCTTACCTTTCGTGTCTCAACGAACAATGTATGCTACTGATCAGAAAATGAGTAAGCAATGTGCAAATCAATCAAATGACATCACGAAACAGGTGAGTTAATGTGACAAGTGTCAGCCTCTATTGTGACAACGTTTAGGTTGCTCGATGAAACTTCACCACTCCTGAATTCTATCATAGCATTGACCATCAAATAAATACATGAATCAACGTAGCGGAAGGTCCCGATTAAAATCAACGTGAACCAATAGCCAAAAAAGCTAAGTAGAATGCAATGAGGAAATAACAAATCGCTCTCAAATGGCAAATACCGAAGTAAGGAAAAAGCGCACTGCGAACCAGAAAAGTAGCGGTTCGCTAAAACTTCGCCAACGGTACATGGACGCCAACAATTGATAGTAAGAACAAAAAAAACCCTCCTACCTATCAGGACGATCCTGGATAAGCCAGAGGAGGTCAAATCGGGAGAGGAGTGCAGCGGGCAGATCGACGTTCTGCTCAACAGAGCGGTGTGGGTTGTATCGACCGTAGGCAGGGTTGGCTGCGGCCAGTAGCGCCACACGCGCGTTCAACGTAGTGAGGATGCCTGCCTTTGCGATGCTGATAGTCTGCTGCTCCATGACCTCGTGGATGGCCGTACTGAAAAATGAGCACGAGGGATAATCTGCTCCTCCATCCTTTGACATTAACCCCCTCTGTCACCAAAAAACTACCCACCGGTCGAAATCAGCCATCTTGTCGAACTCGTCGATGCAACACACCCCCTGATCGGACAGAACCAGCGCTCCACCTTCAAGTGTCATTTCTCCAGTGAAGGGATCCTTTATAACAGCGGCGGTCAGGCCAACACCGGAGCTACCACGACCGGTAGTGTATTGGGAGCGGGGGCTAAGACGGTTAACAAAACTCAAAAGCTGTGATTTGGCAACACCTGGATCTCCCATCAAACAAATATTAAGGTTGCCACGGATTCTAAGGCCCGCCTGAGGACGAATCTCCACACCACCAACGAGGAGGAGAAGAAGAGCCTTCTTGACGTCCTCATGACCGTAGATCTCAGGCGCAAGGGATTGCGCCATAAGATTATACATATCAGGGTCAGAGAGACGTTCAACTTCTTCTGCCGTAGGTTCTAAATCGAGATTCGGCTCGGACTCGTTCAGCAAAGTAATGGAGTGAGCTTCCAGGAAGGTGTCAGCCAGAAGAACACCGGTCGAGCCTGCCATGGCAGCAACAGTCCTTCCTCCAGCTGTTCCACGTGCGGAAGGCAGGAAAACGCCCGTTACAAGGATGTGGTCGCCTGGCTGCGCAAGACGGGTATTCTCTCCGTGAGCGTAGACAGTGAGGCCGCGAGGTATATTACCGACAGGAACCTAGGTTTTAAAACAATTGTTGGACTGGCGTCATTCGGGACCGAAAGAACATCCCAGCATTCAATACCTGGTCTGAAAGCTCCTGAATACGAAGTTCTTGGAATTTCTGGAACTTAGAACCACGACTTTGCAGCTGCAGTTGACCTGCACTGCTCGCTCCGGCTCCCTTGCAAGCGGCAGTCTGACACACAACCAGAGGCATGAAACTGGGACTTGTAATCTCCTAAAGGAGAGAGAAGTCAAAGAAAGCGAACTCTATGCCTGGTAATAACAAGTTAGACGCTTCACCTGATAAGTTTCGGCACCGCAGCGGTCGCAAGTGTACGTGGCAACACGCAAAAGAGGCTTCACCTCAGTTGTACGAGAAACAACTCCACGAACTTGGATCAAGTGGCCGATACTGGATGCCAAAACTTTTCGCACGCTCATGGGTTTGAAGTGAGAGCGAGCTACGAAATAAACCTCACTAAAATATGGAAAGACTATCCACCAACCTGCACTAGTGACCGATGAAGACACTGAGGATATGAGACTCACAATCGCCTTAGAAGCTCTGGAGGGAATTTGACCCTTATTTCGCGCATATCGACAGCAGATGTTTGGGCGTTTTGTTGGACTCCAGAACCAAGTTCGGTCCCCGCATCAGCCATGTGCAACCTTTGCTCCATTCGTATTCTGTGGTCAATATAGATGTCCAGTACATCACGAATTTGAGACTAAATAGAGAATATCTTTCAAACTCAAGATCCTATTTTACATCACCCTCACGGTAGTCGGGAAGAAGATCATCAATAGCCTCAGCGAACAACTTCTGGAACCTAACAGTATTTAGTTCTACTGCAGTAGTTAAATCTTCGTTGACATCCCACAGATCGTCAAGGAAGATGCGAATGACGCTTTGGCTGCGATTGGCGATTTTATGCTGGAGGAAGATTAAGGAACGCGAACACTACCAGCTGCTCCAGATAAGGAAAACACTTTTTGCCATCGGTTTCAGCCTTACAAAACTCCTTCAGAAAACTCTGGACCTCCTTCTTGTCGGAGTCATAGTCCCGAAAACGCACACGAGCCATACAATCAAATACAAATACTCGAAAGCACCTCTTCCACCCAAATAACCTATGCCTAAACACTCAAACAATTTTGATGTTGCAACATTTGTAATAATCCTTTAAAATCAAGTCAGTAAAACCTAAAAATTGCCATTTTTGCCTTAAAGACGTAATAAAATTTTTGCTTGAGAAATAAACCTGCAAAAATACACTCATGGATTTAAAAATTTTAGAATAATTAGTAAATTAGTTAAATAACAAAACAAAAACTAAAATTTTATGAATGATTTTAAACCGACCAAAATACTGCGTCACATCGTAAGGACTTGACATTTTGTTTAGCTATGCGGTGCAGTCGTGCAGCCACTTAAGTCTCCGCAGTCTGTGTTTTCGTTCGTCGCCGTGGTCTTCTGGTTAATGCGGCGGCCTCTCCGCCTTTCTTTGTGTCAGTAACTCATTTTTTGCCGTTGTACTATGACTTTTCGTAACTCTAGGGAAGACTCGGGGCTCTATAATAGTTGTGGGCAAATGCTCTCATGTTTGGCCATTTAGTGATACAGATACGCATTTTTGTAGTGGCTGGATAGCTGATTCGAGGCTACTTTAAGCTGCAGATTTTCCGTTAAGTTACGTGAATAAATGTAATTTAGTGCGGTTCCTATTTTTCACCAGTTCGGTGCCTTTGTCCACCCGCCGACTATAATGATTCTGATACATTTTTGACGATTACTGCCAATGTGGCATTCCGTCTTCCCTTTCTCACGGTAACTCGACACATAGTGTAAGAACATATACTACTGCCGCACATAAAACATGGGGCCCACTGTAGCGCCCCGAGTCTTTCCTGTAGTTGTGAAGAATCATGGTACTACGGCTGAAAGCGTGTTACAGGCTTGCAGAATGGCTGCGAGGCTACTAGCATGCCTCGGAGGCCATGCCGGTGAGAGGAAGCACGACTTGCGGGGACTTAAGCGATGGCGTAGCCAAACTCAAAGTTCAAAGTGTCATTACTCGGCGGTCATGCTGCACATCGGAGGCGTGGCATGCGACGAGTCAAGTGGCCCTACAGTTCAGTAATACGTGTCTGCTTGATTGTGCTCCTTAGGCGAGAAGCCGACAGTGCACCCCAAAGCTGCGACTAAGTGGACTCAGTTGACCTCTTAGGGGAATGGAACTCCGACCCCCCTTGACTGGTGGTTCCCTTTACACGTTTATCATGCCACTTAAATAAAAGGTATTTTCTTCAACTAACCTTCTTCATGGGTGTAAAGATCATGTGTTTTGTTTTAAAAAACCGACATGGGTTCTGAGAAGCGGCTTGTAGATACCGGACATACCCTTCGTGTTCTTCTCCAAAGCCTACTTTAAGCCATCTTAAGAGTTTCTTTAGCTCCATACGCTTAGACGATTTTTGGGGCCATCGCAACTGAAGTGATGGTGGGTGATACACGAAGGAATTGCAATAACTGCCGAAAAGAGCCTTTTGCAGCACACCTCCAGGGTCGTGGAATGGGTAGCCGCATGGTTTAAACACAAAGGTAGTCCGCACCATAACATGGCTGCCAATCACCTCAACGAGTCGGTAAAGTTCGCAGTGAGGAGGTGTGGGAGTGGGGCTGCACCTCTGCACCAAAAATGCAGCGCTTGATCAAGCTCAACGGTCCCTGTATCGACGTTCTTTGCGCTACGCCCCAGTCAGGTAGGCCTGAATTTCCCCTCCCCACCAGCTCTGAAAACGGTCTCCCTTCTTATAGGCTTCAGACAAGTTGGAGGATGTTCATTCAATTTGCCCTTGGGCTCTGTCTCGCGCAGATCAAATGCAAATCCCGGGACTTTCCCGCCTCAAATGGCAACGTGGGCAAGGAATTCTAGGAAGTGAAACCCATGAGCCTCGGAGTTGTTTTGGTTATTGTAGCGTCCTGAAACTTCCTCTAAGGTAAAAGAAGGCATAGTACTAGGACAGAATACATATATTCCGGAAACAAGGGGACTAGGGGCTGCTAGCACGACCTGGAGGCCAGCCAACTGGCTGGTACAACATGGCCGCTCAAGTGACCGGAACCGGCCGGCCGAACAAAGTATTACACTTATGATACTTAAGTCTCATTCTCTACGTGGTAGTGAAGCCGACCTGAATTTTGTCTAAGGTACCTTCTTCACTTATCAGGTAGCTCCAGTCATGACAGCCCTTTCGTCACTGGATGCAGATGCTGATGTTATTTGCAACGTCATACTCAAAGTAGTTGCAAAATCTTTTCGCAACTCGGAATGCCTCTGCGCATGACCTACACATGTCACCAACAATGAGAACAGAGAGCTTCGGCAGTTACGGTTAATTATGCTGAAATGTTCTCATACCAATGTATAAAACTGGGGAGAACAGGCATCGTGAGACATGAGATAGACGCGGGATAGGCTGGACCAGCCACCCAGACACACCAGCTCCTCCGCTAGAAGAAGTTAATTATGTTATCGAAAAGATGATTAGGGAAGAAGTTGCGAAATCGTTAAAACTGCCTTGGCCTCGCCGATTGCTCTAGTAAAAGGAAAGGGCAGAAGCCTTCGGCTATGCGCCGAGTACAGAAAACTGAAGAAAAATAAAGAAGGGAAATGTCTTCTCACTACCCCAAATCAAAAACTCGTTAAACGCCCTACACGAGCCAAAGCGGTTCTTCATTGAAGACTTAAAATCGGGTTATTGACGGACGTGTAGAAGCGGCAGAAGCAGGGTGTAATGCTTTGTTTGTACGTTAGCAAGTCCTATGTTTTTCTACAAGATATTCACTCAGTCCGACTTCAGGGAAGACATGAAACGCTACACAATTTCCACTAATACGAAGCGAACCGTTTTGAAACTAATTCAATAAAGCAAATATAAAGGGCTGAAAAGTTCAAGAAAACTAACAATACTTTTAAGAACTATTTGGCTAAGTTTCGACAAGGATTGTAGTGTAGGAATTCCTTATAAGGGGAGGCAACACTGAATACGCCCTTTGTAACCATCGGAATTTTCGACTTCATAGCAAGCGAAGGAATGAAGCAGGGCTGTTTAATAACTTTATTGATTCGTTAGAGACTCGCTGCAACCAACTCATTTAAACTAATATCTTATATTCTGTGTGTTTTCCGACCGCGTAAAATCAAGGAAGCTTTTTTACTTAATTGCTTCTGGATGCAACATAGGTACATTTTATTAAGTTAATACGAATCTATTTTATTGCCCGATGATTTAAAAACCCTTCTTTAGATTCCTATTGGCTAAGGCCTGTTGAGACCTTATCGAGTTCTGTGGTTGGTTTTTGCTACTAAGTCCAATGCAGGTTTCCTGACTTTAACAAAATGGCAAAGCTGTCTTACGAAGTCATTTTGCTGCATGTTGTTATTCCCTTGGGGCTGTTCTTTGGTAATGCTTTTAAAATTCATTTCTTTCCTAGCCTCGACAATCCGTTACAACCTCTTTTCCTTTATTTATTTCCTACTATTTTTGGTCTCACCTTTCATTCGACGACCACAAGATGAGGGTAGCAAGGGTTTGCTTATATTTACTCCTCTCCATGTCCTTCAGCTTCTCTAAAAGCCTTCTTAGTTGTTCTGGCTACAACAAGTATTCTATTTACTTTGTCTCATCCTTTATTGTACTTAATTCTATCGATCAATTCATCTTTCGATGGGCCTCTTTCAAACTGTAAGTCGGACCTGTCCTAATCGCCCTCCCTTTGCATAGGCTCTTCTGAATATAGCATTGCTTCGGCTATTGGGGTTCAAAAGTAAGTTGAGGAGTTTTAAAATAGTTGAATTGCTCTAGACTCAACATGGAAATCTATCGTGCGATGCGGCTTGTTTTTCCGGACCCCATGGTTCTGCTCATTTCAATCTTTGCTCTGGTCTACCTTTCACGGAGAAGAATACATCATCATGCCCTCAATCATTGCTCTGACGAGGAAGCTACACACTCTAGCCCTGAAAACACTGAAACAGGAGAAAATTCAACCGGCTTTCTGCGTTCTGCAGAGGTCCCTAGGATTCCTGTAAAGCGGCCTGTCCCCACTGCGTCATTTTCGAATGTCTGGATGCTCAATCTCCTCACCGTAGTTTTAGTGGCTGCTGCGGGTGTTATCGTCCCATCTCTCCTCTCTGCCTTCTACCTGCTCAGCTTTTATGTCACCTGCACCTACTGGTCCTCCTGTAAGACTGTCCATAACCGAAAACTCGCCTGGACCCGCATTGTTCTCCTCATCTACAGTGCTCTCCACCTCTGTCTCTTCTACCTCTACCAGTTTGAATATGCACAAAGTGTTCTCAAAGATGGATCCTTTACCGCTAGGTTTGTGTGTATTTCGCCCGTCATTGATGGTGTCATTTAGATTACTGGGGCTTAATTATCTAGTCCGCGTGGATTGCACGCGACCGGGAGAGGTAACATTTCCCTCTGACAAGCCCCTCTTTGTTTTCTTCGCGCCTATTGCAACACTCTTTGTGTATTTGGTGGCTGCAGTTGAGATTATAACCAATAATGACACTGACTTGCATGGCAGCATGACCAAATGGGTAAGTTCGGCTTTGTGCTTCCCCTAACTTGTAGATTTTATTGCGGAACTTAAACCTCTCTACGGCAACGCGTCGGCATTCCTTACTGCAGCGACAGGTAAGGTGGAAGAGGATGTACTTTTATTCCCCAACCACTTGCTTATTTCGTAGCGTCAGCAACCCACAGATGAGCTGAATCAGCAGGACCCATCAACGAGTTTGAATGAGCCACTGCTTTTAAACACCAATCAGAACTCTGGCCCAGATACTGTGGCTGGTCCGCTATCACAGATTGATCAATCCAATGTCGATCAGACTCTCATTGATCTGGATGATCCGCCTACCACAGAGACTGTTGTGAGTCTAGTTTCTGTTTGCTTATGCTCAAATTTCCTCTGATCTGTGACTATAATTGGTGGTAAAGCGTAAGGCAGTACAAACTTGACTATTGATGCTTTTCGTTGTTAAGGCTTTGCTTGGATTCTATGATTTGTACATGCCCGAAACGATGAAATTAAATACCTCCTTTGCTAAGGCGACGATGTTCGCACTTTGGCTACTAGACCTTTTAAATTATTTGTTTATGCTCTGTGAAGCGCTGACTCTGGCACATACGTTGGGTAAGTAACTGCGCTTTTTTTATGGTCAAGATGAATAAGTTTGAAGGGGTTATGATTTTTTTTCTCTTTCGTGACGCTCAAGCGTTGAAGTTTCGTCGCTCTAATGACCGCTTCCATCCCACTTTTCTCAACTTTTTACCCCGTTTCTTAATGGACAATGTAGTTGCTTGATTTCAAGAGGGGATGCAGGTATAAACATTATTTCATGACTCACGTGACATGCTAGCTTAAGACCTTGACATCCTGACATTCCTCAAATACTACGCAAACGCTATGCAGCAGATGTGAGAAGAAATTGTTGTGGCCTTGAAAGTGAGTTAAGTTTGGTTTTTGGGGCAGACGGGGTTTAATTGTATGCTTCAGATTTGTTCCGTCAAAATTGAGCTGAAAGGTGTAGGAGTGGGTTCAGAGTGGAAGGAGAGTAGTAGAGAAGGCAAGGAGGGCCGTGTTAGTGATGATAGACTGATGCTCATCGCTTGCCTTTTACAAGCAATTGGTGCCAGTACACCAGGCTTAAAATGGTACACGCCTCCTTTTAAGTCCGTTTCTGTGTCGAATATGCTTTTTCAGAATGGCTGGGAGCGTTTTTCTTAAACTGCCTAACCAGCATTTTTTCGTCCACTGTTTTTTATCATTGGGCTACGACGCTTTGTCCAGAATTAGTGAGGGTGGCTGCTAAACTGGCGTGTTCTGGGGCATTTTAGCTCGGAATGGATTTGACAGTACTGACGAATCGCCTTGCTTGGTCATTCATGGTACTTTTTGACTAGACGATCAAGCACTGTGCGAAAGAGTTGCGATTTGCTCTGAATTAAGGCGGCAAAATGCGTCGTCGACTGCGGTGTGGAGCAAAAAAGGAGGTCATTGCCGTTCGCGACACGAAAGCCCGCAGTTGCATGAGAGAGACTAAACTATGCTTTTGTTGTCAAATAAGGTTAAAACGTCAATAACTCGAAGGTACTTTTGATGCCTCATGCTTGATTGTTTGCTACCATATTTTGCAGGCAATTGTGGAACTTTCGGATACTATTATGATTGAATAGATTCGGTCGGCTGCCGGCTGCGGTTGTCGGATAGACGTCTGTACATCTTCCGTTTATTACCTTAAGGGCATATAAATTTTCTGATTCCATCTTTGACTCCAATTTTACAATTCTGCTATTGAAGCGTTAACTTGATCAATATGACTTGCTTTTGCCTTTTCCTCCGTCTCTTCCCCTCAACATACGTTTAAAATTGTATGTATTTGTTATTTCAATGTCCTAATCCCAAAAGCTCTTGAGCAGGCGGAAAGCAAGTCTTTTTTTACCTGTCAAGTGTAGCTTGCTTAGACTTATTGCTCCAATGTTGGAATTAGCCATGTCAGGTTAGCTTAATGCCCCATTCATGGTAGTTTCTGCTCACACGGAAGTACGGAAGACCGACTAGACCTTTCCCACTGTCTTGGATGGATAACTGTAATCAGGAGTCGCTCTCTTTTCTAACCAGATGGAAGTACATCAGGAAGTATCGCACTTAATCGCACATCAATCGAAATCGCATGCAGAGGGCATTTGCACCAGTATTGCTGTCGAGCCGTTTACTATGAACATCTTGTCCTACCTTCTTTGGTAACAACTCCGGAACTGGCCAGGTAGTGGAGGCTGTTTTCTGCTGGCATTATTTCAGTCGAAAAAAAATATTATTGTACCAA
Source organism: Taenia solium (assembly GCA_001870725.1). NCBI lineage: Eukaryota > Metazoa > Platyhelminthes > Cestoda > Cyclophyllidea > Taeniidae > Taenia > Taenia solium. The sequence goes on along the minus strand of MIEF01007456.1, from coordinate 104,697 downwards.
AATTATTGCAGCAGATTTTCGAAAGTTCATGAGGCTTGGCTTAGCTTTATCGTCGATGAAATGTGGCGTTGATATGCCCTCTACCACCAGTTTTCATCGCTTTTATGGCTGCTTTTTTTCCACATCACGGGTTAATCGGATGTTTTCAAACAACTCGTGAAAAAAAATGATGAAAGTGTCGGGAGCACATATCAAGGTGAGAAAATATACGACTGTAACGATATTTGGCCATCCCATAATTCACTGGTAGACAATTTCCTTGAATCGTCCTTTAAGAAACTATCTTCTTTGCAGTAATAAAGACAATTCACTGTTCCATAGCGAGCTGATTTGCGATACCAGTCAAACTTCTATAGAAACGCTGGCCTAGAAGCAAATGGTTGTTTAGTGAAAATGTGGTTGTTTATCACTTCTTCCCGTCATCTTTTTTTATTGCTATCTAACGGCCTAACCCGACCACCTTGAACTGTGAGAGACGAGAGTGGTTTCACTCACACAGCACTCACAGGCCGAAATCGCAAGTAGGTCATTAGTGGGCTCTTCATTCTGTTGAAGTCGAGGTTAGTCTTCCATTGAAGATCTTTTCAGACTCAGCTATGAATAACAGACATCTTTTTGTAACGTTTTAGTATAACATCTTAGAAAACAGGCCTTTATATTGTCATTATTATCGATAAAGGTGGCTGAACAAAAAACTTTAGCCTTTTATTGCCATTCACTTTCCTTCCAGGTTCTAGTACAAGCAGATGAACCAGAAATAAAGCAGATCTCACGGCCCTCAACAGTAAATGCGATTGAAGGCGGTGGAGGCGGGCGTTCGACAAAACCAGGAGGACCCACCGACCGCTCCCAACCCGTCTATGATGTCTTTCCCTTCATGATAGCCACTCGATTTCGTCATATTGGTGGTGATGTTACCCTCGACGAAAATGCCAACTTTTTCTCACCCCTTACTCAGCGTCCGCTTCTCCTCAGTTTCCTCAACTCGGCTATTCGTAATAGCTATATTCTCACCTTTATCGCCATGATGGTAAGTCTTAGCAGTGGTTGATCTGGCTTTAAGTTAGAGAAGTAGGTTTCAAGTCTTTCACTTTAGCTTGTTAAACAGGAGTCACTCAAGTAAAACTGGGAAATTAAAGTGAAGGAAAAGGTGGTTTCAAGGGTTTATAAACTTTTTATTTTCTCGATTTCTCTGCTGTTGCATTTATGCAGGAATCCCAGCGTTCCCATACGAAGACTTCTCGTGTACAACTTTATGACAAGCTATGCATCAGTCACCTATGGTGGGGCTTTAGATCTTCTGAATATTTAAAGTACTTACTGCTGAGGCTGTGGACTAGAAACTCCCAAGGCAGAGAACATCATTGAATAACGCATGATCTGGGGGTTTTAAATCATTTGCCTCATTCAAATATCCTATTATATGGCCGTGGATGGATATGCATGAATTTCACTCCTTCGTTGGCAGAAAATGTCATTGTTATATTCGTGCCACTTGCTGGTGTACGTTGTACCAGCCTAATTGGGCTTTGTTTCTTTTGTTTATCTGAAAGTGCTCGTTTCATAGCGTTACGCCTCTACGTAAAATAGTCATCCCTAGGACTGACTTCTCCCTGTTGTCTAGGCTTGGAGCGTAGTTTTACGCAGCTGGTTATCCTTCATCCTCCTCCTCTCCGCATGCGTCTTGTGGATCTTACCGAATTCGCGACTGGCCTGTCTCTATTGCAGCCCTCTAATCGTCGCTTACGGCATGTGCATAATTTTGCTACAATATATCTACTGCTTCGATCTCAGGGAGGCCGAACTGCCGACTAACATACCAGATAAGAATTTGAATCTCACTGAAATTGGACTTCATCGCTGGCCCGTTCCTGTGTGGCCTCTGTCTCTTCAAGTGAGGTTTTGACCATTCCAAGTCTAGGCAATACGATGTCTATTCAACTTCTGTATGCTATGATTAGGTGTGTAATATGATGCTCGGAGGTGGCATCAGTTCAGGAGAAACGCTTTTTACAGTCCTTTGGTGATCAGTTTATGCAAGGACCGTATCCGTAGCTAAGGCAAGCCTAGATTGTGAGAGATACAAACGTGTTTCACGACAGTAGTTCACTTTTAGGCGGTACTGTTTGCTCTCTTACGCTATTTAATTCCCCTCACCACGGTGCAGCTTATGTTTCTGGTCTTCTTCTGGCTGAACCTGCGCCTCTTTGTGTTGGAGCGGTCGTCGTCCTTTTCATCTTCGTCCCGCCACTCTTTCGTTGTGGGTTCAGTGGTCCCCACCGCCACTACCAGCGCTGCAACCACTGCAACAGCAGTTGGCGGTGCTACTGGCGTAGAAAGGGGTGAAGAGTGGAACCAAGGCGGAAGTGGAGGAGGAGGATTGGATAATGCTACACCTGTTGCTGCTGCCACTGACGCCTCCAGTCAGTATGGAGGTATTGCGGTGGTGGACAACTTGCAATATCGCAAATTCAGTGAGTCGTTTCTCCTACAACCCTGTTTCTGCATCTACTGTACTGTTGATAAGTCATTGAGAACTGTAGAAACTAAAGACTTTATTTCCTCCATTTGATTAGATTGGAGCCTTGGAGTGGATTGTAGTAATGAAATATTTCCTTATTTACTTTCGCATAATTTCCTTTGTAAAAAGCACCAAAAATTAAGACACTTTTGCCTTCGTCTTCGGATCGTTTCTCTCTGTTATTTTTTTTCGTGAAAGTGTTCCAAATTTAATCGTGAGAAAGAAGCCATTCAAAGACCAGATCCAATAAATAAGGAGCTATTGAATCCTCGAAATGCTTCCCATTTTTTTCCATTTTTCGGTTCAGAAATACTATGCAAATAATTCTCTGTAGCGAAAATTTCAAATTTTTTTGCCTGCTTTATTTCTCTTGATGCCTTTACCTAGGAGCAAATAGGCTCCAGTTCATTTCGTAAAGAAAGATTAGTTCTGGAATGCTTTAGCTGCAATTTCTTAGGAACGGATTTTGCTTCCCCATTCTTCTACCTTAAATTTTAGCGTCGACAAGGAATTAAAAGCTGTCAGCAATTATGGAAGATTCAGTTAGCTTTTCACGTTGCGGTGGTTAAATAGGAGAACTTATAAATTGCTTCATTCCATCTGTAAACCTTCCCTAACAAGACACACTTTTGCCATTTGCACTTCATTAATAGTTGTTTTAGCATAAAGTTTGCAGGGCAAGCCTCAAACTCTTCGCCCCCACCCCACCTTCGTTTCCCAACAGCCCAGTTCCTTTTGCATGTGTGGTCGTGTGATTCCGTAGTGACTAGCAAAGGTCGTAATCACCGCCTACAGTCTTGTCGTGGTTATTATCGGAGAAATATGAGGAACGGGGAGGAAGGGCAAATCGGTGCCTTTCTCTCATCATAATGCGCCACGTGAAGTCTCCATGAGTCATCTAGAGGACGATAGGTCTCTCGTTGTCCTGGGAAAATAACGCTTCTTTCAAATAGATTAACCGGTCATGACTGTTTCTCCCGAGAGAGTGGTTCTTGCACATCTTGTATCCAGTTGTACTGTCTGAAGAACCGAGTGCCAAGCAGGTACCACTGCCACAAAGTAAGCACATTCCTTTGGACATGAAACGGTGTATGATCAGGAAGTACGGGGAGGGTGACGAGTGGATCATTTGGAAATAATAGATGGGCAATGTACCCGGTTGCTTGGTTAACGCTTCATCGCTTGCACAAAGCATTAATGCAAGCTCTTTACGCGTAAGTCCCAAGGCGCCCATCTCTTTCCTCGCGCTCATGAGGATTAAGGTATTTTCCTCAATGTGGTGCACGCATCTTCGGATGACGCATCGGCAGGATTACACTGCATGTCAAAATCATTTTTGGGTGATGGATACTGCTTACGAACTTAGTCTAAGTGCTATCCAAACAAAGTTTGCGCGTGAGTTATGCAAATTTTAAATTGTCGCCATAGATTGACGCATATCCATGTTTTATAAAGCATGTGTATGAACAAATGTATGCACGCTAGGTACACCAACAAAATCGTGAAAAAATCGCGATCCTTTGCTACTTGCGATACCCCAAAACTGTCAAAACAGGAGAGCTGTCAGGTTTTTTGGCAGTGAAATGAAAAATTCGCATTTCAATGGCTAGCATTTTCACAACTATTGGATCGATTACCTGCTGAAATTAAAGAATTGTGAAAACAGACAAATCGTGGTAAGAAAGAGAACGCATAACAAAGCATCCAGGATGGACAGGTCTACCGAGAACAATCTTCACAAAGCTCAATGTAATTTCATGCCACCTATCATGAAAGCCCTCAAATCTAAATGGGCACCATTTTAATCGTCTCAAATCCCGTTTAAGGAGCACCATAAGACCACAGTTTACTTAACCCCTCCAAAGACCGTACCGGAAAAGCCGGTTGGAGCAAATTCGGTCTTCTGTTATGAAAAAAGCGACAATTCTTACAACCACATTACCTCGAACATTCAGTCGGCTAATTTTCTCGCCTAAAACTACTATTGGCGATGCCTTGCTTAGAAATCCTTAGGAGGAGTCATTAACAAGCCCGCATATATTGCCCAAAGACGGTGATTTCTGCAGCTATTTACGGCTTATAAGTTGCATCGAAGTTAATACCGAGTTCATGTAGTACATGTTGGCCCATAGTTAGTTACCAAATGCCCTGAATAGTTCAAGTGTAAACAACACTAGTCGCGAATTCCAAACAAAAGTGTACAAGTGGACAACACTGTGAAATACAAATGCACTTCCAATGCTGGCCTTTGATGTGCGCATCCAATCAAAGTGTTCCAGCTCGGTTGCAGTGTACACATCACTCCCGTTCTCCACAAGTCGAGAAAGGGATCTGGTCAGCATAAAGGGATTTCGCATCCAGTGTTTGCGATGCCTTTGAGCAGGACCAAAGCATTTGCGAAAATCCAATCGACTTTTCACAAAGGACTTAAGGTCCTATCACTTCTGTAACGGCATCTGGTTCAAAATTCAATCAAATGGATGCTTCGACCTTCGTGAGATCTACAACCACTTCCACGTCTTTCATGCTGGTAAATCAAATTGCGTCCTCAGGTACGACTAAAGGTGCTACACATAGGCGCGGCGTACTAGAGCGTCAGGATTCCATTACGTGGAAAATAAATTCAAGCTAAACGACACAACCGACGGTCCGAAGAATATCGGCAACCACAAACGAATGCCTCTAATTGAGATGATGGATGAAATACACGAGACCAAACCAATCCAAACAATAGTAGTTTTAGGCGAGAAAATTAGCCGACTGAATGTTCGAGGTAATGTGGTTGTAAGAATTGTCGCTTTTTTCATAACAGAAGACCGAATTTGCTCCAACCGGCTTTTCCGGTACGGTCTTTGGAGGGGTTAAGTAAACTGTGGTCTTATGGTGCTCCTTAAACGGGATTTGAGACGATTAAAATGGTGCCCATTTAGATTTGAGGGCTTTCATGATAGGTGGCATGAAATTACATTGAGCTTTGTGAAGATTGTTCTCGGTAGACCTGTCCATCCTGGATGCTTTGTTATGCGTTCTCTTTCTTACCACGATTTGTCTGTTTTCACAATTCTTTAATTTCAGCAGGTAATCGATCCAATAGTTGTGAAAATGCTAGCCATTGAAATGCGAATTTTTCATTTCACTGCCAAAAAACCTGACAGCTCTCCTGTTTTGACAGTTTTGGGGTATCGCAAGTAGCAAAGGATCGCGATTTTTTCACGATTTTGTTGGTGTACCTAGCGTGCATACATTTGTTCATACACATGCTTTATAAAACATGGATATGCGTCAATCTATGGCGACAATTTAAAATTTGCATAACTCACGCGCAAACTTTGTTTGGATAGCACTTAGACTAAGTTCGTAAGCAGTATCCATCACCCAAAAATGATTTTGACATGCAGTGTAATCCTGCCGATGCGTCATCCGAAGATGCGTGCACCACATTGAGGAAAATACCTTAATCCTCATGAGCGCGAGGAAAGAGATGGGCGCCTTGGGACTTACGCGTAAAGGGCTTGCATTAATGCTTTGTGCAAGCGATGAAGCGTTAACCAAGCAACCGGGTACATTGCCCATCTATTATTTCCAAATGATCCACTCGTCACCCTCCCCGTACTTCCTGATCATACACCGTTTCATGTCCAAAGGAATGTGCTTACTTTGTGGCAGTGGTACCTGCTTGGCACTCGGTTCTTCAGACAGTACAACTGGATACAAGATGTGCAAGAACCACTCTCTCGGGAGAAACAGTCATGACCGGTTAATCTATTTGAAAGAAGCGTTATTTTCCCAGGACAACGAGAGACCTATCGTCCTCTAGATGACTCATGGAGACTTCACGTGGCGCATTATGATGAGAGAAAGGCACCGATTTGCCCTTCCTCCCCGTTCCTCATATTTCTCCGATAATAACCACGACAAGACTGTAGGCGGTGATTACGACCTTTGCTAGTCACTACGGAATCACACGACCACACATGCAAAAGGAACTGGGCTGTTGGGAAACGAAGGTGGGGTGGGGGCGAAGAGTTTGAGGCTTGCCCTGCAAACTTTATGCTAAAACAACTATTAATGAAGTGCAAATGGCAAAAGTGTGTCTTGTTAGGGAAGGTTTACAGATGGAATGAAGCACTCCACAGGGAATCTTCTTACTCTGCTATTTCGCAATAATGAGGAAGAATAATCGCATTTTATTAATCTTCTGAAACTTTTTGCTTCATTGCTTGAACACCGGAAAAGCCAGAAGTATTTTTTTGTTGGTATCTTTGCTGATAGGCACAAATTAGTTGTCTGATTAATCATTGCCGACTAGTTTGTTTTTGTCTTTTTTGCCGCTTAATGCGAACTGTTTGAAAGCCTCCATTCGTTGTCGGCACGTATTTTTGTCTTCTTGGAGGGAATCTTGATTAGTACATTTCTGCTAATTGCGAGATTTGCTGTCTCTGCTTAAACTCACTTCCTTTTTCAATGATCGCCATTCACTTTTGGTACTCTTCTTTAAGCTTTAAGGTCATCTCTATCGTATCATTCCGTTTTTTTATCCTGATGTGTCATCTGGTATGACTTTACATGGATCTTTGTGTTGCTTAAAGGAGTGGCTTACTTATTGCTTTGTCCTCTCATGGCGTGTTAAACGAATTTGCCAAAGGCATTTAAATGAGGGAACGTAAAGGACTTAATTGATAACATTGTGTTCACAAAATTTTGGGTATCACTTGCCATTGTCTACTTAAGGTTTGCTGATAGTCTCGATCAAATATGGGAACTGCTTCATACTTTTCATTTCTATGCTTTCGCCGACGATATTTTGGGGGATTAGAACTATTCATACCCAAAAATAGCGGCGTTTTAGGGTCGAACAGATATCGTAAGGGTCGCCGTATTTCTGCTGTATTCTGTGTATCTCAGCTGGGTGGTTTTTTGTGAATGCAATTTCGCTCCATTTTTAAATCTCTCCATTCCATCCCCTTCGTCAAACGATTGTTTTTCCATCAAGCGACCTTTTTATATTGTGATTAAATTAGAACAATGGAAACTGTTAGCGCATGACTGCCGAAAATGATGCCACCAAACCATATTTCCCCCTCCAAGGCTCAATTAGTTGAACTCGTTGATAGAAGGGTACCTATAGAATTGTTTTTGAACCCTCACTATCAAACGTCATATCGGCATAAGAATGCTTATGTGTTTGTAGGTGAAATAATTTGTTCTTTGTTCCTCGCCATCGTTACCTTGAACATTGCCGAAGGCTTAGTTGCTTATTCAACTCCGCCCTCTTTGATGAACAGTAGTTTTTTCTATTTTCCTTTGGGCGTTTGCAGTGTTTTGAGCTAAGCACCTTTTTATTTGTATCTGAATTGCATTGAGTTGGGAGATTAGTGTGACTGTGACCACCGATCTGAAGAGATCGGAACAAATTAAGAAATTTTCTCTTTGGGCAAAATGATGTGGACAGCTTCTGAGTTAATTTTTAAGGCATTGCAAAGCGTGAAAGTTGCAGCATGGAGGGTGGCTCATAACCGACCATACGCAGAGCAGGAATGAAGGTGCTGTACTGAATCCATGCTGTGTTTATGGTAATTTTTCGTGTGAATTGCCATGTGATTCATCTGTCATATCTTTCCGCTGACAAATCACGCTAGATCGAATCATTTAGGAGATGTCGAGTAAGACCGAACTACATCCCCACCACTTTTCTATGGCAAATGACTTTTTTCTCCAAATTCCAAAACAAGAACTTTGCTGTAGGTTCAGTTCTTCTTTACCATTCATTAATCTTATATAAGATAATCAGTTACTCAATGTTAAAATCCACCACCTTTTCCCAATGGTACGGACCTGCAAAATCCACTTTCATGTAACGCTTTACTCCTAAAACGAAAAAATCCGGTCCTGGTAACCTCCGTTCTCATCTCATTATCTTTGGAGCTATCACTTTCCCATGTAATCATTATGATTGGGTAATAACAGGGGTATTTTATGAAAAGCACTTAAGGATGCTTTGTCAGAGGAATACGGGAGATTAGGAGGAGATAGAATTCTTCCCCTTGGCCCCTACCCCAATGCATGGTATGGGATCTTTTCACGGATCACTTTTTTGGTTGAAGTATGAGCTCTTGTTTTTTGTCTTGTAAAATGGAGACCTTCTTCTAAATGGTTGGCTAGTCCGGATCTATCCGAAAAGGTTTTGTTCTTGTGGACCTGGGATCTCCATTGCAATTGCATGGGCTTTGCTGGTAACGTGAAGTGAGGCCAAACGTGGTTTTTTTTGAAACCTTTCTGCTACCCATTGCTGATGCCCGACGTGTGGCCTCCACCACGTGTTTGACAGCTTATGTAAATTTAAATAAGTTGTTTCATCGCTCACTTTACACATTGCCGAGGTTACTCATAGCACCGTCAATCTAAAGCGTACTTATGTTGCAAAGTTTCTTGCCTTTGGAAAAGTTTGTTGGACAGGCCCAACGCTCTATGATGGGCCGTTTTTTACTCGTTTACTAGCGGAGAGCATCGATAATTGGTTATTTTGCTTGTGCCACCCTTGAGAATAATCTGATCAAAAACCATTTCTTATTGTCTCCTAGCCTCATTCCTGCACGGTCTGTGTGTGCGCTACTGGATCGCACTTTGCTGCCTCACAATGCTCCTCTTCTCACTGCGTCGACCTGTCGTCATCTTTCGTGTGGTCTACATGGTTCTTCTGCTCTACTTCTTCACCGTATTCATGGTTAGTCCTCTCGACTGCTTTACCATCAAGCGTTACATGTCGAGTTCCACCGCAGCTTAATCCCTTATAATGGTTCTGGTTCAAATCCTCCTGTTTCTTTTATTTGATTGCTCCACTTTAATCGTTTCGAATGTTGATAGATAACGGCTGCTTAGTGCCGCAACATCGTTGAAGTCATTTTGCTGTCCCCTTCATTTCACTGCCAACCCTCGGACCAGGTTCGTTTTTGCCTCTCATATGTATTCATAGAATCCGGCTGCATATTTTGCGGCTTGTAAGAAAAATTCCGTAATAACGTTGAGGTGAGAGAGGGATTGTTTTGGCTTGCCTTTGTGCCATAGCGACCAATGTGGTTCCCGGTCGGAACCGAAACTACATCCTCCTTACGGCAAACGTAACCTAAACACCTAGATATTGTTCGTTAAAACGAGCATAGAATGCGCAAAGGACTGCGGTAATGCCTCTTTTGATCTCGACATGATACCGATTCGCTTATGTCAACAGACAATTTAGTCGGCCTTTAATTTAAGAAGTCATAGGTCACCTTCCATACAAAAAATTGCAACATCAGGATGCTGACCGTTGTCATTGGCGTATCAGGCCAAGATGGATGGAATCGAGGTGCTGTCCATTTTCAAGGCAACAAATGTATTAATTGCTTCCTTTACGAAAACTAATCATATCAACCGAAGTCAGAAAACAAAGTAGCTGTGGAGATGCAGATCGTCTGTTCTCGCTAATAACAACAAAATTATAGTAGCCGGAAAGCATAGATGGCCTTGATATTGTTCCTCTCAGTCTCTAAGCCATTTTGATCTTTCCGACAGGGACTGCGCCATCTTAGCAGTAACAAAGCAGGGGCAGTTAAGCGAAAATCGGTAAAATGGGTATTATAGGCCATGATGATCGGATTGGTGTTTTTGGTTTGAATGTGCCATCAATTGAATGCCAAATGGTGGCAACCCATCAATTGATTTGGCTGACATTAGATAGCAAGGTAGTCTGCACTTGAATCCTTTGTATACCCGCGCATGCCCAAATGTCTGTCGATAAACGGGTAGGCTGTGGACGAGTTGGCTATTCGAAACGAGGGGCTGAAAGTAGTGGTATTTAATCAAGCTAGTCGCGGGAAATAGGGGGGCAAGCTACACGGGTTGCTGAAAATTAGTAAAGCCAATGAAGTCATCTCACTGAAAAGTCCTATGCCTTGACTTACACTGAAATCAGATTAGTATTAACAACGTTGGGGCCACTGTCCACTTGCGAGGTCATCTTTGTAATGATGCGGAGGCAGGTGAAGCATGAGGTTGACAAGAAACTTTTAAGGCAAGGGCAGTAACGCACTACTAAGATAATCACTGAATTATATTGTTATTAGTTATTAGAACGATGCGGATGATAAGGTTAATTGGCTCTCGTCAATTCAACTCACTGACCAAAGGGCAACTCCCGAAGCCATGCATAAATATTGTCAGTTGGACTACGATTGAATCTTTACACCTGTGCTGTCCGACCTATTATTAATAATGGATAGTTTCTATCAATAGCGGTTTGAGCAGCAGCAGAACCAGCGCTCCTCATTACCCACCCTCTCAAAATGTGTCGTTCTGTTGGGCGATGACTGGGCCATCCGCCGAAGCTAATGTAATGAAATCTAACATTATCGCTCGGTGTGCCTTTGCTTTATTAGTTTCCACTTACTACCTTAGATTACTTCGTTTTTGAGAGTCAAGTTAGGTCAAAGTTTGTGAGGAGCTAATCGGGCGTTTAGTATCTACCGGTGCTCATCACTTCACTATATCATGGCTGATCTCACCATCTTACGTCCACTTACCTAATTACCATGACCCAACATGTCCATGGCCGTGTTTACCTGCATTTAACTAACTGTCGCCACTCAGTGTTGCATTCGTTCATACCTGACTGGTTACCATGCGGACTGAGGCCGTCACGGCTACTGTCTCTACTTTGCGTGCTCTCTCCGTACCCAATGTTTTTTGTGCGGTGATGGGGCTGACTACAGGGTCCAGAAACTGAAAACCGTTCCCAATGTTTAAACGTAAGTTTTCGAGTTGCTTAAGATCCTCAATCCAAATTTTAACGCGGGAAAGTTGCCCTAGTAGATAAACTTAAAGAGCTAAAAATCATGTGACTTAAAGGGGAAGGTTGCTAAAGATTTTTAGGGCCAGGAGAATTTTTTTTTCAACAGTAAAGCTGTTGTTGACATTTAAAGCAATATTTTAATGAACGGGATTAGTAAGTAACGCCTGGCGAATGAGACGCATATTTAATGCATTGGACGTTCAAATCTTGACGTGAACGGGACGAAGGGCTAGCTACTTGGATCCACACTTTATCTCTGTATTCCTTGATTCTATCATCCATAAGATCCATGCAATTGTGGCTCCGCTTGTGGAGACCTTTCTTGCCGATCTTCTAAAAGAATTCCTAGTTACCCTAAGTGTAACACGATTTGGAGGGTTTTTTGGTCAATCATCACGATTCAGGTCTTCACAGCTGTTTCCATTCTCTGTATGTTGACTGTTACACCAGTCTCCCAACCTCATCGCGTGCATTATACGGATTCAACATTTCTGGTAGTTTTCCCGCTGTCATAGGGTAACCATTCTTAAGAGAAGTATGGAGCTTTTCACTTGCTCTAAAAATACATTATTTGATTGCAGTAACTGCAAAATTAGTTCCAATGTTTCATCCAAATGTTATTGCTTGAATCTCTTTGGAAGTAAAGTAAAAGTAATTATTTTGCGCACCCGGGTAGGGGGGGAGATGCTAAATGGTTTTTTCCTTATTGTAAATAATCTAGTAGTTCTCAAGAAGAATCCAAAGTCAGATGGAGCGCAATTGCACGACCCAATGCGTAGCTAATCAGTTAGGCTATCATATCTTTGCAACTAAAATATCTTAGAAGTTTATTCATTGAAACCACTGTACATCTCACTGCACGCGTTGTCCAGCTCAAACAAAACATTTCCACTGATAACAGAGGCTGGTAAAGCCTTACTTTTTTCGGAAATCCCTGTTGAAGGCCTTTGAAGTGGTGAATCATCCATTCCTGAGCATTATAAGCTCTAAGACGTGGTATGAGGACCCTACTGGGGTGGTTAGGTTCTTCTTTAACAGCCTTTTCTGATATCAGAATCTAGACTGTCACAATGGTTGTGTTCCCTTGTGGAGCAAACTGTGCACGCTCCTCATTGCTGATTACTTCAATGTCTCGATGAGCGGCGGGAAGACAATTTCGACTTATCTGATAGAGCTAGGTCGTATTCAACCCCTTTTTATTCTTTTAATAGGAAGAAATGTTCCCAGTGGAGAACAGATGGCCTTTTCTACTTTCTCAACTCGAAGGCCCTAGCGATATTTAAGATTTATGTGTTATCATTACCTGGGTTTGTATGGCTTCTTATTACCTCTGGCCCATAGTTTCCTTGTTGGAGCTGAAAACCTAGCTGATCATCATCCTTCCTCAAAGTGACGAAAGTTTACAAATTCCACTTTTGCGCACTATTTCGTCCCCAGGAGCCAGAGCACCCATCCCTCGTTGGTGCATGGTATTAACAACAATTGACAGTACGGGATGTTAACATATCAATGGCGACATGGATTTCTCAAGCAGAACCAAATTTTCCAGACCATCTCTGGGCGGTAGGTCCCAAACACTGTGCTTCAGTAGCTTTAGCAACGGGATAAACTCGCTTAATAAACTAGGCAGGGTGGAATCAAATACGTCGGTTGGTAAAACCAGCACTTTATAATAACAAGAGGTTGGAATAAGGGGAAGATGGGAGTACACAAACGAGATACTGCTGCACTGCCTGATGCCTGCCTATATTACACCTTTTACAGGCGTTGGCAAGCTATAATAGGCCTTTGCAGCGAGCAATTATTTAAAATTTTCTGATTATTTGATATTTTTACAAGTCACAAATCGGCGCGTCGTAGAAGCTTCTAACATTGGCCTATGATCTGCCTCCCCAAGTAGTAGAAAGGTAAAGTTGAATGTAGCCATTCCAGAGCATAACGCTAATTTCTTCAGTAGGTGGAAGAAATGGAGCCAGTTTGGATATCTAACATTCTCACTTATCTGTTGTCCTATTAGCCAAGGGCATGGATTAAAAATCCCACGTCTTGAAAGATGAAAAGGTTATAGAAGTTATTGGTGCCAGGCGATAGCACATACATTAGGCAAATGATGAGTTTTTTAGTTTCATTGTGTTTTTATTTAATTACGTTAACTCAGGTTAGTCCGGAAGATGTGATTCAATATCCGACGTGCAAGACTGGTGGTCATTTATTCGTGCCCCCTCTGCATAGGGCAAAGAAAACTTCCTTATTCCACTTATTAGTTGAAACAAGTATAATTTACCTACCAACTACTAAATATCCGCCTCTAGAGTGTGTAGAAGATGTTCTCTTTTCCAATCAGGACTAAAGAGGGCAATTGACTGAACGAAACGCGACATTGAATTGAGATCGAACGGTGCTAACAGGTTCCAATTGTCTCTGGGTTGTTTACGACGAGAATTCTGCCTTTGTATCTACGTTCCTCAGCTGCACGCCAGTTTTGAACTTTGTACACGCAGCGCTAGTGATTGCGTCCATCTAATCTCCTCTTTCTCAAAACCTGTCCAGATGGTTATGCCGGTGTTTGCATTTTTCAAAATTAATCTAAATCAGTTGAGTCTCCTGCATGCTTTTCGCACCCTCCTTTCACCTTTTTTCCTCTTAGGTGAGCTACCGATTTTGGCGAAAACAGATGCTTATGTTCTGGTGGATTTACATCATTTACTCCATCGCTGTACTCCTGTGCACCTACACTTATCAGTTTACCTCTATTCCGGACTACTGGCAAAATGGCACTGGATTGAGTCCTCAGCTGTGAGTCCTAGCCTATCTCCAGTGTGCTGCATTGGCTTTTAAACTTCTGTGGTTGTGTATTTATTTTCGAAATGTAGATTGAAAGCCATTGGTTTGGAAGAATTTGATAGCGCGGAACTCTTTGATCGGCTCATGATGCCTGTCGCATTCATGGTTGTCATCATCCTTCAGATGCACTATTTTCATGAACCCTTCCTCGAAATTTCCTGTTTAGATCGATATCGGTAAGCTTATTCTTTTCAATATACTTCTAACTATCCATCATGTTCCAGAGATCGTAATGAGCAAGACAGGTTACGGGTGAATCAACCCACTTCGAGTTCTTCACGTCAAAACTACGCCGAGTCGTTGGAGACCCAGTCAAGTAGGTGCCTGTCAGTTTCCCTACTCTCTATCCTATCCATGTAGATTTCATGGAAGACTTTCACTCTGTCTTCAACATTGTTGCCTCGTCGATCCGTCGGTTTATTAACACCTCCCGTACGGTGATGTGGAGGTTTGCAGAGGTCCATTGGATCAAAGTTGTTTGTCTTCTCGTCATGTTCTCCGTCATAAAGGAGGTACACTTATTTTTTTTTCCTTCAGGTTTATTTTTAGTCGGATTTCCGGCCATAAAACCACTTTATTGCCGATGGTATTTGACACCACTTGGCGTAGGGGTTTCATGGGTTTTCGTTTTGCACTAGTTGTGGCAAAAGGCAGTGATTGGGGCAGGAAGGATGGTAGAGTAGCCATAAAACTGCTCGTTTCAGAGGCGGGTGCGTTTTTATGAGAACCTTTTACTGGAATTTTAAACAACTGGCATCAAGTGGCAAAGGAAAATGGGAATATTTTACTTTTAGCCCTAACTGATTGACTACGGTAGACGGCACCCAGTTTGACGTCGGGATTTCCCTTTTGAAACCGGATTTGAGAACTCCTTGAATCCACTAGGCCTTCCATCAGCTACCTTCGTGTCCTCAGAGATGCGATTAAACGGCCCAGATAGCTAGATTGTCGACAGTAATTTGGTTACTGCATCGCGCTTTTTAATTCAAGTTCTCATATGATCCCCCTTTTTTAATCTGGACCGGGAGTTTCATATCTAATGGATTACCTATATCAAGGACAAGAGGGCAAATTCCTTGTGACTTTGCTACTTGCTTTTAAGCCATTGAGGTCTCTTGAACCCGTCTAGGGCATAACATACACTGGTTTTCTGTGCATCTTGCAGGTAACAATCACGAATATCATTCCAGTGATTATCATGGTGGTGTGCTTTCCCTTCCCCTACCTTCATGGCTTCCTCGTCACCTTCATCTTCTGCTTCACTGGCCTTCAAATTGTTATGAAGATGCTCTTTCAGTTAGACATTGTCTCCGACGTCGATTATGCCAACGTGATCGCGTCGGGGGCGCCAAATAACCCGGCCCAACCGAAGTCTAGCGTAGGTTGCGGAAGAGTAGCTGTTGATTCACCTGATCTATAACTTGGAAGGGATCGTGTCTATCTTTTCGTCCTTCCTATCACCAGATTACTTCTCTACTTCCTAACGGAACGGGCAAGTGGATTGGCTTGGATGTGGTCGAGGACTTTCCTAAGTACATCACGGTTAGTATGATTCATAAGCTTTGCCCTTTGCCTTCTTTAAACACTTGTCCCTCCTCTAGCACGATTGTTTATCAATTAAAATCTCCTCATGGTGTGACTTACGAACAGTTCAAGTGCAGGACATCTTGGGAATGAAAGACGAGTTGCCTTGACCATTTCTTCCTTCCGTGTTTACTTTATTGATTGCTACCTGGTTATTTGAATTTTACCGCCGCAACGATGGCGTACGATTTGCCCTATTTGGTGCAGGTTAGTGCGATTAGTTGTACCATTCGAATCACAACAGCCCTCATGTGCATCCAGGCATCTTGTTGCCATAGTTTTATCGGTATTGAAAGGGCTAACATCATTCGTTTCGTCCGGTTTCGTGGCACCCACATTGCTTGTGCGATTGGATTAGAGACTACTTATTGATTGTCATCCGGCTGAAGTGACTTCGTTGCCGTGATTTGAACACAGGGTCTGCTGAAATTAGAGGGAAATCGATGTCATTTCATAACCAGTCATTTGTCTTTTGCGTCCACAATTTATCGATTAGCATGTGGTAGCTGTTATTGCCGTGGAAAATGTGGCATCTGTAAGAGTCATTTAGTCAACATCTCTTCAAAGCGGTCAAAATGGATGATTGCGTTTTGAGCTTTAGTCGCTCCATAATGCAACGCACATTCTGCAATGGTCCACCTGTTGTCGCACAAAAAAGATAACATCGTTTGTTTTCGAAGAGCAAGAATTTAGAAGCTTTTCACATCGGTAAAATTTAGTTGACTCGTTGTTTATTTTTGAAACGATTACTTTTTTGCTGGAAACAACAGTATTCATTTTATGCCTTTATTCAGGAAAGGCGATGGAAGCAATATTATTGTAGTGGTGTTCTTTTATAGCACCGGAAGTAATTGCTTTTATGCAACAAATGTGTCAATTTTCCCTCAATTTCGTGCGCCTATCTAGCACAGAATTTCATTGG
Source organism: Taenia solium (assembly GCA_001870725.1). Taxonomy (NCBI): domain Eukaryota; kingdom Metazoa; phylum Platyhelminthes; class Cestoda; order Cyclophyllidea; family Taeniidae; genus Taenia; species Taenia solium. Next base: position 87,999 of record MIEF01007456.1, on the reverse strand, counting down.
AGGCAAAGAAGGAGTGCTTTCAGATGACGAACCGCGAACACGTGTTTGTTTCTAGTCATACACCAGCAAGGGCTCTGTCCTCTTGTTCCATTACTTTTTTATCCATCATAGCGCATAAAAAATATGGGGCGGATTTGCAGACGAAATGGGGTTGAATCTTGGCAACGATTTTTTTAAAACAGTACAAGGCGGCTGCTTGAAATGATCGCTGTTGCTATCACTACTCCCTCTCCCATTGAGGCGCAGGTTTTTGGGTTCTGCCTAAATAACACACTTGTCTCCACAATCAAAAAGGGTTATGCTAGTTACTTCCATTTCTATCGCAAGTTTCTCACCTGTATTTTTAGTGTGATTGTGCAAAAGCAACCGTCATCACCTGGGAAAATGACGGAATTCTGCAGCCACTTTCCATTGCAAGCCATTGAATCAGTCAGGCCGTAAAACATCCAATATGCAAAATGCGTTTTCATCATGTGGGGATAAAGAGCAGATTAATTTTTTATGGTGGAACCGATGGTGTGGTGGCTTTTACCAGGATCTTTTCATCTGATGTAGGCGTAAGCGAATATTTTCACAACTCGCATGACCATTAGCGAAACATCCTGACATCCTAACATTCTTCAAATAGTATGCAGGCACTACCCGACAGTTGGTTAGTAGGGTGGACAAGGAAAAATTGGATGCATCAGGTTTGTTCCGTCGACATTGCATTTAATGTTGCTAATGTGGGTTTGCAGTGAAGTGAAGTAGCAGGAAGGATAAGGAGGACTACTACAAGAATGACACACTGACGCTTGTCTGTATCTTATGATGTGTGCACATAAGCAATTACCCATTTGAAGAGCTGACAGGTTGCATTAACTAATTGGGGAAGGCTCTATTACCAAAGACCCTGCGAATTTTTTGAGGCTAATTTGGTGCTGAAGCTACATGTGCACTAAACTTCAATAATGTTCCCAAGAACTTTAAAGGTAGCAAAGAGTTCACTTCTCCCTTGCCCCCCTGAATGGTTGGTGTGATGGAAATGCTTACATTATTTGAAAGTTCATCAAATCAAACCAACGTTCAAACGCACCAAAGGCAAGGATTGAGTAGAAAATTTAACAATTTCGTATGGGTTACTGCAAAACTTCGTGAACCATTGAAATCAGTCAGTTTTTGTCCGTTCATTGTCATCACTTTTTGGACTCTGTTTGCACTAGCGCCTTTGAAAAACAGGAATAATAAATTTTGAATCCCATAAAGCTTTTCCGTCCTGTGTAATCCCATTTTTTTCCGCTCTACCAACGAGCTAACAGCCCAAAGCGAGCATACGCATCGGTGTTTGGTGCAGACTTGATGATTAAAAAAACGTGACGGTTTGGTGCACCTTTCGTGCTGTTTAGATAGCATTCGGAGCAATGCTGGAGTAAGTGCATCGAGGATAATTGACCTTGTGCAGATCTGAGTGAGTTGTCGAAGTTTGGCTGTTACAATTTGGCATTTCGTGAGATCATGCAGTGAGTACTGAGCATCTCAATGCCCTTAAGCAACTTTTCCGAGGCTTGCCCGCTTGAGGTCATCTCCTGCACTTTACACCCGTTATTCCGATATTCTTTGATTCGTCACCCATAGTGCTAGCGACAGAGACAACAACAAGGTCCTCTATAGAATTGAGAGGAGAAAGTTATTTTTAGATGCATCCATCAACACCCAATCGTATACACGATTGTGGATCCAGATCCTTGCATTGAGTTGAAAATTTGCATGTGTGAAGCTCGGAAAAGCGTAGTCTGATTGCGTCTTGAAGAGGGTTGTATGTTTGGTTTTTTTTAGAAAAAGGCGAAAATTGCAGGCAGTTTGAGGCGAAGTTGGGGTCGATTCTTTAAAATTTAGTAGCTACCGTATCGAGAACTGGGCCTTCCTCACATCCACCAGCAGTATATGATGGATGAAATAAAGTCCTATTTTTCCAAGACAATCCAAGATCCGTAGTCCTCGGACAGTTCTGGGTGAAGAATGCCACTTTGCTGACGACATTGGACAAGCAAATGCATAGGAGACTAAACATTTAGGAAGTAGTATGATGATTGAAGCGGTGATAGAGCGGAAATTGCAATTTCCCATCCATATGAAAAATGCTTTCATGATCGATTATGCATGCGTTATAAAGTCTCAAAAGTTGCAACGAAAGAAAGCTGCTCACGTGTCAGTCCTTGTAACGCACTATTTGGAGCAAGTGAATTGAAGAGATTGACCGATTGGACAGTGTTTGCGACTCCAGGCTCCCTTGATATTGCTAATGTCTACTTGGCATTCGTTTTATCTTAGAAAGACTGAGACTGGAGGGTAGATGAAGAGTATCTGTAGGAGTACTTCTATTATTTACTCCTGTGCACCAAATTGTGTCGCTTCTGCCTGCTCTAAGACATAAGATGTCTTCGAGATTCCGAGATATGACAATCAAATACTTCATTGAGACAGTAGAATTTCACAATTTCCATCTGTCGGGGCGTCAGTCTTAAGGAAAACAAGGTGCAAGAGGGTTGAGAAGATCACATTTTAAAAATCTACCCAATTTTGAGCCATCTGGAAGGAGCTGCAATACATCCTAGTAAGATAATCTTTCGGCGCTGTTCGTGCCTAAATTTGATACTCTCAGTTTATAGGTGACACCGCGGTTTGAATTGTCTTCAGCAATTTTTGAGGACCTGTCATGAGGCACAGTAGCCAAGATTCTTTTTTGACCTGCTCCGATGGTAACTTGGTTGATGTTCAACATTAAATAACAACCTGTCTATGAATACAACCATAAGTTGAGCTGTGATTTTTTTTACGTTAGAGTAGAAACCTTGTTACTTCCCTTATCGCCTCACTAATCACCCGTAGCAGAGTAAACGGAGGTAGGTTCTTTCCGCATAATTCGGCATTGCCCAATACATCCAAGCAGAATTTTTGAAGAAGTGTCAACTTTGGCAAATAGTTATGCGAGGATTACATTGAAAGTAGGGCATTGTTAGGTTTTGGATCGGTAAAAGGCTGGTGTCTTTTGTAAATTGGAGCCAAAGAATTGAAAAAGTACGAAAGTAAATTTGGAGTACTTTGTGGGAGCGAATACAGTTGAGCTGTTTAGCTTGAAGACTAGCTCCAAGCTCGCAAAGATCCACACCTAGTAATGTGAAATCACGGGATTCATTCACGATTCACAGCTTTTGTTACCCTGATGATGGCAATAGTTGGTCCCATTTCGCTTCCTATTTAGGCGTGTCACATGCCTGTGACCTGTGGAGTAAGTCAAGAAGTTCTAAGCCTTACTATCCTCGTCGCTAGCAGTGGATGTACTACATGCCCAAATACAGCAGTAACATGGGAAATTGAATTTCTTTACTTTAATAAGTCCAACAAACCCTGTTTTCTCTACACATGTAGCCGCTAGCGCTGCTTCTGGTGGCCTGTGTCTTCTGGCATGTGATCAAGTACCGCCAACTGCAGTATTATCGCAAGCCGGGCAGTCTGCGACCTAAGTGGGGCATTATCTTCCCTGAGATGACCTTCAGCGCTATGAACGAGAAGCTTGTAAACTTCCTCAAATGCCTCGCCAATTACACCTTCTACAAACTCGGTTTGGAGGTAAGGCGGGATCTGGTTGACTGAGTTGCTTCTTTGCCATGCAAACTAGTTTCTAAAACGGTCTCACACTTTTGGAGTAGGTAATCTGTTCATGCTTTACCGGTAAGCATTGTAATGCAGTTGAATGAAAAGTTGCTTGAAAAGATGGAAGGTTTTTTGCTTGGATGGATAATTAGGTGGGTGGGGAATGGATGGAGATTTGGGTTGTTAGTTAGCGAGATGACCCAACTAATTATTGGTTAGCTGGATACTTGGTTTGTTTGGTTGAATTCTCTCATTTTCTAGAAAAAAACATCTTCATTTCTCATCGAGGAACTTCCATTTTAGTTGATTTGCATTAGCAAGGGGGAGTATTTATTCCTGTTTGAAGCTCATTGTCTTCATCACGACCTCGGCTATTGGTGTAGGTGTAAACTGACTTTCATCAATTGCGTCTGAAGTTACTAAAAGTTCCTGGCACATTTGTATTAGCTGTTCTCACACAATGCTTCATTATTGCGTGGGGGGGGACTTCGTCAACGTGGTGTGCCTACATTTGGATGAATTTGTCCTCAAAAGCAAAGTTTTGATTAACTAACTTCTGCATGGTCCGCCCTGCTTTTACGACTCTCGTCATTAGATTAGCCGGAATGCCACTTATCGGTCTGCAAGGTGAAGGTAAGTTCAAAATTGCAGGAAGATTGTAGGCGACACAATAAAGAGCAAACAATCCAACGTGCGGGCGCTTTTTTTTAATGTGAAGTAGGAAAGAAACTTAAGTATTTCGTAAACCCTGTGTGCGTAGTATCTTTCATCACGACTTTGCCATTTGATGTAGGTCGAAACAAATTGTCTCGCTACCTGTTTGCGGATTAGCGGCCGGTCCTGACATTCCTAGCATTCTCCGGGTGCTCTGAGACAGATGTTAGGGGAAACTTCTGTGAATTTGGTCGGGTGGACAAGGTGGAATTTTCTCCATTAGGTTTGTACGGTCGACTTTTAGTGGTGTAGGAGGCGAGTAGCAGGGAGGCGAAGGGGAAATACTACAGTGGTGATGGAGTGGCACATGTTCGTGCCTCATAGCACACGTACGTAAACAATCCCAGTTTCTAATAAGCGGTAGATTATGACAAATAATTGCATAAAATCATGAAATTTGCGTGGAAGATTGATTGGGAAATCAATGTGCCCCAAGAAAGTCTAGTATCAACTTATTACTCCTTGTTTCCGCTGCATAAAAGTATGAACGGATTATTCCGTTAGTGCTTTTGATAACACCACCGTATGACTTAACCCTCTCGGCTAGCTGTTTATCTTAACCTCGTGCTCTAGGCTTGCTCTTTTTTGCCACTAGCGATGAACAAATCCATCAGCGCACACACACGCACACATTGGTGCGCAGTTAAGGCCATTGTGTGCTAGAGGTGTTGAGATCAAAATGTCCAACCAATCTCCCTTCGCGCGATTGGTTGATGGGGGTTATGGTCAGTCGCCCTTTCGGTCACTCAAGTCCTTCCAAGGATTTTCTAAATTTACAGAAGGGCTAATAACATTTCAAGGGATGGCAGTTGCTCTGATTTTTTCCACGCTGTCTCTTCCTTCACTTACACACTTCGCTATTACAGCTAAATTATCTCAAAACAGCCTATCTATCTCAATACCTAATCGGCGCCGACTTTTTGAAATTCCATATTTTCGTATGTGTTAACTGCGTCCACTTTTCACATGGGAGGCATCATTTCTTGTGTACTTTAACAACAGAATCGGGTGTTCAGCGCTTGGAATGCTCACAGTAGTTGCTGCTAGGGCTCTGGGTTGGACAAATACCTGTAATTTTTTTTACGTTTCTGCCAACAAGATACTTCGTTCGCCACCAAAAATCTTGGCCGTACACACTTACCACAACTGTTGCCCTATGTCCTGGTTAGTTTTGTCTGGATTGCCTGGTAACATGCGTGGCAGCCGTGTATCTTTAAAGCCAATGGGTCCGGTTTAGTTCAAGCTCCCATGTATTTGAGGACTTGTCACCGCAGCAATGCCAGAAGAGTGTAATGACTCCCCAACCACGATGAAACAACATCAACTTGCTATGTCGTGCGTTAATCACCGCTTCAAAAATCGTTCGTCAATGCCACTAAAATAAGGCCATCTCCTGGAGGAGGTTAGTTCACCTTCTGTCATCCAAGAATTAAAAGTGAATCTTTGTCTCCATCAGGTCTCCAGCTAACTTTTGAAAACTTATTATTGCCATGGCTGTATTCGCACGAGGGCGGACGCATTTGTGTAATGCCCTCATCCCGAGGTTTAACCGTGCTTCAATAATGTACTGGCTTCGCAGTGCACAAGTTTCAGTTTTCTGATCTCGTCCCCGCACAGCCACTCCCACAAGTATACGCAGTAATACGATCATTTCGAGGAGATCAAAGGAGGGCTAATATCTTCATTTTGGCATTCTTACCCGTTTTTGTGGCTGATTTGAAAGAGTTATAGTAGAGAGATAACGTCTGTTGCATTTAAAAGCAACTCTCCTCCAGCTGTCTGTTGGATTTTATTGGCGCTGGCTGTGAGAGAGCTGCTGAGAAGTGCATTCCTTAAGGCTGTGAATTCAATTCAAAAGTGTATTTTTCATAGATTTTGTGGGTTTTTACCAAAAACGCCGAGTTTTGGTTAGGTTAGAAGATGTCCTTTTGTCATTGCTTTTCGAAGAGGTTTTATTCGTCCATCCGCACACCAGAACTACATAATAGTCACTTTTTGCCTCCTATTAGTTGCTAATCGAAAAATCATCACGCGGCCGCATATTGTGGAAAGCTGTTAAAGCCATGTGTTATGGAGCATGAAGTTGAACGCGGCTCCAAAGTTGCAGTTGTAGCAATGCACACTCCTTAGAAGTGGTTTAGAGAACTTGATTCGGGTGATAAATCACCCGGGAATAGATGAATTACGTTGGGAGAGAGCGTCAATTCATGATAACCATGTGGGAACACTCGACGTTATTATTGCGTAAACATGAGAACAATGTTTCAAGGGTAGTTTGCTCACAATTAATTCAATTGGCGAATTTCAACTACCATGTGATGCCATTAAGCCTCAAACCGGGGTTATAAAAACGTCCTATGCCCTTTGGATGTTGGTTGACCCTTACATTGCAACGCTAATTGAAAAAAAATATATATATATTTTGCTATCATCAAAATATTTGCCCACTCCCACTACTTCGTTCCGTGAGGGCTATGCTTCCTGTCTTTGATATTGACGGATTTGAGGTGAAATTGTTCATTCGAGGTTTCCACAAGTGACCATAAAGTGAATTCTTCCCCTTGAAAAACAGCCATGGCTAGTGAATTAGTAGGGAGAGAGTCTTTTTCTCGTAGGACAATACAAAAAATCGCACCGCAAAGTTTGCCTGTGAGAAGATTTGCGCTTGCTAATGGGCTAGAGAGATTACTCTATTCAGTGTGTTCTGGTATTTCTCCAAGTGTTAATCACCCTTCCATGTCAATAGGCAGTCGTTCGTGAAGTGAATGACAGCTGGGAAAGATAGGCGAGGTAGAAGCAACGGGTACTAGGGCTAATTTTTTGTCTTCTGGGAATAAAATGTTTCGTGAACGTAGAATTCATTGGGAAAGGACGTGGAAAGTACCCCAAAAAGGCCATCTTTGTGTTTTCAAGAAAATGAGTCTAAGGCACTGTGCTCACACACTACTGAACTCTGGGCTTTTATAAATCAGAGGAGAGGCATGTTATAGATTATTATTCATCTTGTTCACATTCTCTTGTGCGATTCTTTGGCCACCGCAAATAATCTCTCGGTTATTTCACAAGTCGTGGGCAGACTCGGTTAAGCTTGTGACACCCCTCGCACTTCACATCCAGTGGAATCATTTTCGTCATTACACACACACCAGCCCACAAAGCCGTCAGATGCGGCTGATTTTTCAGACAGCGGGTTTCACGTATCGCACTTAGGCATTCCGCTTATGGAAGGATGATCCTCCAGTCGCTCTATATCCACTTTTGCCCTGACAAAACCTTCTCAATCTTAGCTTATAACAGTTATTTACTTATTAAAGAAACAGGTACTTGGTATTTACAGGCAAATCAAATTATATTTCCTTCCTCGATTTAACTATCGAAAAACTCTCTTCCATCCTCCTCACTTGCCTGCGGGTGTTGCTCTTCAAGAAACCCTCATGAATGCATCCATCGAGCTGTAGTAGAAGATTCGTGTAATTTCTCACCAAATTATTTAGTAGATAATCGTCTACCAGTAGCATATCTGGTGTCTGGTTAACCGGGATGCAAATCTGCTGCTTGGACATTCTTAAGAACTTTCACCTTGTAGATATGTTTCTGCGTCACAGTCATCGCCGCCTGCATTCGTGTGGATGCCCTGAGTGTACTCTATCTCCTCCTCATGCTCCTCTTCCTCTTCACTCACCGTCGCGACATCTGCTCCCGCCTGTGGCCCGCCTACATGACCTTCCTTGGTGTCCTTCTGGTCACCCAGTACGCTGCATGTTCGCAGATCCCCTCCGTCCTTGTTGAATGTGAGTTTCAACCGTCCCGTTGTTATTAACTCGTGGTAGATGCGAAACTTATAAGCAGCACATAGGATGCAGACTCTTTGCCGTTAGCATTGATTTATCTAGCCCTTTATAAGTACTTTGTGCATCACAAGCTCGCTTTTAATAGTGGCTTGATAATTTCGTGCGAATTTATAGCCTGAGGCTTGTGATTTCGAGGTCTTTGAAACTAGTGGTGGCCGGGGGGGAGGGGGCGACAAGTGCCTTTCTGGATGCGCTGCATCCATAAAATAGTCGTAGCTTGTTTTCTTAGCTAAAAGTCAATCCTGGAAATCTTGCGAAATTGCTTTTATGGATCGCCAAAATTTGCCTATGAAGTGGTATAGAAGAAGCGGGTATCGTTGATGAAATTACTAAATTGATCACTTATGTCAATCAAGTTCTTCCTATCATTTTCGCACATTAAGTTGGCACAAGTATCATATGATCGTAACACCCATTGTCGTTAGTTGTACTTGGTGCTTTTGGTGAGAAGCCGCATAAAAAATTGTCCCTTGAAGTTGTAATCAGAATCGAAGTGAATAGGGTAGTTAGTACATTGCTGAATCATTTCGGAATCTCTTTCAGTTAAGTTTTCTTACGAAAAAAAGGCTTCTATATCATCGTCACTGAGCTATTTACAATTAGGCCATTTTTTCATTTTTGCTACCGGAAGTGTTGAGGCTTCTAACTGGCTGAAAGCGCTACCTACGCCATGGTAATTATCTCAAACAATGGCTCCTTTGCTTTCGGTGATTGCACGATAAAATTCGCAGTTTTATCGTGCCGTTTTAATTAGGAGCATATTGAAGACGCTGATCATCTATGGGATGACCGAACAAGTTGACACGTTCCTTGGTGAAGTCCACAACGATCACTTTGTTGCATCTTGTCGACCTTTATTACATCAAATTGTTTATGCGCATCACTGAGCGAAAATATGCATCCATCTACCAGTGCTGTTTTTAAGCACCGAGTTTCAGGGCTACAGAAATTTCTCCTGATGCCAGTCAATGTGACAGTTGGTCTTAAATAATTTAATATTGGTGATTTATTCCCAGGAAACTCCCTATTCTTGCTAACGGTGGAGAGATACGAGTTGTCTCCCACTCATTAATGTGTCGGGAGCAATTTTTAAATATTTGTAACGTGTGATGAAACAGTTCGTTTGAACTTACAGCATGTGGCATTGTAGAAGCTGTCTAGTAAGCGGACACTACATGCTATGCATTTATTAGCAGGTAGGAATGGATTTCAGAGGTCTCCAAGTTGTTACTCATTTAACATCCGTTGTAAAAACGCTCAAAGTATGCTGATATTGCCTGCGGACTTGTGATGAGAAATGATTTTTATTCTCCTCTATGTACATTCAATACTTATCCGATTGTTACTTTTCTGGTAGGGCGGTTACTGGACCTCCTACACTGTTCGGTTACTCCCTGGGGTATCGCCAGTGTCCAGTTGCCTACTGCATTAGTATTAACCGAATGCTATTTCGTGTAATCGCATAAATTGGGTGGTGTTGAATTTCCTACTTCAACAATGCATCCCACTGATTTTTGACAGTAACTACCCGTCTTTCGTCCCATTCTAACGTGAAAGATGTTTCTTAGCGAGCAGGCAGACTAATTGCAAAGGAAGAAAAAGTGCAGGTCTTTTTGTGTCGCTTTTTCATATGCACTGTGTGGCTTTTGAAAAGGAGGTTACCCCGCGCTAACAGAAGGCTACAGGACGTTCTTACTATATGTTAAAGCAAACTACGACAATTAAAATCCCCAAAGTTTTCATCAGTGCGTATATGATGGATATGTACACTACGTTACGGTGTGTGGTTATAGTTCTCACACGACCGTGATATCATGTAGCCTCAACAACATTCCTGTATCGTTGGTGGAGTTCATTCTGTGGTTTATTGAAATTGAAGTAAATTCTACTTTCCCTTATTGAATCGAAATGGCCTTAAAGGTGAGGAACCGCATTGATTTTATCACTACCCGCGCACAGTGGAGCTGTGAATTCACCTCCACATTGTTACTCAGTTTTGTCTGCTATTGCAACTGATTACCTGGTGTGCTTGACTGCAGTTCCGATTCCCTATAATGGTCAGTGATTTGGCCTATTTAGCTAGCCCCACTGCCTAGTTTGCTACATGGTTGGTCTCATTTAAGCTCCTTGGTGATAAGAACCGCAATTATCCGGCAGAACAGCAATTTGTCGGTCATGAGTGTTTTTCATGACGGATTAACTACTTCGCCTTCTGGTGCATCTATGCTGACTCGACTATGCTATGGATACTTGTAACACTTCGACTTGCCTCCCTAAGGTCACATAACTGCTCCTAAAAGCAATAATTTTGAACAGGTGAAACGATAATGCTAATATCTCTTGTTCCCTCCATCATAGCCACAGCACGTATTCCAAAAATCCTCGAATCCGGTAGGCCGATCTATCAATTACTCTTGTCGTGTGTATTGACCTGCCACACTGCTTCTATTGTCGTTGTGCGCATGTTCGTGCGTCTCCTTTGTGCCTTACTTGGATAAATGAATAAGTTATCTGTTGTTCGAATGAGTGAATTGTTCTTCGAGTCATTATACCAGTGAATGAGTTGACAATGATTGGTTAATTGGTAAATTTAATGGATGGATCGAACAGGCAGCTAGTTAACTGACGATTGAGTGGATGTGTGCAAGGATGATTGGATGAAACAAGCAGTGTAAGATCAAGAGATTTGCTAAATGATTTAATTGACGACTGAACGAGTAGCTTAATCCATTAACGAAAGAACGAATGATTGAGTGTCTGATTAATTTGTGCGGCTAACTTACTGCCTGTGTTTGCACTTCTCTAGCCCTTCCCTGGGACTCTAATGACAACGAGACGATTCGCCTACAGCAGTGGCTCTTTCTTCCCTCCACCTCTTACCAACCTGATCCTCGCAAACTTATCGGTGCGTTTTACTTTCTGCAGTTTTTATCCCACACCCAAAAGGTGTTACGCATTTTTTAATCCACCGCTGCCTTTTTTTGCAGTGGACTTCCTGCAATTCATGCTGGTAGCCGCACAGTGGCGTGTTTTCAAATTGGAGCAGAAGCCAGATTGGGAAAGCTATGGTGGGGGCAGCAACACTCCCGTCCTCACTGACACATTGCCCGGCCCGACTGACCGTGATTTCATTAGCACAAAGGAGTAAGTCTTTATTGATCTGATTGTAATGGAGGCCAGGTAGGGTTTATACAGGTCGTTTCTCAAGGTCATGAGCATTTTTAAACCTCAACTGCTGCTTGGCCAACATTTTTGGAATTGGAAATTCTAAACTTCAATAGTTGTTGACTTTTGGATAAGTGGAATGTTCGGCTTGGGGTTTTCTTGCTTCCTATTGATCGTTTCTTAAGGTTACCCTGGTACTTGAGTTGCAGAACCTCCTCTGCAGAGAAATTGAAATTGAAAAGTTCTTATTTGAGGGCGTTTGATTGCAACTAACTTTGTACAGGTCTTTACTAGGAAGATAGGCGTCATCAAACCATCTTGAGTATATGGTCGTTTGCTACTGGTTATGTCCGGATAATGTGTCTCTTGATCTTTGCGTTGCACTGTTTGCTGTAAAACGCTTTCTCAAGGTTATTCCTGTGCTGCATTGTTACAGTAAAGGAACAAAAAAAATTTAGTACAGCACTGCTATTGTAATCCGAGACTGAGGTGAATAGCTGTAACTCGTGTTATAGTTTCTAGATTGCATGCATGTGTTAAAACAAGCCAAATTTGACTGTCATGACTGCTTCCTCTTTTGCTTATTGTAGGCTCTCAGGCATTCATTCGTAGCTACCTTTAAAAAAGCCATTTGGTTTCCGTGGCTGGTAAAGGGAAAAAAATATTAGGTGCGCACTAAGATGCAGTCACCAAGATAATTTTTCAAGCCTGAAGGTAGACATTAGGGAACTCATCCAGTCGTCGCCTTGACGTATTGGAAGGAGTTTCGTTCAAACCTTTCGTGCCTTTTTTCCATTAGCCACATCTCGGGATTGGTCAAGCCAATGAACTCTGTGCGAGTGGTAAGGGTGGAGGGCGATGAACGCATTTCTAATAAAATCTTAAAACTATCACTCACTGGTTTAAGCATGCCTTTTTTCCAATGACTGTTTTTCAAGATCATCCTATACTTTAGACATTGCTGTGCATTTTGAATTCGACTGCTTTTAACCGAAACAAGTACCAAGATTGATGACTTCTTTTTCATGAGTGCCCTCTATTTTGCAATCTCTCTTGAAGTCGTAATTTCCTTTAACTCTCCAGATCCTACCTGGACTACCTGCGTCATGCAGTTTTCTACTGGTCCTATTGGCTCAGTCTGGCTATTGTTTTTGCCACTGGGGTCAGTTGGATCACGCTCTTTTGTCTGGGTTACATGATCCTCAGTTTCATCTATCTCTGGATGGGCCAAAATGTCATGATGCGAAGGCGTTCCAATCTTCTCGCTTCGTGAGTTTTGTCTGGGATAACTTCGCCTACTTTTTAACGTTGTGCTGTGTCTCAGCATTCGCTACAAGTTGCATTTTTAAGCACTTTTTCGTTGGCATTTTTCAATGCTACGCATGCCTGGATTGACAACAAGTGGCATTCGCCATTTGGATGGCAGTAACCTAACTTCAGTAACTCATTGATTGGCATATAGAACCTTGTAAAATGCTTGCCTTGTAAGGGTTTACAGTCTGTCGCTGCGCTGCTACTTTTCTCTTATTTTGAGCCTTCATACAATGAGTTGTCTTTTGAACAAACTCAATGAATGTGCTTCGAGTTTGCTTCAATTTCACAGCTGCAAGAGCCTCTAGTGATATCTGTCGTGCAGCCTTCAGAAAGGTTCCTTTACACTTGAGAAAGGTGCTCCTATTTTTGAAGACACGTGATTTGCTTGTGACATTTCAAGAATAGTGTTTATCAACGCTTTTGACGTGAAGTTCATAAAACTACTTAGATCAGTTGGAATTAGGCTTTTAGCCCTTTATAGTCAGGGAAAAGGGTGTTTTTATCTCCGAAATTTCTTCTTTATCTCCATATGACCCTTTACCTTTGGAGGCATTATCGTGCAAATCAGCAATAACTCTCATTATTCCCCCAAAAATATGATATTTTAAATTACCTTGATGATAGGATAAAATTTTTAGGCTCTTGTTGGTTCTTTCACTTTGTTTAGAAATCGTCTTAATTTTTTTGATTTTTTTCCGGAAAATTCATTAATGTATTGATGTGTGACACTTCAAATCTGTTTGTTTCACAGATTTTTTGATTATAAAGGCTCATACCTACCGTTCTAATCACTGAAACACTTTGTTTTTGCATTAAGCGAATGGGCGAAACGAATTCTTGCATTGACTTAGCCTTTACAGTGAATGTATTCGCCCATTGCATTCTTTCGCCCTTAAAAATCAGTCCCCATGTCTGTTCCCGTCAGTCATAATACATTTTGATTAATGTCAATTTTAATTAATTTTGATTCATTCATTCACTGATTCACTGTTACGTTCTATTTATCTATCCTTTTTTAGAATGTGACGCACTGTTGAAAGCTATTTGACAAACTACCTGTAGAACCTCATACCCTTTAAGCCCCAGTTATTTTTTTAAGAGGAATCATCTCCTTTCGTAAAGTTTAGTGCGGCCAAAAAAAGGGACTGAATTGATTACGAAGACTGAATTGAATCGCGTCATCTCTGTACTTCAGTGTTTTTTTCTTGTTCTACGTGAAAAAGACCTAAACAGCACATTTTTCCCTCAATGCGTCACAAGTCCTCGTGGAAAAATGCTAAGTGAAGCTCTGCTCCCTCTAACTTTAGCATGAGTCTTCCTGCTTTTTTCCCACCTTATTATCAAGAGGCATTTTATGGTGTCTGGGAGTTGGTGTTGTAGCATTGGAGCTGTTTTCGAAAACGCTTTGCAAAGTAGCAGCTCTGGATTAGGCGTTTCGGCGCTTGTATCTTTCTCGAAGGCAAGGGGTGTACAGGAGAAGAATTGGGGGCGTAGCAATAAGATTGGCGATTGAAACCTTACCTTGTTGTCCATTCAACCCCTTTCTTCCTCCTTTCCCTCCGTTTTTTGAGCATGGTACTCGGTGCCTCTCCCGGCCACTTCTCTGCCGACTATCACAACATAGTTTGCACTTTTAAAGTTACCCACACTGACCTTTGACTCGAAAGTTGGTGGGTCGTCTTGTTGATTTTAGCGGACCCAGGAGCCTGCTCTCTTTATGGTGGTTCACTGTCTTGAATATTGTTCGATGTGAGCGCTTTTTAGACATATGATTTCTCTGAAAATAGCTCTCCCTTTCTGCTACCTTTATCTTTTCCCCCATGTTTTTACTCAAAGTCTTTCTTTTATCAATTAGTAATTTAACTTGGCTTATTATTAGATGCATTCTCTTGTTTCCCCGGAGGTTAATGAAGTCAATTTCAATTTGGAACAGAAGTTCTCCGTTGGGAGCGAACTGGTGGGAGCAGCAGTTTTATTACCGGTATCTGGGATGACCCCTTACTTCACTGTTTATGGTTGGAATATTCTAAATGTACATGAAACTTACTGGTTAGTGCACGTCAAAAGTAAACTCGAGGATTTTTGGTGAACTTGAAGCGGGTTATCTATAGCTCAGTCAACAAGTCTATGCGCTTCCCTGCATAACTCTCAGTATTCGTCTGTTCTGATTGAGCGTAGATGTGCGCCAATTTGTCGATGTGGTACCCCTCCCTTCCTCCCCATTTTGAGCTACTATGTAATAAATTGTCGATTGAACGAACTTAGTGGATATGATTTGAGCTTGTTGGTTTAATGAATCGAGTTTACTTATTTCCAAAGATGCGGTTGCAGAACGTACCTCCCAGGAAAAGTGGAGTTACGCTAAGAGAGCGCCTTCATTTTTCGATAGAAACGAAGATATACATTGCCCTCTTTCCGCAAAGTTTGATGCGAGGTAATGAAACAATCTGTTTAAGTCTGCACCAATTGATAAGGCTGTGGTGAGAGCTTCCAAGCGAATAGATTTTGCGACAACAGATGGCAATTAGCATCCAGAGATCGAGTGTATTAGCTTGCTCGCTGACCGATTAATGACTTGCGTTGAGAAATTACTTTTGGGTTATAATATTAGCTGAATGTAAATATCACTGGTTACCCCTCAACGATCCACTCACCACCCAGTTCCCCACGCTTCTATGCCACAAAATGCATAAACTTTCTCGCATTCCCTCCAGAAGATACTGTATCTGCTTTGTTCGCGTTGTTTCTTACTGGTGGTCAAATGCCATGAAAAACTTCCCCTTGAAGAGTTACCGGGACTAGTGATTCAGGAGAATAATCTTTTCTTCTAGGCTAGTGAATAGCCTCACTTTTTATGTTGCAAAACCCACCCCTGATTTGACTTGCACCCCAACTAGGGTGGGAAAAGGTGAGGGCAATGCTGTCTCACTTTATTCTCTTTCTCTCCTGTCTTCCCATTACTTCGGTTTGTGGCGGCATCAACCGATCACATTATCCCAGGCGGAACAGAATAGGTGCTTTTGGGGAGAGTTGGGTAGAAACGCAGGAGAGGGGAAAGAGGCCTTAATCCAAGAGACGAAACATTCGTAGAGGTGAAATTCACAGCAAACCCTATCTTGTGTTTGGAATCTGTTGGGAATTCTTTTACTCGTCTATTTCCCACCCATTTGTTGGACTGTTTTATAAGCAAATAAATTTTAATCCACAATTACCCTTACATACATTTTTTGTCTTGTCAATTTATTGCCTCTTTTGGGTTCGCTGACGCATTAGTGACACCGTCTACTTTGCCAAATATTTCGTCATAAAGACTTCGGCTCTAGAGCCTTTTCGAAATGTCAGCAATTTGCTGTTTCTTTCTGACTTTGGGAGGCAAATTATAATTTGGGGAATTACCAATAGATCGTTCAACCTCCCTATTCATCTCCCTGTGCCGCGAACATATCTCTCCTCTGTTCAATATGATGTTGAACGCGAATCTCATCGGTGCATTGTGGTTGCCCAAACTCTCTTCGCTTAAAATTCGACGAAATGTTGTCGGTTCCACTTTTAAATGCATCACGAAAACAAGTTTTAAAAGTGGTTGATGCATACAGTCAATAAGCGATTTTTTCCCTCGGAAAGTGTGCGTTATTTGTAGAAATAATTACGAATCATACATGCCTAGAAATAATTTCTCATTTGCTATCATCTTCCAAGTAGACCAATCGCTAAAAGATGTCTGCTCATCAATTGCACTTTGTTCTGCCTCTTCGACACTTCCAGTCAAATGCGTCTTGTAGCAAACACTACCAGCATTGGAGTGTCGTCTTTTCTGTCATCAGCCAAACAGGTGATAGCAAATCAATAGTAAACCTTGGAACTGATTGAGGAAAGTGGAAGATTCAAAGGCTGTTGAAGAGGCTACTGAAAGCCTGCGTGCCGGTATTGGGAGGTGTATGGGCATCAAACCAATTGATTATACTTCGGGTCCTTGAAAGCCTTCATCTAGCATAAGTCGTTTTCTTTTGCCTCATCTCTGTTAGATGGAATGTAATCGTGGGGTATAACTTCTGTGTGATCCTGGCGAAGTGCACCCTTCAACTAATGGGCTGTGTCTACTGGAACCGTCTCGTTGGTCATCGTATCTGCTGGCTTATCCAACTCTTTGGCGTCACTTGCATGAATCCCGTTGGATGGAATGACTACGCTGGCTACTGTAGGTCGCCCATTTCACCAATAAAAAGGCCTGATTTGAACTTGCGCCCTCAAGGTTACATTTTTGCTGGTTTAACGTATGCAATTAGACGTCTTCAGTCAATGCAAAATCCGAAATTAAATTTGACCAAATTGGACGATGGGATAATTTCCAATTTGACCGGTGTTAAGACCAGTCTCCTATTGCTTGGAATAGTCACTGGTGCTAGTCGTTATCATTAGCCAGCCACAGCAATTATTATTAAACTACTGCCTCAATCAACATTACTCCCCAATTTTTTAGAAAATGAGCTTTTATTTTTTTAAATCCCCAACCATGTGACTTTAGCGACAACCTGCAACTTACTTTACCACCTTTATTGAGTTCATTGACTTGGAAATCTTTTATCTCCTGACCAACGGTTAGCATAACTAAAAAAAATGCAACAGATTTGTTACAATCACTTTGCAGCTAGTTTGGATGGCTATTGCTTACCTTTAGTCAACCAGATAACACTTAGATGTTATAGGAAATCCTTGAATATTGTAGAGTGGATCTATCCCAGTTGCTCGGCTATCGGCAGAAACAGTACCTTCTATTTCAGGCCTATCAACTACTGGTTGGTATTTTGCACCGAAGACACTGTTTTGCCTTCATGACTGCTCTTTGAAGCGAAGAAAGTTTTCCCTAAATCAATTTGGGATATCAGGAAGTGGTGACCTGGTTTTATAGGTAGTCCTTTTTGTTGGTGATTGCTCTCTTAGTAGTAAGTGAATGTGCGTGAAGTGATTGAGATCGCTTTTGCAGCCATAAACTATTGTGTAAACACGGGTCCTGTTAGAATAGTGCAAACAAGTCTCCTGTGCAGATGGCTTTATTACCAACCTGTACGAGTAAGCTGGGGACAAAGTGCGTGTGTTCGGGTCGCCTACCTAAGCGCGTGGCATAACGCACGGAATGGCTCAATTCCCGCGAATTTGTAGCGCCTCGATTGGTCTTGATCTTAGAATGTTTGAAACTGGAGAATTGAACAGGAGAGAGGGAGAATTTTGAGACTTTCTGGAGTGTTCGGAAGTTGGGTGTGAGATGAAAACCTCTGGATACTCGAGATTTGTAGACGCCCTCAGTCCTTATCCCTTTATCGGTTGTCATCTGCTAGCAGTTCTCGTTTTCTTTACCATGAATCTATCCAATGTTTAGCCCCGTTTTTCTTGCTACTATATCACACCTTGCCAATTCAATACTGCTGACGTGATGCTTCTGATCAATGCCCTTTTTGCGGACCTTAGTATTTGCCAAAAGAAATGCAATGGCTAGGGATTCCTCGTGGTTATTATCCCTCTACTTTCCAAATCGCGCACAATTAACCATCCTAGTTGTTGTAAGTGTATTGCAAATCGTCAAGGCGCATTTACTTTTACCCATAAAATAGGCGGATATCCTGTTAACAATTCGCACTCTAAATTTGTTCCCCTATTGGCTAGGTTGGTTCATGGTCATTTTAGACCGATTCGCAGCTCTGGAATAAGGAGAAATGAGTGCATTTCGTTGCTATCAGCATCCTTTGAATTCCCTAAAGGGAGCAGTTGAGATGGGATTGAATCCATTTTTATTGTCACTGAGCATCCTCACGAAATTTCATCTCATTCAGTGTGATTTCGATCAATCCAATTGGGTTGCTAAGGTACTAAAATGATGACGATGCAGACGTAAATTCACTATTCTTTATTACCAGAGTCGCGCTTCCACTAATTAGAAATGTGTGGGTAAATTTGGAGCCTTTTATATTGCTTATTTTTTGGTTTGGAGAGCTGGTATTACGACTGGGTTAACAAGATAATGAAGGGAATTTCCTTCCTACATTAAATGTCTCTGATCTTGCATCGGTTAAAATCTTGTGGAAAATTTCCACTAAAGTTCTCGAATCAATTCTAGCAACAGAAACGTCAAAGTATCTCTCCGGTCCGCTGGAGCGGTTGCTACCATCATAAAGTTCCATTCTGATTAGCTGGAACAGATTTGAGGATTCTTCTACTATCTTGCCGGCTTTTAATTAATCTTAGAGACCTAAAATAATAAGAAATAGGAACAGAGAAGTAGGTGGACGATAAGTACTCCCATGTTTAAATAATGTTCCATTTCTCTGCTAGCTACGGATATTGGCTGCGAGATTGTCTCCAATGGACTGCACTGGGATGTTGTGTGTTTTGCGGTGATCATTTTTCAGCGCAAGATCTTCACTACCTCCTCCTTTCGTCATGTTGTCTTTGATCTCAATGTCCAAAGTTGTTTCGCTTCCAGGTGGGTTGCAAAGGGATAGTGTATGGCTGCTTGTCTGGTGGATGTATACTGATTTAAACAATCAGTTAACCCGTTTGCTTGACCAAGCATTTAACTGCGGTGAACTTACCGCAGCTTTTTTCCGGTTGTGTACTTTGACAGATTTAAGTAGTATTTTTGGATGCGTTGAATTATTTAATTTCCTTGACACCTCACCGTATTTTTTAGAACTGGCATGCATTTGGAATCAGATAGTTCATGTTTAACAGCCCCCAAGGCAATGTTATAGCCCTTCTATACGAGACTATGTACTGTGTATGTATCTGAGGAGCGGCCACAAAGACTGGGCGATATCTCATAACGAATCCATTTCGTATTTTGACTAATTTTAGTGGGGTCATTTGGCCAGGTGCAACGTTTAGAGGTTAATAAAATCCCTAAGTTATTTTCCAAACGACCTTTTAATTATGGCTCGAGTGCGTTTAAGCCTAGTCTCGTTTCACGACTAGCCATTGTGTAGGGCACGAGATTCGATGAATATGAAAGATTGGTGGGCTTTTGATAACTCTTCTCTAGTTCAGTCATGCTCAATTGACGCCCTCCTTTCGCGAAGTTTTGATGTGGTATGTAGTCAACAAAAAAGCGGCATTACCTTGTTGGGATGGGTTTAAAGGCGCTATGAGACATGTCGTTTTGGAAGTAGCTTTACTCTTGGTATGCATGCCAGCAGAGGGATCAGTAGTTTAGACAATGCTTGCGTACCGTAAATGTCAAATCACAGAGCGGTGTGACACCTCTAATGTGTCCCCATCCCATTTCCCCCCTCCCCTCCCCTCCATTCTTCCCACGCACACCCACATGCCCCTGTTCTTTTTACAGAGGCGCATTCCTCATCAATCGCAAGCTAATGCAGGTTATCAGCGAACAAAATATGCGCGAAAAGCGGGATCTGGAGCGAGTGCAACGTAAACTGGATAAAATTGCGCAGCGTCAGAAGGAGGCTGGTAAAAATACGGCCAATATCAATGAACACTACATATGTGAGTTTTTGTCTTGCTTCCTTCTCACTTTCATTCGGCGACAGGTGCGAAATATCGGGATGCGTTTGAATGCGCCATGATGCTTACGATTCAAAGAATGATTAGGTTAAATGAGTATAAGAATGGAAAATGCATCTATTGTTGCTAACGCGACGTAGGATGCTATTGGGATAGGCTCCAAGTTTGCAGTCCTTGACTTTTAAGGGGGTGGAAAAAGGGGGCACCGTTAAAAGATCTAAAATACATCTTTCAATAGAGTGATTTTTTTCCCGCAGTGATCCGCTCGGGCGACTACTACCATTTCGACGGAGATCCCGAGGACGAAGAGGCAGAGTACGAGAGCACCACCACCAATACAACGACGTCAGTAACGACACCGTCGTCCCTTAGCGAAACTCTCTTGCCACAAGTCCTACCGCCGCCTCCAACACAACCGGGCTCGGAGGCAAAACTGTGTTTACCGGAGAGCGTTCAGCGTCACCATCTGCGCGCAGTGTGGCCTAGCATTGACAACGCTTCGTTGGATGCACTCTCCAACTACACCTGTCCTTATAGTCCCACGCCAGTTCAGTTAGTGGAGCACTTTGTCAAGACGTTCATCCTGATTTGAAAGTCTTTTTTTCAAGCCCCTTTTCCTTTTCTCCCTTTAGTTCACACCGTTCTGCTCCCCGAAAACCATTTCATGTCTCCTCCATGGCAAGACGTCGAGTTCCACTGGAACAGGCCGGTAGTGGGGCGTCGCATCGTCGAATTACACGTGCCGCTACTGCTGGTGGATCATCCACCTCCTCTTCATCCTCCGTTGTCGCTGCTGCCCCCGGTCGACCTGCTTTTCGCACCCACCGGCGGCTCTCTTCCTACCCGGAGGCCTTTCGTACTGCAAAGCGGCGAGCGCGACGGGCAGAGCAGGCAGCTGGGATTGAAATGCAAGCACTATCCCTTACTGCTGCTGTGGAACCGCCTTCAGTGGGAGTAGAGGTGGGGTTGGGCACTACGCTTCTACTCCAATCATCTGAAGCGTCACTTCCATCGAAGGGCCATCGGCGTATCGCCTCAGTCGGTGAGATTGAAAGGCACGACACTGATAGCACGTCACCGCCGTTGACAACAGGGGTGGCAAATTTGAAGCGGGTGGACCAGAGCCCCTTAACCGAAATTGAGAGCGCTCTACCGGTATCTCCATTTTTTTCGATGTGGTTCCATCCACTTTTAATCTATTTTACCTGTTACATCTACTCTTGTGAATAGCCCCATCGCTGCTATTACCTTTTGGTCTCTGCTATCGAATCTCCTCCACATTATCTACATCTCTCATCCATTGTCTTGCAATGCGATTAACGTCTCATATCGATCAAACGAGTGAAAAGTCGGATCGGCTTTTGATTTATTCGCAGCGCTGCGTAAATTCACTCGCCCTCATTGCGTTCATTTAACAACAGACACCTTACGAGTTACCATTATCTCCCAACCAGTTTTCTTCTCTCCCCCCCCCTATTGCTACTTAAATATTGCTCATTCGCTCATCTTAGTTTTTCCCAGTTTCTTATGATTTAAGACTTTTAATGAATAGTTTCAAGTGGTTTATTTCTCTCGTTCTGTTACTCACCACTTATTCAAACTCGAGATTGTGATGTTCATGAACATTCGACACGACTCCTAGAACCGCGAATTCGGGTGTTTGAAACAAATACCTTTTTTTCTTCACAAATTTTCAGCATGGCACTCAGTTGGTTAAGTCAAAATTTTGTTGCACATTGGGGCGCGTCTCCAGTTTAGTCGTCTCTTGGCGCCACAGACATGTCCGACGTTGTGACAGGGCATATGAGGCTGAAAGCCGATTCACCATTGAGGCACAGTGGATTTTTGGCACTATTTGCATGGATTGGATGACAGGCACAGAACTTTATGCTGCCAAAGTGTTGACAAGATTATGTTTGAATGAAAAGTTGCAGTTAATGGCAAGAATAAATGCACAGAATGTTACCATGTTAAAATGTTTCCAAGTTGTCTTTAAAATGAGTATATTTGAGGCATTGTAGTTGGGTCGTTTCTTGCACGGGATGCGGCGATAGTTGGATCGCGAATCTGCCTTTTATTAAACACAAACCGGGCTTTTTTTCCAATAAAGTCTGCAAACAACTCGAGTCTCGACCGAGAGGAATTGATGCTCTCCTCTTCCTCTTTGATTATGACTGCATTTTATTCTTTTGCATTGCTCACAGACTAAATGACAACAATTTCCATTTTTTTGGTGCTTGTGCGCATGAGCTTGGATCTAAGTAATAAGGAGGCCAAGTCTTCAGTATGGGCGCCTTCATCTGTCGACCGGTATGGGTGAGCTCGGAGTATAACTTACGAGTTCGGCAGAGAGCGGTCTCGTCCTCGTGCATTTATAATATATTGATTGGCCTTGACCCCATAATGTTTACTTGCCCATTTCACGTTTACCTGCTATAAATAGGTTCGGGATTCGTATAATCTGGGGTGGAACTTGGGCTTTTATGAGTGCCTAAGTAGCTATCGTTATTACTGAATCTGGGTATGGGTGTGACCGAGTGCGTCAGTGAAATCATTTGTGATTACGTATTAGTAACTGAGTTGCCTTGTCCTTCGAGGGGCTATCAGTACACTTGAAATACACTTCCGGAATGCCTAGTGTTTAGCCATCATTTGGTGCTTCTAGGAAATCGAACAGGAACGCTTTTTTGGAGTTGTAGGTATCCTCAAGTCCGTAATTGATATTAGCTGAATGACTTCTTTGTGAGGAGGAATGACTTTTGCACCCCAATGTTCACTGGCCATCCTTAATCGATCTACTCACCTCCAATCCTGCACTCCCAAGTCTTGTACCACTTTGGCCTCAGAAGATCATTGTCTGCGACGCGTGTGTGGTGGCTTGTGGGTTCAAGCATTAACTCACAGAAGGCTCAGCATCATTTCCGAATGAGATCTATCAATTCGATAAGATTTGACTCAGAGGTATGCGCCAAGAACTTCTCCTTGAACATTAGCCACAACTAGTGGATTAGTTGGAAGGGGAATTTCTTTTTGCACGACTGTGCAGAACCTCATGCTCCCATATCACAAAACTTACCCGTGAAAAGACTGCCTTTTACTGGGTCAGTGCTGATGAAGGGAGAAGAAAGGAGGGGACTGCTTCACCCCACTTTTTCTCGACATCCGACAATCACAGGTACACAAATCTTTGGGAGAGTAAATTGAGACACAAGCAGAGGTGGCTACAGCCAATTTGTGTGTTTCTAAAGCCAATGACCTTGTGATACGACTAGCTTGTATCGTAGTGGAAGTTAGCTATTTTAGGCATTTGCTTACAATTAATTACTTTTTTAACAATAATTAATTCGCTTTCTCCTTTACTAAACACTTTTTCATTGGTGATCCTTAAGAGTTAACGTTAGAACCAAGGCTCCTTACCGCTTGCATGAAGTGAGAGTTGTTTCGGCAACGTTAGCCGATCTTGTAGGCAGCACAGGAAGAAGGAGTACACTCGAACATTTCACCTCGATGCTCAAGAAACGTTTTTTTCTAATCTACTTTGACTTAAAATGTTGTGAGGTGTGTTGGAATGTCTCTGTTTTCTTGTGGTTCATGAAAATGGCAAATGTCGTAGTTGCGGTTCTCTTAGTCTTCAAAGTTTCTTAATACATTGCTTTTCGAAAGGTAAATGTTGTCTCCAAGACGCAATTCAGCCATTACTATCGGGCATTTTAACCAGAATTTGATCTTGATCTGGTCTTTAAAGTCTGCATAAATTGAGTGGTTAGGGTGGGTCGATGGAAAGTTAATTTATTGGAAGTATTTTTTGACTTCCGGTAGGATTTGGGGAAAATAAAATGGATTTGAGCATTCTGCTCTACTTCCACTTTAGACGGCACTTCATTGCGTTTGCGCTGGCGTTTATAACGCTCTAGTTTAGGCTATAAGAAAAGTCAGTAATCCATCAAGATGGAAAAGTGTCAACCTCATTTTCTTTACTTCACAGGAGCATCTGTCGGTGAAAACCGACCCAATTTCACGTTCTTCAATTCGGCCCTCGGTAACTTTTGCGGCCTCCCCGTCCCCAGATCCTGGCACTGTTGCCGACAACGATGGTGAGGAGGAAGATGACGAAGAGGCGAGAATGGATATGAATGACGATGACGACGATGATGACGACTATGCCATGCAGACTCACATGAACCCCCTACAGCTGCTCAATCAGGCTATGGAACATGGGATGCGCTCCGCCGCTCGTCAGTACCGCCGTCGGAACATGGCTGCATATCACCAACGTAGCACCGTGGCCGATCCAAACACGGCTGCAATGCCTTCTGGTGCTGAGATGGAAGGAGAGAGTGGAATTGGGTCCGGTGCTCAGTCAGGAAGGATGGGTGCTGTGATGGCGCGAAAATCGGTTGGCCCTCTTCGACCACTGCTCTCCAAGCAGAATACTGTGGAGGGTATTGGGGTAGCGTTTGAAGAGGATCCGCTGGCGTTTGTGAAGGTAGGCGAGGAGGCTATGATAGTCGTTTGCTCTGGCTAATTACGCCGTGTCCTTCGAGTTGTAAGTGGTCCAACGGTTATGCTAAAAATCACTTTTCACGTCATCGCCGTTAAACTTGGTTCTGGTGCGTTCAACGCAGTTAATTCATTTGTGGTCTGCAGTAAAGTGGCCTGCTTTAACATACTTCTTTTCTCAACCCTTTTATTACTTTATTGTTGCCGAAAAATCCAAAATAAAAATGAAGCTACACTGTTGATTATATCTGATGACCAATGAGGAACACCCTGGACTCTTGATGATAGTGAGGGGGATTGTGGCGACAACGTGTAAAGAACAGCTTTCAGTGCTGCTTAGCCTAGGTGATTAAATAAATCGTCCGCGCCTCTATCAACTGCCAAAGGCGGGATAGGCGACACTAAATAAGTGCGTCACACACAGCATTCCACTTCATTCACTGGCTGACTAGCCTGAGAGATGAAATGACCTTTTGGTCCCAACATTCATTTGGCAAGCAAACATGTCCTCATTTAATTCCCATATAATCTGTCCATCCGACACTCATAGATCATGCACCACCCTGTCCTCATGGAGCTATCCTTGCTTTGTGTCCGTGTGGTGGTTTGTGGGACCAGGTTTCCTTCTGCTAAGACCGAATGACATCCTTGGCCAAGATGTATCCACCCGACACGGTACAATATGAAGGTTTACATTTAAAAACTTCTCTTTCAGAAACAGCCAAGATCAGTAGACTTAATTTCCTCTTCTGTTGTTTTCTAGATTAGTTTATAGTTTCGCATTTGGTGCTTTCAGGCTGACGAGGGTTACGCTGATAAGGACGTCTTTAACCAGGCAGACTTGACTCCTTTCACTTCACGAGAAGGTGGGTCCTCGGTGGTTCCCGTACCAGAGGGTGGCGGAGCTCCCTCGGACGACTCAATTTCTCACTGTAAGTTTTTATTTTTTCTAAGTCACTAAATTTGTTCTCAGAAGTGACTTGCGCTACATGTTCGCATGGCTTGATGCCATGCCGTCAGCATCGGCGTTATTGTTATTAGCGTTATAAGAGGTAACGGCCCACTTCATTTGGGTACTTTTTTAAGACCTTCTCCGATTCAACGTCGGATGCCTATAAAATGGAAATTCTGGTGCCATATTGGAGCGTTTTGGCATGTTACCCTGACACCGATTGACAATTCAACTAAGGCTCTTCGTAGTGTGTAACTTTCGATTTATGGCGATGATGCGGAACCATTTTTTTTTGCAATCTCTAGTCGTTTTCATAGCTGAAAACCTAATTAATACCATGAAATCAACCGTGGTAGATTAGGGGATGGTTCTATTAGTATGGGTAACATCATTGTCGGTGGTACATTCCCAAGTTTGGACGCCGAATTCGGTGTGAGTAATATGCATCCGATTTTCGATTTATAAGGAGCAGTTTGATCACGATTGGTGAATTAATCCTGTAGTGCTCTGCAGCGTCGATAACTGAGAGGTATGTTGCTAAACGAACCGAGAGTGGTGCATAACTAAATTTTGATACCAAATTAGACTACAAAATCGGAGTCGGCAATAATTAGCTCGCTTTGCTTGGTCAATGATTATTTGGGTCGCCTAGATTATAATAGGCAGTTTGCACTTGTTTTAATGTAAAAATTTGACGAATACGATCGTAAAGCGAATGGTGAGCAGTGGACGGCAGGACTTATTTTACTAGCTGTGATACCCAAGTCACTAGATCGTCCCTCTTTCCCCGCTCGCAATTACAGTCAGCCGTGTATCGGAAGACGGAGTTGAGAACAAGTCAGAGAGTTGTTGGAGCCGCTTCAAGGCAGGCTGCCTAGTAATGCACATCTTCTTCCTCTCCACCATCGAGACGACCACGCGAATGCTCAACTCCATTACTCGCGAGCATCGACGCATTCGACGCACCATTGATGTGGAGAAACGCAAAGTCAAGCAAAAGGCTCTCTATATCTTTAATCGCAGCTCCATTGATGCAAGGTTAGTCGCTTCGTCTTTTAATAAACAATGACTTCGAATTTAGTGGCATTATAACTAAATGAGTCTGCTGTTCTTACGCCGATTTGCATCTAGTTGGAGCTTGCGATTCACTGAATTCTTTCCTATAATGAATGTCCACAAATGGGAGACATCAATCTCTACTCATTTTTTTGTTTGAGTCGAGACCTGTTTCTTAATAGACCTTCATCCTCTTCTCGAAGTGGTATCATAGATAACATTTTTGGCTCAATTAGATCGAGCTGTTGTTTTGAGGCAGCCTCACTTATTAAATGCAGGTGGTATGCTACCTAACGGATTGGGATTGAACACCAGTTATCCGGCTCCAGTGACATTAAGATATCACATCGCATACACTACTGTCGCTACTTTAATAAAAGCACTGTATGAAATGAAATCAAAAGCGCACGAAGCTGAGTTAACGTTAGCGGTGGGTGCGTTGCACAACGCTCTTATCTGACGCATTGTGTGCCCATTACGCGTGTGGCCAATTCAGCTAGGAAATTAGTTCAGTAGTATTGTGATGTCTACCGTATGCGAATAAATACTACTGAATTGCCATCAATAGCTTGTTTTCCACGCAAGGATGTTGAATTCTCACATTCTTTGATCCGGTTGCGAGTGCGCGTGGTTGGGCTGGTACTAAATTGGCTTTAGTAATACGACTTCCGGGGTACCTTTGGCTCCTCACCCACTGGATGCGTCACCGACACTGAAGTAATAACAGCAAAATAGGCGCCTCACACCGCGAATGCCTTCTCATTCATCATCAGCATAACATCCTCTCACCTTCCATCTCACATTGGGCGTCTAGAGTGGCACGCCTAATCGAAGCCACGGAGAGAACCAGGCGGCTGAGCCGTTGGCGCCGCCTTTTTGCTCGCATCTCGCATTCAAGAATTACGAAAGCAACAGCACTACCTCCCCCAGTACCCCTGCACGTCGGCCGCTCTGAAGACAATAACAGTTCTGTTCTCCCTCTTTCCCATCCTCGCGGAAGTATCAACTCGCTCTCCGATCTTTTCTACGATAGAACTCGGTTTGAATGCTAATGCGCCTCGCTTCTTCGTTCTATTCCCATTGTTTTCCATTCCTTTAAATGGTTTATTTAGTTTTGTGTTAGTTGGTTTGGCTTTGGGTAATACAAATCAAATCTCTCTTGATTCCCTATTATTTACTTTTCCATCCACTGAATAGAGTCACGCTAGAATCTGTCGTGCTAGACGTGATCTCGGGTGGTACCAGCCCCTCGCGAACATCTGTTTTGGATCCATCCTTCTACACTGCCTCCTCAGGATCCGGAGCGCGTCGACACCGACTTGACGCAACTTCCACGTCCACCACCAAGGGACTGCAATTGAGCGTGCCTCGCCCATCTTCCACGTGGGATGCGGAGGAGTACGACGACGAGGCTAGAGCAGCGATGGCTGTTGCTGATAGCGCTGGTACTGATGGTGGTGTATTATCGACCTGGGAGCAGCGTGAACGCGAGTTTCGGCGTTCGCGGCCTAGTCTCTTCCTGCTGCTCATCGCAGTAGGCAATCTGGTGGTGGTACACTCTGAGTTAGTCTGTTACACCATCCTCATCGTCAATCACATGCGCTCCGCAAATGTGCTCTCGTTGGTCTACCCCTTGATGGTCTTTCTTTGGGGCATGCTCTCGGTCCCTAGGCCTACCAAGACCTTCTGGATTAGCCTTATCACCTACACTGAGGTTAGTGCTTCCATTCACTCTCTCATCTGCTTAACTCATCTACGTATTTTCCTGCCTACTTTTTGGCTCGAACATGTATCTTCTCACCCACCGAGCCATTTACTTCCAACCTACCTATTCATCTATTTATTCGCTTGCCTTCCTACCCATGCATCAACCCAACTTTCTTACATTTTCTTATCTACCTATCCATTAACCCACTTTTGCACATGCCCCCTTATTCATCTAGTCATCCAATATGTTCGCTCAACTGGCTTCTCACCCACTGCCCTGCTTGCCTAAACATACATTTTGCTTAGATATCAACCTCTCCATCTGTCTGCCTGTGCCTGTCACTTAAACGATTTCATTCCTCTACCTACCAAAGTGACTTGGATGTGAAGGCAAAAAGGGTGGAGGAGTTGACGAAATTTCCCAGAAATCAGTAACAGGAAACAAATATAAAACCATCTCTACTTAGCGATAGCATAGCGTGGCTTTTGGACAACGAAATCTTTTTTATTCTGGTGCTAATTGTTTCCGAGTTAGACCTTTGTTTTTGAGCAACAAATTTCTAGTGCTTGACACGCGTGACATCCTACGCAATCATTGATTATTCAAGTTGTTGGAGAATAAAAAAAGAAGCGGTTGTTTTATCTTAGGGCTTTCAACTGGTAAGAATGTTTCCTCTTTCTGCTAAACAAATTTCATAGAATTCAACGCCGCAAGAGCTCTTACGAAGCGTCCAAAAATCGTCGTTTTGAGGTTGCAGAAATTGTTATTCTGTGCTCCGAATTGTTGACATAAAATACTTACACTAAGTTCCTACTGGAGGTATGGTTAAATGTTGGACCTTCAGTCATCATTTGTGCCAGTTGTAAGAAGGTATTGCATAAGATTGTCTAAACATGGCTGTTTGGTAAGTCTTAAGCTTATGAAACACTCCGACTTCTATGTGTGCTTCAGCTGATCATTATCATCAAGTACATCTTCCAATTTCGCTTCATCGAGTTCAACTCGCCGGACCAGGTATCGGCCACGCTGGCAAAAACTCACTGGCTGCCTCTCATCTTTGGCGTTGAGAAAACTGACAGCTACGCCATTTGGGATCTAATTCAGCTGCTCTTCATTTTCTTGCATCGCAGCTACCTCAAGAACTATGGTCTCTGGCGTGATGACACGGAATTTAGGCAAGATCTTATTCAGGCCGGCGAGGCTAACAAGGCTAATGTAAGTGAACACCACACCCTGAACATGTGTGCGGTCAATTGTTTGCCCTTCAGACTCACTGCGTATTGTATTATAATAGGTTAAAAAGGACATTCAACAGCAGCAGCAAAATAGGGCAGAGGTGATTGTTCCAAGGTCAGTTTCTTTTGTGTAAGAATTTCGAAGGAGTTTTGCAAACTAAACTAATGCTTTTACTATCACCTGTAGTTACTCCAAATCATCGAGTTCACAATGTACTTCTTCGGCATCGCTGAATCCCATCACAAAGATGCGTCGTTTCTACCTCAAAATGACCGATCCACGATACAACCAGAAAGTCGATGTCTATGTGTACATGTTTATATGTGAATTTCTCTCCTTTTGGATCATCATTTTTGGATACCAATCCTTTGGCCCAAGTGTAAGTGCTCCGTGGCATGTCATGCTTATACTGTTGCCTGAGCTTTATCGACGCTCTTTACTTCTCCCTGTAGACCGGAATGGGTGATAACGCCTTTGAGTTCATTAAAACCAATCGCGTAAGAAATTCCACCGATCTTTTCCCTTACTTCCATTAAAGCATATTTATAACTGGAGCGTGTTTCCTTTTAAGATTCCTGGTCCTTTCATTGGGATGATAGTAATCCAGTCTGTGTTTATTGTGACTGACAGAGCCCTGTTTTTGAGGAAACAGGTGCTAGGGAAATTCATCTTTCAAATCCTCCATGTGATCCTTATTCACGTGTGGCTTTTCTTTATCCTACCCCAAATCACAATGACGTGAGTACTGATCACTCAGCTCCTCATGCTTCCCTGTAATGCTGGTTTCAGGCCCCTTTTTCATCCTCCCACAGGCCTTTCAATGTTGGCTCAGCAAGAGCCCTTCTCTACCTGGTAAAGTGTATATACTTCGGTCTTTCCGCCTATCAAATTCGCAGCGGATATCCACGCCACATTCTTGGGAACTTTTTGACAAAAAATTACAACTACATCAACCTAGTGCTTTTTAAAGCGTAAGTCTTAACAGCAATTCACCTCCATTTCAGTGTGATGGCTGCAGCCTACATGCTAAAAAAATTTTGTTTCTCTACTCCCACTTATAGGTACTTGATAATGCCTTTCTTGTACGAGGTTCGCAGTGTGATGGATTGGATGTGGACGGACAGCCCACTCTCCCTCTACCATTGGATGGAGTTGGAGGATATCTACGCAAAGGTGTTTGTAATGAAGTGCTGGCGGCGCTCCGAAATTGAGTATCCCACGCCGCTGGGTCGGAAGCGTTCCATTTGTGTCAAGTATACTGTGGGCCTTTTTATTCTCCTCTTTGCATTTCTTTGTTTCTGGGGACCTCTCGTGGTTGCCTCCTTCATCGACACCACCTTCGCCATCAATGTGCCTATCGAGTGCTCGCAAACGCTGGCCATTGGTGGATTTCCTGTGCGTTAAATAAGATAGTTAAAATTTCACCCAACGCTGGCTATTTTTGACAGCTCTTTTGTCAACTTGCCTTCTTCTATTCCTGTTTACAATTAAGAGGTAGTTTTTAAGGCATCTTGAAGCTCATATAATGCATTACCTCATCAAGTAAAACTCTAATTTGTGCTACATTGGCTTTACCTCTTCAAGCATTTTACGAGTAGTCCAAATCACGTCCCCCCTTAATCTACCCTATGTCCGTAGATGTGCCTCGTCATCTAACTTGAGCAAGGATAATTTTCGCTCCAGGCGTTTTAGCGACCTCGTGCTTGGGTTGCTTTGATCTCTACGGGGATTCATAATGTATTTACTCACTTTGCTTCAACTTTCCTTTCCGTTGATCAGGCATTGTACTACTTCACTTCTCGGGAGAACAATCTCCTCCATGTGAACGATTCTTTTTTATCCGAGATTCGTCAATGCAATGCTTTGGACCAGGTGAGTGGAGTTTAAAATGGGAATCTTCTTATATGTTATCATGAAAAATGATACTCTGACATGGGTCCGGACACCTGTTGAGATCATCTTTGGGCTGTAGGGAACGACAGGATTCGTGGACAACTTTAAGACAGAGGATGTGAGCAACATGACCTTTGACACTACCTCAGGTCGTGTTTGGACAATCACACCTCCTTTGTATCGTAAACTCATGTCTGAGCTGGTGGATGCGGACTCGCAGATGACCATAACCTTTCACATTGCCTGCAGACGGTGAGTCATTGAAAGTGTACATTGCTTTCGTACTTTGTGTCTGTTTTAGGGTCTGATCGTTCCATTTTTTAGACCGCCTCGTGCCATTGACTCGGGTTCGACCCGCGTGGAACAGTACTTCAACCGCCCGTTATCGCAGCAAGAACGGCTGGAGTTTAATGAAGTCCTGAATGAAAGTCTTTCCAATTCCTCTGCCATGGCCACTTCAAAATCTGTTAAACTAGAACTAGCTTTTCCACGCTTTCTGTTCGCCCAAAAGGACAATCTTCGAAATGCATCCGGCAATCTGGCGCAGTTGCACACCTTTGTCAATGTTAGTGCATCATTGGGGAGAGACAGTCACTCAGAACAACGGTGGTGGGTGCTTGAAGAGATTGGGTTAGCTGGAGCGCCCTGTTATGGCACCATCAGCAACCTAACCCAAGATGACATGGCCTATCGCTCGCAATCGCGGAGTTTTTCTATCATAATCTTCAACGAGCGGGTCTCGGATAATTTGTTGGGGAAGATTTTTAGCTCCTACGGCATTATTGGCATGTACGCAGCGTACATATTCTTCGCGAGTCGCTTGCTACGCATGATCTACAGTGACATCTCTTACCAGATATCGCTGCAGGAGTTGCCACACGTGGATAGATTGCTGAATCTCTGTCACGATATTTACCTTGTGCGAGAGAATGGAATGCTTTACTTAGAGGAGCAACTGTTTGCCAAATTGATATTCCTTTATCGGTCATCAGAGACTATGATCAAGTGGACAAGGCACCCCAAATGGCTGATTGATAAGTTTTCCAAAAAACCGGATGAGGAGGATGGGGGATCAAGTAGAAGGCGGAGGTCATCGAGCAACCACGATAACGACATTGATGAAAGTCAGCGGACAGCCCCCCCACCATCACCATCATTACCACTGCTACCACAAGAGAACCAAGATGATGGTCGTGGACATCGTAGGCAGCGGTCACAGGGGTATCGAGGCACATCACCAACGGTTGGAATGAGAAGTGGCACGCCAGGTGTACGACAAAGGTTCCCTAATTCACCGCCCTCAACAACGCGTTGATTTAATTGACAATAATGTTGTTGTTGATGTTTTTGACGATGATGATGATGATGACGCCTATTTTTCGCTAGCAGTGGTGATGAGAAATTGTGTGTGTGTGTGTGTGTGTGTGTGTATGCCTGCGTGGATGTGTATGATTTCCGTTCCCACTTCTTGATTGCGGTTTAATTGGAAGTGTTCGCGCACACTCATTATACTGATCCTCAAACAATACTACCGATGCTATAATTGATTAAGTGCATTTTTGGTGTATGTTACCAGCGTTGTTACGACTAAAGAATGTGTATAATTGTGCACAACTTTTATTTTTTTTTCTTTGCTCAATAAACATGTGCACCACCTATAGCATTAGCAGATCAGTTGGCGCTGTCTAGCTGTTAACGATAGAGGAGGAGGTATGCTCGAGAAATGCTTTATCAGACTGTAAGAGATCGAAGTGGGCGGAGTCCCTCCCGATGCTTCCATGGGCCGTAACGATGGGGCGGAGGATTTATTATATGTGCGGAAGGGGGTTGGTTGGGAAGCCCCGAGGGAGGTGCCAAGAGTCGAGGTTGATGAACGTAGCTGAGTGTGCATTAGGTTCTATTAACTTGGTAAACTAAATCGGATTAGCAAGAATTTTGGCAACGTCAGGCTGTGGCTTCGAGGATGTGTAAGGCTCAGTCGAAATTTGTCATAAGTGGAGAAGATTATCGGAAGACAGAGCACGATAAAGGACGTTGACTCTGGTTTCTGACCTGGTGTGGTTGTTAGATCATGTCCGCAACCTAGTGTGTCTTGTTCCTGAAAGGCATGTGGTCAAGCATCGAATCGGCTGCAGGGGGATTGCTGCCCATTAATTTAGTACCATAAAAGGGGGTCTCCGTTGCGGGTGATCGAAACCGTGTCAACCAACACATCGGAGGCACAATTCACATTTGTCGATCACCTAAGTCTCGTGACTGTCAAGGGAGGAAAGAAGTAGAAACGTTTCAGTATTCGAACGGAACACAAATAAACTGTTAGGTGGCATAGGAGCGAAAATGTAGGAGAAGGAATCCTTATGAAGTGGTTCCTTCTTTGACAAACGGCCCTATCAGTAGCTATTGCATGTGAGATGGACCTGTTGTAGGCCATCATGCAGCCCAGGGCAGTACGAGGAAGTGCTTCGCATTCACTTAATTGACATTTTCTTATGGGTGTCGCGAATGTTTTTTTTAATAAACTTCTTTCAGTGATTCACGGCTAGTGCTACTTTAGTTTTTAATGGCATCCCTGTAGAACACAAGACTGGGGTGATCATAGAGGGCAGACGTCGTTTTTAGACCTTTCACTGAGGGTCGTTGTACATTCTCCCCTCCATAGTAATCTCTATGTTTAGCACTTTGTAATTAAACATCGGGACAGTTTTACTTTAGGATCAAGTTCGCCTCTCTCTGCCATAAATGTAGCCCCCAATACTTACATGAAAACGCAAAAAGACGTCATGCAGAAGGTGGGAGGGAGGGGTTCTGGCATGGCACGGAGACAATGCCGCCCGATGGAAGTATAGAAGCGGAGCCTTAACCATCCTTGAAACCAAAATGAAGAGTCAAACGCGTAATCAAACTATTACATTTTTACCTTTCGAGCTACCTAATTTTGGTGGAGGAAGCCTGGAAGCCTCAACTGCTCCGTCTATGCCTTTGTGCTCAACATGAATCAGTAACCAGATTTGTTGCCTTTGACAGACTTATTTCGCTACCCCTCCAGGATCATTTCCTTAACTTATTCGGTCACATTGCACTAGTACATTGGATGAACCCCCAAGTCGTCTTTTATATCATTGTTCTACCTAATTATCACACAAAAGCCTATTAGTTGTCTTGATTTCATATCAGTAGCTCCCTTAACGTTGCTGGTTTGAGATAAGACTTATTCAACTAATTTTTTTTGTGACATTTGATTAAATTGTGCTCGTCAATAGTTTTGAAATGGCGACTAAAACCTCCACCAAAAAGACATCTTCAGTAACCCATTTTTTGCTCCCTCAGAGGAGGTAACAGAGAGGAATCCGGCTTACGAGACCCACTGCACCAAGTAAGAAAGTGACGACCTCAAAGCCAACGCAAAGAGCTTCAGAAAGGAGACCAAATGGTGTTTGAAGTAGAGCGACCACGAGAAGACTATCACCGCCTATGCCGACAGTATGCTTGCTAAACCTATCGATAAGAAAATTCACTCTTCGCCCTACACCCATCAGGAAATTGCACACGAGCAGAGAAATAAGCCTCCTGTTCCCTAAGCTTAAGGCATTTATTAACAGAGACCAATGGCCTGTGTATGTGAAGGACTGTGAATAGGTGACTAAAGGCCTAGTTCTAGGTAGCAAGACCGTTGGTGATTCTTTCAAGATCTTTGGAGGCTGTGGAGATGCATGAGGCTGGCCTGAAAGTGTCGGCAAACAGTGAGGCACTAGTGGAGCTCATAACAAAAGTGATTAATTTGCAGTTGGCGATTGCTACAAAGGAGGTGGAAAAGGGTAGAAGGAAAAAGGAGAGGTAGAGTACAGTGAAGAAGAGTCGTGGTATGCTGTCAGATACGGTCAAGTAGCTTGTGGTAAGTAAGTTCGGATGGTTGCCATATTGACCTTATCACCGGTTCTCTATGTTTCTGCTTCATATTTTTAGTTGATTTTGACCACTGAATGGAAACATCGGTCAGTCTGTTATGAGAGAAGAGCTAGTCTGACGATGGACGTGTGGAGAGAGTGTAGGTAGTTTGAGGGGCCTTTTTGTGTTATCGTGTTTACTTGAGCGTGATTTACACATTGTACACTTGCGAACACTTAACGTGATTCAAGTGGTTCATTTTGCCTACTTGGGTATCCACTGCCAAACTTTTCTTGTTTTTGAGGTTGTTCTCATGCCGACGTATTTGGTTGGCCACGCATCTGTTGTTATCAACTCACAGAATGGCTTTGAAAGGTCCAGGATGATGAAAGAGCTATTTGTATCTGAATAAATGTTTGTCTAATTTTGTTTTGGGCAAAACCCGTTGCTGCATTTTATGATTTACTGGTGACTTCGAGGCATAAAGGAGGTAGAATTTACAAAACTGTATCGTTTCCCAAATGTTTTGGTTACATTGCATACATTAAACTTATTCCATTCTCATTTATTGCATCTCCTGTGTTAACTGCGTAGGTGAAAAATTATTTTAGATGTAGTGCTGGAGGCTGGCTCATCTTCAACTGGGATTGCGTTCCTTTTGTCAACCACTTTTTTAGTGTGCAGAGGAGTTCTATGCTTTCAACGTTCCACACTTTAAACGAGATCTAGGTTTTTTCCGGTTCCGCCTGCTGCGTCACCTACCACAGCGCTAACTTCGGAGTTGCCGTAGCTCCTGACAACTATCCACAGGGAATGCCCCCTTTTTGGTGCCCAGTTGGACTCCTCATGACTACCTGAATGTGTTGTAAAGCGTACGAGACGATCGGTTGGTCTGGCGAACTACTAGTCTAGCTTTACAGCTACAGCTTTACAGTCGGTAGTTGCATGACATCGTCATCAACACTAAACAAATCCTTCTGGATGGCAAAAGGATAATCAGACTACAGCCCTGTGGAAATCTGTTCAGTAGCATCTGATGCCAATTTTCCTGGGCTTCTGATTGCCTTTGCTTTCCTCTCAGCAGAAGCGTGGAATCGTCATAAATTTCTAGCAGCCACCGGTTGTCTACCTGGCCACCCAATTGTAAGCTACTGGCATGCCTCGGAGGCCAGTTTCACCCAGCTGATGCAATATGGCCACCCTGGTGGCTGTAACCGAAACCGGCAGTCAAGCTAGCAAAGCATTAATGTAGTATTTTGTTTGTTCTGACTGTCGGCCTCGCTATTGGACTGAGGTGGCCATATTGCCCTAGCCAGGTGGGCTGACCTCTGGGCCATGCCTGCAGCCCGTTCTCTCTGTTTGCTGAATACATGCGTTCTGTTCTAGTAGTATGCCTTCTTGTGCATTCAAGGAAGTTTCGGCATGCTTCAATAGTAGTAGCAGAAAGAGGACCCGAGTTTATAGGATTTTTATCCCCAATCTATACCGCTCTTGGCAAGCTGTAGTGGTGCGAAAGAGGTGCATATACTACGAATGGGAGAATATCCGAAATCCCATAACAGATGGGCTGAGAACGACGTCCATTTTCGGCATCTCCTCATCTCTATTTTCTCTAAGAAAGCCATCAACAACTAAAGCCACACTAGCGGTGAACCATCTGGAAACGTTTCGTTGCGGAGATCGCCCTATAGACAAACCAGTGCTTTGCAGAACCTCTTGCTCTAAACTTAATTTTTCGAACCGGACAAAAATCCAAGTCGATTCGAACTGCCAAGAGGGACCAGTGACGCGGTGGTCAAGCATCTCCTTAGTTGCGCTTGAATTTTGATGACTGGCACGTGTAGCTCGTGAGTGTCTCTCCAGCACTGAGTACTTTGTAAGAGCTGACGCAGGGATTTACCAAGGGGAGCGTTGGGGGCGATGCTCGAAAGAAGAGGCAATGTGGCTACCTGACTGAAACTGACAGTTACAAAAAGCAATGTATTACAATTACAGCCTCTATATGGCAGTAACATTATTTTATGCCGATGTGCAACTACTAGTTGATTCGATAACTAGGTATCTGCCATTAGTCATTGTAGGGTTCGGTGGTCATGCAGTTGACACATTGCGCAGTACTGTAAGATTAATGCCAATTAAGGTGGCGAATGGAGGCGAAGTGGAAGTCGATGTCGGGGGTTGGAATTTAGGCTGTTTGCGAAAGGATGGGTGGAATGGTAGGTAGTTCACACTGGACCAAAGTGTTGGTAATGACATTGGTTTGGCCCCCCTCAAATAGTTTTAATATTTTACAAAACAATAGCAATGCGAGATACCGCGTGGTATATGTAGCGCACCGAGGCTTCCTTAAAGTAAATGCCTGCATCCCACTCGGCTGGGGTACAGAGGCGGAACCTTGAGGTGCCTGCGAAATCAAAATGAGGAGGTAAATAAACAATCGAAGCATTACGTATGGCTTAATCCATATCAGTTCGTATGTCGCGCAAGCTTTACGCCGCACGAGCTTAGCTTACAATAATTTTCGCCGGCTATTGTTAGCTCAGAAGCATAACGATGATAAAAGTGTTTAAATTTTGGCTGAGATCGTCGGGATGTATTACTGACCTTGGTTCCATTCGGTGAGAGTACTGATCTTCTAGCCAACAAAATTTCTCTTTCGGTCTACATGTGCATTGGTGCGATGCGCGGCTTGTACGAGTCGTGGAGTACCATGCTACCCGTTTTTGATCAACACATGCTTACGTCTCGCTTTGAATCAACGTTTCATTTCAAACTTGATTCTCGGACTCTACCATAGTTGTTTTTTCCATTTTAAGCTTATTTTTTGTCACTGTCAAATAGTTGAGTATTAATCACCTTAAATTAACATTCCTCAACTTTATCGCTGGGGTGGGGTCCGCTTTCTAATGCTGCTATGCGCCTAAGCAGCTTCTCGGTTATATTTTATGGGCCTTTTTAACAAAAAGTGGATTCTATGTTCTTTAATTTATTTGTTCATGCCTTTATACAATTGTGACAAAAATCTGACGTCATCAAGCAATTTGGTTTGCTAATTTTTACTTGTGTCTATTTTAGAATATGTCCTAAGGCTTTTGATTTTTGTATTTTTTTTCGATTTCGTCACTTCTCCGTTCCAGCGACGCTAACCTCGAATGGTGGATGAAAGTGGATCCAGCATACCGTTGGACGATTTTCTCCGAAATCCTGTAAGTTTTGTTGATCGCCTCCAACTATTCATCTTACTCTAGAATGTCAGTCTTGAGGACGTTTTAGTGCACCCTCAATGCGCTAAAGCCTATGCAGATGGAAATCCTTTGCTCATTATCTAGTAAGTTTCAATCCACATGGAACACTTTTCCTCAGCCTATGTAGACCTCAAAATATTCGTCA
Organism: Taenia solium; assembly: GCA_001870725.1. Taxonomy (NCBI): domain Eukaryota; kingdom Metazoa; phylum Platyhelminthes; class Cestoda; order Cyclophyllidea; family Taeniidae; genus Taenia; species Taenia solium. Next base: position 49,187 of record MIEF01007456.1, on the reverse strand, counting down.
TATGATTGAGATCATACGTCGAGAATCTAGCATTCCTCAGCTCTCCGACGATCAAGATCCGTGAGTTTCTTGAATTCGAAGATTTTTCATCCTCTCCCTTATTACGAACCCCTTTTTTTCCCCAAATTTTCAGGTTATCGGCGGTTGTGGGGCTACTCTTCCTTCATGATGTGTCCAATGTGTCTGACGCCTTTGTAGATTGTAATGAGGCAGTAGAAGACCTTTATAACCTTCTCCAGGATGTTCAGAATCCTCCTAACTCTTTCACATTGGAATTGGTCTCACGGATATTTGTGCATGTCTGCAGCCAACCTGCCATTTTGCAGTTTCTCGCCTCCAAAACTGACTTAGCTGATATCCTCCTTCATCACCTGGGGGCGTTATGCGTGCGTAATCTATTCCTTTCCTTCTTTACCACCCTATCACCGGAGGGGACTGCTCTTCTGTCTCAGGTGCTGGACCGCCAGTGTATTGTACAGCGACTGCTAAAGTGCTTTTTACAGGAAGAAGCGGATGGTGGTATCGGTGTGAAAAACCGTATATTTGCGGGCCTATTCCTCCGCCTACTTATCTACCAACTGCGCTTATTGCATCATAGGGAATCGTTGGATGTAAATTTCCTGCTTTCGCGTTTGGAGAGGTAAGTGACCGTCTACTTCATTAAAGAGGATAAGGGTTCCACGTTTCTTTCGACTTTTCTTCTAAGCAGCTGGCCAGATGTGACACCGCGTTTTAATGCCATTATATTTCTATATACGTATATATATATATATATGCATGTATATGCATGTGTCTGTGTGTGCTTCATTGTCAAAATAGCCTGGGAGTGGTGTTACGTAATTTGAGGTGGAAAGGTAGGTGAATATGGCTCAGCATTAGTCAAGTCCCGTTCATAACTGCGAGTTTTTGATTGATACCTTTGCGTCTCTCTATTTTTTCCTATTTTTTGATAAATGGGAAAAGTCTCATCCGAAGCCCAACTGTTGTGCAGATTACATTACTTATCAGCTCAAATGGGAATCCATAATGCCTGTTTTATTCACGTTGCATGGTTGGATCAATGTCGTCTGAAGTCGTTTGAGTTTTTTTAAGGTTGGATTTTGGAGTTTCAGTTAATTTCCTTCTTTAAGTAGACCACTTAGTTATGAATGAGTGAAGTTACACTAACTTTTGACATTCATGGATTGAATTAATGTAAGTAGTATGCTCGGGACTCGACAGCGTGAGAGGGTTTCACTCATTTTTGGATGAATGAACACAAACACGAGGTGTTAGTCGGTGATTTGAGTTAGATCTTTTCTGGTAGGTGACTTTGGTCGAAGAGATTAGTCAGTCACATAGGCAACCTGGACATCTACCCGATACTGTATGTAGTGGCCACAGCACTAATCCACCTGTGCTATACTGAATTGCTGCTATAAACAGGCTCATCCTATGAGTATCACAAAGTGGCAGGATCCTTATTTTGTCCTTTTCTTTTATTTGCTAGTGAAAACACAGTGAAACAAATAGTGGATGCAATCATTACTCTGCCACAAAGGAGGGTAGAAATGCTTTCACACTTTCTCAATTTTCTCCGTCATCTACTCTTCGACGCGGTTCAGTTAGTCCTTTTACAATTTTTATTACTTATTTGCATTTCAGTGACCGACAGAATAGGTTTATTATCCCCATCATACTACTTTTCCCTGAAAAGAGAAGACAGCCCGTAAATCTTACACGTTCGAAAAGGATGGGCCAGTGACGGCAGCATGTGTGGAAATAAGTGACAGGTGTTGGTTGGTAATAGCTTGTGTATGAAATAACGCCTGGTGTTGAAGCCTCTTGCTAAAGAAGACATTTAAGCCATGGATGTCTGCAGAAGACTTAAAGTACAGTATAGTGATGGTACGCTCGCTAATCCATAGTAAGACATTTCAAGGACAGCCGACTGCATACCAATCAGTGACTGCCCCAATCATGGTAATTCCCAACTGATAACAGCCATCGTGAAAACACAAAGCGACCAGTCTTTTCTAGGGGAACTGAGGTGTTGGAATGTTTCACCCCTTCTGATGAATCTTCTTATTTTACAAGTTCTTTCTAGCTATTAGCTAGACTAAGCTGCATATAAATTTAGCGTGCGACTATTTAAAGAATGGGTTTTTTTGCGCAATTTTTTGCAACCTCAAGAGATCCGTTTGACTTGATTCCCATTCGTATGTGTTGCAGCACACTTTTTGTAAAATAACGAAGTACTCGGTCTCCATGACCTTAATTCAAAAACTTCACTTCTAGTCGACGAGGCTTTACGTGGCAAATTAAGTATGCTGATTTTGAAAGGTCATATGCATTTCATTAGTGAACGAATCATATCCTTTCCCTCGTATGTTTATGCTCAAAATTTGTGCGTGTGTTTTACGGTCTATTTGTCACAGGCGATGGAAAGGAGGCGAACATTTCTAGTGGCTGTACGTTATGCACCAGTATAGCCGAAACACCGGTTGTGACGCATTCGCATGATTAGCATACGTCAACATCTTGTTATTGCATTCAATTCTGACCACTATCGACAGCGGCGTTGAATTAACTCGACCTGTGAGGAACGAAGTAGACTCTAAGCTTAAAAAATATTTATAAATGCCTTTTTCCCGGGCCAAATATTCAGCTAGCATTTGGCAGAATGGGGTTGGATACTGGGCGTGTACGTGAAAGCCAATGGCATCGAGGTGTCTATTGTTTTCCCTGAATTCCATAGATTACAGCTTAGTCGCCCAAACTTCCGCTCTTATCATTTGCTTCTGCGATAGTTTTGTTATGTTTGCTTCTCCGTTCACGTAAAAGCTGATGGGATGCATTGCAAGGTGTGATTTTGTCTTGACTAATAATAACGCTGCCTACTCGACCGACCAATCAATGGACGGGAGGCAAAACTGGCCAACTATCTTGATGTTTTTCTCACTTTTTCAATGGTTTAATTGCAGTAATGACCTCGGTGTAGATTTACTCTCCCTCCCACTTCGCCAAACGAGGTCTGGGGATGATCTTGTTTCCAAAGGCATCGCCCGCCACTTTGATCTGGTGCTTAACATCTTCCCCCGTCTTAAGTCATTCCTTATCGTTGAGGTGAGTTGTCGTTACTTTTGTTGTTGTCAAATGGCATGTTAACCTTCAAGATTTTGAGTAGTGGATTCGATATTTTTTTCTGAAATAAGTTAAGGGTTTGTTTATATCTAGTATCTTTCTGCCATACAGCCTACCTTCTCCTTCGATCCTCACCCTTCTGCTTCAACTGACACGTCTGTATCTGTGTGGATTGAGGCCCATTGGAGGGCAGGAGCTGACGTTGGATGGCATTTTTTTGTCATGGCCGGGAGATCTTCGAAGCAGGGGGGGGAGGGGGTGTAATGGTTTCTAACTTGTAAAATTAATATCTGGCGTATTGCTTATGAGTGAACGATCTTCTGTTGTTGTTTGTCCCTGCAAACACAGTCATCTACAGTTGATGGCTTCGTTCTTCCAAGTTAACGCGGACCCGCTTGGCAATAATTGAAATTGGTCCTTGCTTTAGCGTGAGGTTAGATTTGGGATCATCTCCGCAGAAGTAGCTTGTATGAATCTAGGAGTGCATATAAGGGTTTAGAGATTGAATGAAGTCGTCTTAGATTGTAAAGCCTCATTCCTCCTTATTTACCAAGGGGGTTGTCTATGACGCAGAGGACAATGTTTCTACGTCACGAACATGTCTTCCTCTTCACCCACTGGGTATGGGTCGAATTAATGCAATGCGCTTCCTCTGTCACCTCATCTTTAACTGTCAGGGTGTAGAAGGTGCTGACGTTGTTGAACAGTTCGCGCGATTGGATCTTATCGGCAACATGGTGGTAAGTTATCTGTATTTTTAGGTTCATCTGTGAAGAAGTTGAAGTAGATTGTCAATAGACTCTATCACAAACTTCTTGTGTCTTATCATTTGAAGTTGTTGCAATGTGTAACAGGGATTGGAAGCATGTGGCATAGACCTTCAGAATTTAACCTATTCTTGATGATGTTATTAAAGCATCTGGGAATGGGAGGTTGATTTAAAACCAATGCATAGAAGCAGATTAGGTGGTAGAGACTTGACTCACCATCGTCCTGAAAGTCAAACCTTGAAAGACTAAAAACATCTGTACAATCAAATGAACGATTGAATGGGGATCATGCCAACTGCATGGGTCTTAATTTGTTTTAAACTCCACCATCGGCACCTCTCATGGTTAATCTTCTTTGACTGTTGGAAGTGGTTATTTTACGCCACATTGAGAATAGTCCTTATTTTATCGGCGGAATTCCCCCGTCGCCTCTGCCACTTCTTTCACCACGTAAACTGCATTTGGCAAGTGGTGCTTAGGGTTGAATGATGCTACACACGGGGTAGAAACCCCGTGTGCTAACGGCTTTTCGTAGGGCAGCTTGCATCACAGAACAATAAGTCTAGTAAGTAACCAAAAAGGAAACTAACTGAATGAGCCTAATGGATGTGTTTCAGCGGGAGAGAGGTGGGATATCGCTGCGTTCTCGTCTTTTTTATTCCCCTAGTACTCTTCGTAGTGACACGACCCTAGACAATGGCATGCTCACATGCGAAGTAGAGTTGAGATAAAAGTGCAATAGTACCAGAGATGAATGAGGCTGGGAGCAAGGCAGGGCACAGTTCATTTGGTGCGAGAGACAGTAGTTTATGAATGTGGGACTCGTGATAGATTTATGAATGCTGAATATGCGACTGAGGGAGTTGTCAAAAGCTGACGAGATCACGATATCACCTGCTAAAGACTCGTGTGATCGTGTAAACTTTAAAAGAATGTCATTCTTTCAGGCAACCTGGGTACTCTACCTTATGAAACCGCGTAGACAGCAAAGCATCAGGAGAGATTTCATAGACCAGTCTCTCCCTAGTGGCATTCTTTATTGTTCTTGAGCTCACCCGATATCGCTGTTTCTGTTCCACGTGCTGCATTACAGGCCTCTACAGCAAGTGGTTACTTTCCTTGAAGGAGTCTCTAATCTACGCCATTTTTCAGCCTTCCTTCTCCTCACATTGTTGTGCTGTCATCCATCCTGATTGCTTTTGGATCAGTGTAACACGAAGAGGTGTCATTTCCTCTGGGGTATTGACTACTTTTCCGTATTCCATTGCTATAATACCTCGTTCTTTCATAAACGGTTTACCTTTCCTATTTTTGGTCTCACCCCACTACTGGCCATCATAAAGGATAATCGACAAATGCTGACATGGTTATGAATCACCATAGATTCATTTATCTATGGTAGCTTCTCTTTCTTCAATGGCTCTTTCTGTACTATCCAGTCAGCGAAATCTGATGTACTATCATTTTGGAATGAGCTTATCGACGCTTATCCAAGCGGCGTCTGAGTCACCCCTGAAGAAACTGCAGGGCTAATAGAAGACGTGTAGGAGGTCTAGAAGACTCAGAATCCGTTCGCGGTCAAAGACCAACAGTTACTTATCCATCGGTGATACTTCACTAACGGCCATATCTAAAGGTTTTTTGTCTTTCATCTCTTGCGCTTTTAGGACCTTTTCTTCGCCTTTAAATGGAATACTTTGATGCACTGTACCTTGGAATTCCTGACACAGGTCATCCTTCGTCGAGCCTTCCACTACTCCCCCGCTCCAAGGGAATCATCGGTGCTGGCTGAAGACGCCAGTGGTACCGCTGTTGCTGCTGGTAAGTTGGTACTGTGCCTCTACTTTGTTATGCGTCCTTCTGCCTCTCAAATTAACTAAATTTCCTCTTTTCTCTCCCCCTTTCTTTCCCCAGGCAAAAGCGCTCCTCGATGGAAGCACTTTAAACTCTTTAGCCGAAAGGGTTTGCTTTTATTTTTGGCATCCGAATGCTACTACTCTGGTTGCCTAGTGCAGCTAATGTGTTTGCGTGATTTGTCAAGTATGAAATGCCCAATTCTGGCTTATAAGAAAAGAAGCGTTTTCAATGGACATTTTTGCTGCTAATTTTGCTAATCACGACGCGTCTAATGCTCTCCTTCTGTCTGGTCGGTTGTTATAGCTATTGATTGGTCTCTTGAGATGTTGCGCCACGTTGCTGTAATGAATGGCGTCAGCTGGAACATACAGAGGTACTGGAAGGTCAGTGGCGTGGGGAAGGTTTTTTGGGTCTCTATCCCTTAAGACTGTCATGAGGTACTGTAGCACTGAACGCCGTCCTTCATACTGTATCGGCGATCAATGCGGTCAAAAGTGAAGCAAGGAGGAGTATCTTGGAGTGGTTAGACTCTCAACGTTATATGATCTGCGAGTTGAACGGTATTTGCGCGTCTCGTAGGCTTCGATGGGTTCAATTCTCAAGCCTCATCTCCAAGCCATGCATTGTCTGAACCTAATGGTACTCTGCGGTGAGTCTTCTGTAGGAAAACTTCGTCAAAGTCGGGGCCTTATTTACTTATTAGCTCCTCGGAGTTTAACACTGGTTTCGTTCTCCGCCTTAAAACTGTCTTTGACTCTTGTCAACCAAAAAGCCGACAAGTAAGAGTTGCTTTTGATCGATTTTGGCCCATCTATTTCCCGTCCCCCCTGCATTACTGGCCGTGATGTATTTACAAAAGCTTACGTGGCTTGAATAGTCCTCCATCTTTGAGTCTTTTGGCTAGAGCTACCCAGAGACTAATCAACTAGTTTGTTTGAGTGAAAGGTATGGAACTATTTGTTCACGGAAGGCATTTTGACGGACTCATTCGTTTTTATCACGATGAGATTTCACTTTGGCTTACAGCTTTATTCATCCTCACTCCCTCCTCTTCTCCCTCCGTCTGGCATAGCTCACTGCTGTCATCAGTAACTTGCATTCGTCCAGGGTGTTTTTAATCTTCCATTTGTGTTCTTACTCACCGGACTAACATTATCGTCTACACCTGATTCTTTGAGATCCTTTACTGTCAATTGTAGGCCTTTCCACCTACACCGCTGGCCAGCAGCTGCAAGAGTCGTCTGCACCGATGGGACCGTTGCCCTATTCACTACCGAATTCTCTGAGGCCTTATGGCAAAGTTCTTCATCAGGTGAGTTCTTGATGCACCCGTTTTGTTTAGCTTGAAGTTTGGTTATGAAGGCCCGGGGTGGTAGGCGGTTTCGCAAAATGGATCATTCACTGTGTTAGTAGTGTTTGAAGCTGCATCTGTCTGGAGACCTTTGCCCATTCACAGGGGACCGTGTGCACTCACGTATCTGGATCTCCGTTTCATGAGTTAACTCCCTTTTGTATCCTTCAGAGGTAAGGCAGATTCCATCGTTTGCGAAGCCTCAGTTGGACTAGATGTAACTCTATATTCACTCACAATCCTCTGAATTGAACTGGATCCTTTTCAATTTTTGCCGATTCGACGTACAGCATAAGTGTCACAATCCACAGAGCTGTCATTTGTTGCATGTAGGCTCCAGACGTTTTGAAGCCTTGTAAGTGAATTACAGCTTCTATCATTGCTTCTGCTAAAGGTGAAAGTTCACCTAGACTGCTCACTATCCTGTCAGATCCAGCATCTCCTTTTGCGATCTTCGAGGCTTCAGACTAGACTGAGTCAATAAGAATCGAAGTTGATTTTACCAGGCCCAAAGCGCTCCCAGAAACAGGACACGTTTTTGTACTTTTGAACTCGCGATATTTGGAGTACTCTGCAATCTTGTTGGATCTTTTCGTTGTTAGAGTAGGTTCCGCCGGAAGGCTTGTGCAATTAACGGGGTTTCGTAACGGCCGGATGCAAAAACTGGCCATCTTTAATTTGGAGGCGATTTCAATTCTTCCAAGTAAGATGGATTTGCTGTTATCTTCTTTGGTATTGAAGGCACTTTCATTAGAATTGCAAGTATGTTAGAATCAGACGATTATTGACATCAAATGATCGTGCCACTACCAAGCTCGACCTCAGTGAGTTGATTCCAGCCCTTTAAAATTGAGCCGACTCCCCCATTGTCTTCTTAGAGGTTCCATTCAATTCTCTGGACGCTGAAGGCTCATTAAAACCGGCTCATTTTATGCGGTCGTTGAAATCATGGGGCTATATATCCGATATGAAGCAGACTTCCTCTGTAGAATTCACTGTTGTTCACACCGATTGCATTTGTCGTTGAGTATGGCCAGTCACACGGTATTTTGAACCATCACCACTTTTTTTGCTTTTGAAAAAAGTATCATCGACAAAGGCTGTTTTCTTTTCCTGCAGATGTTGGTAAAGCACCGTTTCCTGGATCGTCTGCTCACTGCGTGGGATTTAAACGAGATTTCCAAGTAAGACATTTCCTTTCTCCCCCCTTCCCCTTCCCCCTTTTATTCTTCGCTTTTATGCCAAAACTTCGTCCCATCTTGGGAATGTTTTTTGTGTCTTTTTTTCTCCCTCCTCTCTCGCTATTTTAACCTCGAAGTTACGACTCCTCAATTATTATCCACAGTTGATGGATGACCACCGATTTTTTTGGACCTTAGTCACCAAAATGGGTGCTATTTTTTCCATCATAAGTTTTTTCCTCTCTCCTATGCTTTACGTGTTGCTTGCAGTCGGTGGTGTAAGTCATGCAAACCACTTGCCGTTCTCTTATCTCCTTTTTTTTCATGCCTATGCCAACTTTTTTCCCAATGCGCAGTTGTCCTCGTCTTCAATGTGGGGGGATAGGGTCATCGGTGTTTTCACGACAATGAACAAAATACTTGGTGAACCTTTCAGTGGAGCTCAATTTGCTTACTTTTAGTAAAATGGAGAGGCAGACCGTAGGTAATAGGTCGGTCTCCCAATGCAGCACTCTCTCCTGCTTTCACCTTATTTTAAACCCTTAAATTTTTGAAAAGCTTATCAGTTGAACGAAACTGACGGATGTGGTTTGGGCTTGCCTGCTCAACGAGAATGAAGAGCGCTGAGGAATTGTTTCGCTTAAAAACTCTGTAATGCTTGACGTGAGTAATCAAAAGCATTCCAGACGACTGTGCTTCTCTTGCGAGTGGTGGTCTAAGGCTGGATTCGCTCATTTGCTGGTGCTCAAACAGCATTTACTCGATGAGACAATTCTATTCAGCATGTGTAGGAATGGCTTCTTTTTGAGAATCAGCCAGAAATCATGAAATTGCAGGAAGAAGGCGGTATTTTTGCAGGACACTGCAGGATCCCATGCCTCATGGTTGGCTCGTGAGACAAGTTCACGTCGTACTTGAGGATGCGAGGGGAGAAAGGAGAGGAACGCTGTCTTCCGTTGCTAATTTAGCACAGTATCAGATCTACCGTTCACATCCAGTTTTCCTGCAACCTCTTCAGCTGCAGCTAATTTTCCCATCTAGGATTTTTTCTTCACTCCTTCCTCCCGTGGTTTTAGCCGGTTGGGCGTCGGAAGTGTGCCTTATTCATTGCTCCAGCTCCAATCATCGTCGCACTCTTCAATTCATGTTCATACGTCTTCATATGACAGATAGCAGCCACCTTCCCCTGAGTGGCACATACACTAACCTGCGAGGTCAGCTTGTCAGACAGAAGCTGTGGTGTGGTGCTAGTAGAGGCGACCATTTAATACCCTTCTCACCAGGTTTATTGTAAGGGGTACAGACAAACTACCCGTCAGTTATCATTAGATGGTGTAGACACATGTCTCTCTTCGCACAGTCAGTCTCTTCCTTTCAGCTTCGTCCCCAGTACTCCAATGCAGTCACCCTTCCGCTGCGGTTAGCACTGGATTGTCGGAAAGCAGAGCTGAATTGGAGTTAAATCCTGTTTGGGCTTTTTCAGGTTCTTGAATCTTGGGGAGGTATCTTATTCCAACCTTATGGCCATAATTCAATAAGTTAGTCTAAATATTCTAGTTTTCTGTGAATGCTTTTACCTCATTCAAATATGCTGTCTCCCATTTGGTCAGCAAGTAGGGCCTAAGTTTAGGTAAACTTCTGAAACGCCTTGCGGTTTCGATGGTCCTTCAACCGTGAACCACCGCACATTCAACTATTCACAGCAGCCGTCTTATTCTTTGGCGTTTAAGTATATTTATCAACCTGGTGACTTTGTAGTTCTTGGTCTTTTGACGCGAATTTGGTCGCTTCTTCCATTTCTGTGCTGTTTACTTGATCCCTGAAGTGAGAGCTAATTTATAATCGATGCAAGGCCTCTGGAGACTGGAGGGGTCTGTTTTGCCATCTGAACATGTTTACCCGTCCCCTTTAATAGGGGCAAGGCGGGCTTCCGTCGAGCTGGCTACATGGGTCACCTGCAGGAGATGGCCTTACGCTTCGCCTGGTACTTCTATCCAGACCTGACCGAGTCGCTAGACTACCCGACTCTGAAGGACAGTGATGTGGCAGCACTGGATGACGAAGCTTTTTGGTGGCAGCCGCATGGAAGCGATAGCAGCGGCGACAATGTTGGTGGTGGTAGGGGTGGTGACGGGAAGGCGATGGAGGTAGACACGATGAATGAGGAGCTCTTGAACTGGGAATCAAATGTGCGGAAATGCATACTTAGAGGTGGGTTGAGTTGTTTTTCTTTATCTGTATCTAGACCCTTGTAAACTTCTTTACTGCCATTTGGAGGATCTGGAAATATCACTATATTAGAAAATATTGTTGTCGAAATCTTTAAATTCGAATGGTAGAGACAATGTATCAGCAGCGTTTTCTTCATTTCGTTTCACCCTCAGATTTGCCGAACACCACACTGGAGCGGTGGACCAGCTTCATCACAAGTGATTTGCGCCAAGCAGTTCGTGTTTCCAATGTGGAACACGTAAGTTCTCTTTTCGAAATGGTCATTGTTGTGTTGTGCCCTTCCTCATTTTCCATTCAGCATTCTCCTCTCCCAGCTTCGAAATCTCAAGGCCACCCTCGTCGGGACCCCAAGCAAACTGAAGCGGACTTCCCCCACTTTGCTATCTCCAGAAGTTGCTCTACAGGTGTGTACTTCTTCGTCCAAGAAAGGGGCCCCTCTTATTGGCGGCAAAGCTTATTAGGCGTAACTTTTTTGTCGTCTTGATTGGCAGGCTTACAATCGTTACAAGATGCAGCCTCTCACTATGGCATTCACAGAAAACTTCGGCTTTCGAGAAAACGAATTTGACGTTTCTTCAGGCATCTTAGAAGAGTTACTGGACTCACTTTTCGGCGACCTCAGTGCCTCATTAATTCTTCAAGAATACACGGTGAATTCTACCGTACCACTGAAATGTCACTTTCCTCTTCTAGTTTTTTTTAAAAAGCACCTTTTTTGATTTCATCAGCAAGCCGACGCTTTGTTTGATGAAGTCTGCAACACAATAATAAAGACACCAGATGGAATAGAAGTTGGCAAGTTATCTTCTGGATGGCCTGTGATCTGTATAGAACCACCGGGAAATCAGAGTATGCTATCGGCGATGCAGCTTCCACCACCCTCACAGACGTCATCATCATTCGAGATTCGTGAAAGGGAATCTTTGTGCGCTGCCAGACGGAGATCTTCCGCTGATAGACAGGCACAGAGCTACAACGTTCGGTCAATAGACTGGCTGACAGGAGTGTTTGATGAGGCTCATACGGAGATTCTGCTGGAGTCTGAGGACACATTATCTTCGATTTACAGCGAGGACGTTGAGGAAGCGAGGTTGTTGCAAGATATGCCAGATGAGGCGGAGATGTTGGGAATGGACTTCTTTCATTCCGCTCTCTCGCCCATTCGCTCTGCAGGCAATTCCATTACTGTAGGAGGAAATGAGGAGAAAAAGGTGGAGGTGGAGAAAGAGGCCATGGATGATCTGGGCGGTCTTGAAAATGACTTGCGTACCCAATTATGTAGGTGTTATTTTGCCCTATATTTGATTATTGGAGAGGAAATAACGCATTAAATTCTTTTAAAATGTGATCGATTTTGTGGTGTTTCAACACTGGAGATGCATATCGTGGAATTCGACAGGGCGTTGTTCCTACCTCTACAAGCACATTTAATGACCATTAAATAAAAGACAACATGTTATTCAATGTCCTTGAGTTTTGCCTTGCCTTCCTTCTCTATTCCATTCCTCAGGTCATTGTTATTTTTCACTCGACGCTGGTGTTGTTCACTTGTCTCATTCTCTTCCAACTTCGGTTTCCAATATCAATCCACGATTTAGGCTTGAGATAAAAGTAGCCCTTTGGTAGCCTTTCTATTTTGAATGTCTGCAGATTAGGGTGCTTGTAGGAGGCATCCTTCTACCATGTTTTTTTTATTGCGAAGTAACTGAACGAATTATTGTGAGCTTGGTACTTATGATCAAACCTCAAATCTGTCTCTAGCATTGGTTCCAGGGCCGACTCTGAGCAATGGACGTCCGATGATGTCGTTTGGCCGGTCCAGACGAATAGCTTCCAACAACGAATCCTCCTCCGAACCTCTGAGCCCAACATTTGAACGATGGTCGGTCACATCGAGGTCACTGGGCACATTGAATTCACCCGATCTACCAGATTCCGAAAGTCTGGTACTTCCACGTCTGATCCTTGATCGTGATTTGAGATCGAACTCGGTGGGTGCCCGGGGGACGTAATCTCAGTAATTACTGGATAGTCGAAATTGAGACCTGTCATTCTTCCCATAGAACTCTTCTCAACAAGGGGAAACCCTTCCAAGACCCATTCAGCCGACGATGAGGTCACATCGACTTGCCAGAACATCTCTTTTGAGGTCATTAAATGGTGATTCAGAAGTAGCCAATGGAATTCCAAGTCCATTCGAGGACCACAGCCGACGGAAACGGCTCGTGAAATCACCGGAGTTGGAAGCCGATATGGTGGTGGAGTGAGTTATTTGGATGATGCTAAGTGATCAGCTTTATAGCATAGATTTTCTATTGTTTCCCCATCCCCTTCGTAGGGTGCAGAAGTAGCATTGGAGCTCTGATCTATTCGCTAGGAGAAGATGGGAATGCGCACAACACAATCATATATTCCTTTTGACTTTAGTGACTTATCGTGTCTTCCCATCGCCCATTCGCTCCCTCCTACCTCCTAGCGACCCCTTTCCATAACACCAACCATTTGTAAGTTATCACCGCTCTGATTTTTCCCCTTTCCTTTGTTAAGAGTCTAGATGTCTTTGGCCACTATGAGTATGTGATATTCAATCTTTTTTTTCAAGGTTTGCTACGAAAAATTTTGAATACATATTGAAGTAGGTATTGTTTTTTCCTCGGAAGGCGGTTGGAAGGTCAGGGGCCTAGGCGGTGCATTTCCTGCCTCGCGGCTAGCTAGAGTTGTCGACACTTCGGCGTAGCAATCAGTTTGGCAACTTTCAAATTTGAAGGACTAAGGCATGCAGTAAAAGAGGGGTTGTATCGAATGACCATGGCTTAAAAACGCTTGATAGTTGGTACTGTGAGCATTATATGTACTGACTTGAGCATAAGATAGCTCAAAGCCTTAAGGACAAGATACGACTTCCTACTATTGAACCGAAATGCGGAGCAAACATAGTGGGTTAAAACAGACCATAAATGTTGTTATTTATTGATAAAATATCTATTAGAACTTAGCAATTAAATAGGTAAAATCAACTGACGTTGACTATCCCAAAATACACTAGCTAAAATATACCAAACAATGTGGTCAATGAAAAAAAACTAAGAAGAACTAAAGGATAACTTAGAATGATTTAAAAAATATCAACATCATCTAGTTCAGCTTTTGATTGGTTAGTACCGAGCCCTCTCAGCCCCGTTAGTCTACGTGTACCAATCACTTGCGGAACAGACTTGCGACAGAGATTGTGTCAGCAGGCGCCACTATGGAGACTACGCGTTTTCAGCTATCCGTTGTTTCTGCCGACCAGCGATTGCCGTCGCAAATAGTTGAGATCGAGTCTGAGTGGACAGCCATTGATTTGAAGAGACATCTGAGCAAAGTCTATCCGGGAGAACCCCCTATCGATAGTCAAAAACTGATTTTCGCGGGTCGCATTCTCTCAGATGACTCAAAACTAAGAACCATTATTGGACAAGAACCAATCTCGCGAACTGTCCATCTTGTGTTGCCTCCCTCCGTTGCTAGTCAAGCCAAAGCTGCAATGGCTGCCCAAAAACTAAGTGATCATTCCTCAGAGGACTTGAATAAGTTAAAAGAGCAGTATTTGCAGTACCTCGACAATTATTACTGCACTACGAACAGTGAGGCTTCGACTCTGTCCTGTAGGTTTTCTCTACAAGTATGATGTTGCCTAATTTTACTACTTTGGTTATTAATTACGCAAGTTACTTTCGCTAATTTAGATGACCCACAAACGGGGGGCGAAAATGAGGTGATAAATGTGGAGATAGAGGTTGCAGATGTGGTAGAACAGCGGGGAGAGAACGCATTTCAGTATCTGGCAAGGGCTTTGGGCTTTCGACCAGCTCAGGAGGCGCCTGAAGTGCAAAACGTGGAGCTGGGTGGTGAAGATCCCGTTGATCTTTTTGATTTCGCCTACGCCGTCTTTCGTGTCAGTATTTTAGTGGCAATTTGTATCACCTACGCCTCCTGGCAGCGCATGGCACTCGTCGCTGCTGTGGGCTTTTACTTTTATTGGTATGTTTGTAACCGTGTACGATTTTAGCTTGTGCTGCTACCTATGCTTACAGCTCTCTACTCAGTGTGAATTGCCATGATTTCATGCAAAGGAGTTGTGACGTAGACTGTGTGTTATGTGCTTATCAAGTTCGTTTACTGGCTCTGCAGGTCAACGTGTGGTGTTCAGTGGGATATGCTTTCCTTGCGCTAAGATAATTATGCTATTTTTTATTTTCTCGTCTTAGGCGCAATTTTGCGCGTCAAAATGAAGTTCGAAGACGACGACTAAACAATGCACCTGTTCCTCCACCTCCACAACAATCGCAACAGCCGCAGCCGCAACCAACTCAGGAAGGACAAGAGTCCTCTACTGAAGCAACGTCACCAAGTGGAACGGATTCTAGTGCTCACCAGGTAATTTGTGCTCTTTTTGTCATTGAAGTTTTGTCCATAACGACAGGTTTTTTTCTGGCCTTTTCATTCATTCTCGTTTTAATAGTTAACTTTAATATGAGTAGACCTTCGATTCAAGCTCATTTCGCCTGCTTTCTTTTTTCTTCCAACTGTCGTAAAATGTTAGTGGCAATGCTCTTGACCATTTATTTTTACCTATCCACAGAACCTTGCCCTAGTGGTAGAAGTAGTTTCCTCTATTTCTTTATAGTGCTGCGAGACCTTGAAGAACCTAAATGTATTACCGGTTCTCTTTCTGTTGTTGCCCTTCGGTGTTAGCAACTTCTGAAACAAGAACGCTTGAAATGAGCATCTCCGGCTCGCTTGGCATCTGTTTTTTTTTGAGGTTATGATCGTACCACTCCCATCTTCACTGATGGCCAGATTGATAGTGGACATACCCTCCACCTTGGGTATATTTTAAATCGAATGCCTTTTTATCAAAGGTGTTTGCGCAAACACTTGTTTGTGTTTAATCAATTCCTACAGAAGATTATCTGTTGCTTCCCGTCTAGCCATGATGTTTTAGTTTTCGTTAGCGCTGGGATGAAATGATGCTAAGACCCAATTAAGGGGATAGAGAGAGCAGTGTAGGGCACGGCAATGTGGTTATTCACTGCTCCTGTTTCTTGATTATCTGGCCTTCGTCTTCCTTTCGCTTGAATGCATCCAATCGGAATTGACAATTTAACGTAGCTTTTGGAATGCGGAAAACGGGCTTGCGGTAGCACATTTACATAATTGACGGGTTTCATGATGTGGCAGATTGTCTTCAATTCTCTTAGCTTCCGATCCATCGTCGAAATTTGTGGTGTCAGTCTAAATCGGATAGGTGCTAAGTATTCATTTTTAAAGCCAAGATTGCGTTTTAGAACGCCGTTTCTTACCCAATTTGCTGACGGGCCGCGCGGATGTTTGCCACCCGTCAAGCATTTATCCTCTCGGATCGTTGCTCGTTTTACGTGAACCCCCACGCCAACCGATGAGTACTCAATCCCCGTCGTATCTCTGCTTCACACGCTCCTGTTAGCATGCGATTACCGACAGGCTTGGCTACGGAGGCTCTTCAAGTGTTGCACTATTAGCTTTTTGGAATAACTACCTTCATCTACCACCTGATCGCAATACGCTTCATTCCCGCGCTTATACAGTTGCCCTTCACCTTCACAGTGTCACTATATTGAGAAGGGGGTAGTTGAGGCCGATAGTCCCTCAACGATGTCCCGGATTTCTTCATTCACATAGGAATAGTTGAATGCAGCATTCGCTACTATTTCGATCACTCCAGGAACTGGGCATCACTGCTAAGCTTTCCACCTTCTCAACTAATGGATATTGGTGCCAATGACGTCGATGTTAGGTAATTTTGAAACCATCCGATTTAGACGACTTTCTCACCGACTATTGTATGATTGCAATATGGCTACTGGATGGAGCCATCCTCTTCAAAATTCTGTTTTGAAATGGCGACACCTAAAATTGTGATGGTTTCTGAAAGTAGTGACATTGTCGACCACGGCAAGCCTCCGGCACAATTGATATGTGATCCAAATGGGTCTCGACTCTAATTGAGGTCAGGAGTTCACACAGAAGGTGATTGCCCTTGACACTGCGGCCTGGTTCATTGGAATAATTTTTTTATTAATCTCTCGAACTTCTCGTTTATCTCCTTTATGTGATCCACAAATTGAGAATCAATGGTGCAGCAGCTTTGGAAAGTTCTAGCGCAACTTTGTTTCACTTTGCTATGTAATCGATGCTGTACGACCGGCTCCTCCCCTCTTTAACCTGTCTCTGTCCTCCTTCTGTCATTCAACCCAAATATTATCACAAGAAGACGATGGTCAGGAATCGTAGCGCTTGTCTGGTGATGGTGCGCCGTCCAAATCGACCGGCAGATAATCACAATGGAGGGATGTGGAAGGTGCTCTTGCCCATAGATTGGAAGCGTAACAGCCGTAAATTTCAGCCATTCGAAGAATTCCACGATTTCAGCGGTAGCTCTTAAGTTTTAAGGCCTGTGAAAGGGTTTCTCACACGATGGGTGAATCCTGACAACGTGTATTGTCTCTCTTCGTCAGGCAATCCCCACCACCGCCGCGGCTGCTGAGGCTTCGGCAGGCGGTGTCGCCGTGATTGGACAGAGCCGTGTCGGACAAATTGCGGGGGCACTGCGAGCCGCTGGGGACACTTCAGTGCGTCTCGTCTGTGCCATCTTCTCCTCCCTTGTGCCTGAACTACCCGCGCGCATCGATTAGGGGATTTGAGGAGAGGAACTTTGGGCGATTTTGCCCCGCATCCGCCCCCAACCCCAAATCCTTCGCTCACCTTTTACGATCTTTCACCCAACCAATTCACCTGCTTGTTTGGTTTGTATAAAAGACATCGGCTCCCCCCACTGCGCAAGTCCTCAAACACACGCAACAACTATTATTCAGTTACCATCATGTGTTTCCTTGGCACTATAAAGAGGTACCTATTTTCTGCGTGTATCCTCATTTCATGCAAAGAACCGAGACGAGGTTCGACGCTAGCCTATCATTGTGCACGACGGTTGGATGTGCAGTTGTTTGAATGCCATAAGTAGAGTGAGGCGAGAGTTAGTGGGCCCTCGGGATCACTCTTCTACTTGGGCTGGCGTGATGTCCAGCTGCTCTGGACATTTATTTACTAGATGGCATGGAAAGAGTGTTTATGCTACTCTCTCGTGAGTCAAGTCACAGGAAAGCGGGAAGGTTGTGTATTTCAAATTGCAAAACAGAGCAGTGTTTTTTGGTGGTGATGGTGGTCTCATTTGCCGAAGCTGTGTCTCCCGCGTGGATGTTGCCTTTAATAGCAATATACGTGGCAATAAGGGGATTATCGACGAAAGTGGGAAATAAATTGACTTACGGATGAAGGAGTTGATGCCTCAGCGATCGACGGGCGGCTTTTTCCTTCTTCGATATATCGACAAGGTCTGGGTACCGACGTTTTCGACGTTTTGGTGGTTGTTTCACAGCCTCAACAACTGGAAAAAAAGACCAGAAAAGAAAAGCACGATAGGGCAGGTTTTAGCGATACACACACCACGCATGATCGCATGTGTGCGTGGCTGCATTGATCGCACAATGCTATCACCTGACACATAGTAATCGAAGAAGCAGTAAATAGGGTCGTTGTCGTTACTGAAATCGACGCTGTTGCCAACACACATATGAGAAATTGACCAATCAGAGGGGAGAAAGGTGTCATCAGTCTCCGGTGCTAATGGCAAGCTAAACATCAAAAATGCAAAAGCTGTGGACGAAAGATGCTATAACAGTGTTGATATCAACCGTCCTAACAACTGCATTTCGGCTAATCTGGAGGGCGCTTGAAGTTTCTGCTTTCAGTCACCAAGTAACGGTCAAATTTCGAGTTAATAATCCTAACACACTTCCGCTTAAAAGCAAAACATATCCAATAGCAATATGGGGTTTTTTCACGCTGTTCCACTGACCCCGAAGCCATCTTGCTTTGCTGGTCATTTGTTCAGGGTGCGGGGACTTTGCAACTGCCTGAGAGGAGTCGGGGCTGTCAAGGCTTAATTGGTCTTCTCCGACACCCTCCATTCTCACGGATTCCGCTGGAAAGTAAGAGAAGCCGTCATAATAACTTTCCCTTTACCATACAGAATACCGTAATCAAAAGGCTTCCAACTCACAGAACTTCTCTGCATCGACAACTTTAACGGGAAGAGACTTAGTGACCGAAGGAGAAAAAGAGATGGTAGCCTCCAAGTGGTCCGTTTGAGGCGTTTCAAACTCCCCCACGTCAAAGGGTTTCCAAAATCGGTGAAGAGACTCCAATTTAATTCTTCGGTCTTGAGGTACAACCTCCTCACTAGGAAGGATGATTGATTCCTGTGGTGCTTCGCGTCGCAGTTCCTGCAGCTGCTTCCTTAAAAAAATATGCATGGACAGGTGGGAAAAATCGACTTTTAACCCACCTCGATCTTCCAAGGGGTCGAGCAGGTCCGCTGCGGTGAGAATTTTGAAGTTGCTTTGAAAGTAAAGATGAGGGATGGCCTTTCATCTCCCACGGCAACTTGTCAGTGAGAAAAGCTAATGATTTCACAGGGATCTGCTCTTCATCTTTATTTTCCATCTCTCCCCCTTCTGCTACTTCAGCATTTGACGCGGACTGGTGATCAGAAGGGAGGGGGAAAGGAGGTACTTCAACAAAATCGTCCTCATCATCGGCCTCTTCTTCTACTGCTGGTGTAGAAGTGCCTGGAAGCTCCTCAATGAAACGCACAGCCGAAAATTGATTCACGGCCTTGTCTAACCGAGCTAGTATAGATTCAAGCTCTTCTTTTCCATCAGTAAAGATCGGTGACAGTTCCGAGCTGTCTCCGAAAAATCGCGACAGCTAGATAAGGAAAACTTAAGGATAACTACTTAGCAGCTACGGCACAAGGCTGTACCGTTCATCACAGCACAGCCGATAATAAGTCATTCTAGGATTCAATCCTAAATAAGCCTATATAATTGTGAATGGATTTAGCTAAAGGCACCAACGACAACAACTGTAGCAAATACTCGTGGTTGCATTGCATTACCCTAGTCTCTATGTTTAGAGACGGATGGAGTTGCTCCGAGGTCTTACATATTTCAGTTAGACTGTCTACATTCAGGCATAACCTCTACGATGCAAGAGCAGATGGAAAAACTTTCACACGTGGATAAATAAGATTCGAGCTACGTGGGGTGCCGCTGAGATGAGGACCATTGAGCATAAACACAACACCAAGGAAACGCTGATGTTCGCAATATGAGGAGCAACAAGCAACCTTTACAAAGGCTACCAGAAAAGCGCTTGGATGCCCAGCAACCACAATGAAGCTAGTAGTAGTTGAACAAGATGGTCATCTACCATGTTTAGCCGGCAGAACACTAAAATGCACATACCTCAAGATACTCCGATACTATTGTACGGTGCTTCATGGCAGCATTAGTAAATTCCTGTCCAGCATCTCGTAAAATTCGCACGTCGTCATCTAATCTGAGTTGCACTTCAGGAAGTAGCAAATTTGAATCACTAGCCGCCCTCATGAAGTTGAGAGAAAAGGTGATATTCACCTCTCCGGAAGCATGAAAACCGTGCTCCCGAAAATCCCTTGGGCTAGATGGCCCAGAAGCCGTTGAGTTCTCCAACTGGAAGGGATCGGGTACTAGCAATTTCACAACGCCTTCCAATGATTCCACGTTCTCCACAATAAATGAGTGACGTTCTACAAATCTGAAAATATTTACGCAGTGACATCTACTAACGACCTGATCAAGTAGGCGCTTGGCTTATACCTCGATAAGTATCTCTAGCCGCGAGTACCCGACGCCGAATCACAGCATCTGCTATTTGTGCCCTTCGATGTCGCTGATCCTCTTCCCGTTCCAGTGTTTCTAACATACGAGCTACATCTTTTAAACGAGCCGTTCCAACGCTCTGTTCCAGTGGAGTGCGCAAATACCGCATTACAGAGGTGAGCTGACCCCATGCTTGCGAACTCATCGCGTTACGAACCCCATCGCGCTCCCATTGAAATAACATTTTCAGCATTTCCCTCTGCATTTCATTGGCAGCTGATTCGGGTGGTGGTAGGGCTTTATCAAAGCTTGTAGTGGGAATACAGTGGGGCAGAATTTCCTACATATTCAAATGACGAGGTAAATGGGACCGCACCTGCAAATGCAGCAGAATGGCCTCCTGAATACTGGAAGCTAGTGATGCTTGCAAAGGCTCAGTGGTAAGGAATTTAAATACTTTGACAACACTATATCGGATTTGAGAGTGAGGTCTTTGCATCTGCCGAAACAGGAGTTGCAGAGCATTATCACGCTCAGAGTTGGATTCACTATTTACGTTGGAATTATATTTAATAAGAACTTTAAAACAACTAGGGCTTTATAAAAGAGCACAAAGCACACCTAATCCGGCTGACTAAATCAGAAAGAAGATCAGTATTCAAGGCTTTAGGTTCACTCGTGGTAAGCCGATCGATCAGTTCTGGCAAAGTTCTGGGTGGAGGCGTCGACTTCGACTTCCTATGCGGTTTCGCTTTCCTAGACACCTTCATCGGAGCTATTAGTAAAGCAGAGGAAAATGCAAATTCACAGAGACGCAAAGAGTTGGAAATAGAAGAAGAAAACCTAAACACTGGTGCATAATACAAAATATATTTCAGGTCTTTGGAGGGTAATCGGATGGTAGCTTTTTAGATGGTAGTTGATCCTATAAAAAAGAAAGCATAAGCCCATAAGAAACACATTTTACCAAAAGTTTAACCCAATTCTCATTGTAAGCGCTACAGTCAGGCTGGTCAGAAAATAAAAGACAGAATTCTCCCGTCTTTATAAGTTCGCCATAGCGACCAACATTCAGAGTGAGACAACCATTTCGAACAGTAGTATTTCTAATGAGACGAAAGAATAACTCCCAAAAAAACGCACCCTTGGGTTAGTTGGATAACATCGCCAGGCGCTATCAAGTTGCCCTTTTCGTTCCAAACGGACATGTTGATGCATCCCGTGCGATCGGCAACCTTAACTGTGCGAACTTCATTGCCATCTTTTATGCGAACTGGAGAACCTATACATCAATCAAGAAAACCAATGCATGGCATCCCGAAAGTGGCAGTGTAAAAATTATCCAAGTAACAATAAAGACGACCATAAATAAGCACATTTGGTTATAGTAGAAATGAACACGATCCCAAGTCAGCTGACCTATTTCGAGAACGATGAATGCTACACACACACGTTTCATGTTGGGCTTCAAGTCCTTAATCAATAAGCCCGAGTCCTTTAACTCGGCCATAATTCAATAATCACTTGTGGATCGGCTCACATTTGCAGAAGGCGGCTTCGTAACACAATTTAAAAAATAAACAATGCAGATGCCCATAGAATAAGTCCAGATTATCTAATTTAAAAACCCAAAATGATGATCACTTTTTTCTTTGCACTGTCCAATATGTGTAGCTGTCTCAAAATTAAAACCCAAAATATGCCAAAGCCCAAAACGTTTACCGAAACTAAGCAGTTCTTAAATGGATTAAAAATAGCTTTTCCTCGTTGGTTGAAATGTAAGGCCTTTCATGAACACAAGACCCAAACTGGAAAGCAAAGAATTGCAAAATATGCAAAGGAGGATGTCGGTGTTTGAGGCCTTGAGCATATTTATGTAATAAAATACTTTAAGTGAAAGCTTTTGATATTTTGGAGTAAAATGCAGAGTCTGTGATTTCTTTGAATTTGTGGCTATAACTGTGGCAAAATGCATTTACTCGGTAAACAGAAAGCAACTGTCGCTGTTGGATAGCCCAAGGCTAGCCCACCCGGAGGCAATAATATGGCCAAGTGACCGTAGCCAAAACCCGCTGTCAAGCATACAAAAAAGCATTATAATAATCAATAATTATGACTCGAAATTCGAAGCCGTGTTGCACATACCGGAGGGTCTGAAGCCACTGGTATGGCCTAGTGGGTTGTCCGGTTGTACGCAGGTGAAACTGAGGAGCACCTAATTGAGCCCTTCGTCCTAACCGGAAGTTGGACAAGCGAATAATGTATTGTTGGTAAATATTTTCTTTAGAGATTCGGATCTGGTACTCTCGAATTCAGGTGCATATTTCTATCAGCAGTCGAAAATATTAACAAAACCGATGAGTTTTTGGAACTGTTTTAAATATTGGCCACTACACAATGGCTTGACGTCCTTATAAACACCAGCAAGCATATGAGTCAGACTTGTTAGAGAGTCCAGGCAGGTCTTGAATAGTACCAAATCGGAGCAATTACACTTCCTAATACAGTCAAATAATGAAACAAAACCCCAGACACAGCGTAATTGCTGAGATGCAAAAGTAACTTTGGAGTCAATTGCCTTTTCATCCACAAGTAATAGATTGTCTATGCTGCTGGTGTTCAAAGTGACTTGGAGTTCACCGAATGCGTTGTGATTACCGAAGTGGAAAGTTAACCAAGGGCAACGCCAGAAATAATGCTTAAATGAAGAGAGTAACTATGCAAACAACTAATGTAAGTTTTGGCTGCAAAAGTGCCTGAACCTTCGCGAGCCGTACTGAGGCGTAGCAATAGGCTTATAGGCCAAAGTCTACAGCATCTCAACTATTAATACCTACATTTTCTCCGCTTCCTCGATCTGTGACGAAATTCTGAGAAGATTTGCGACGTTTTAGAGCTTGCAAACCCCACCCTTTTCAGTTTGAGTCAAGAAAATTCCCGAAAATTAAAACATAGCTGATAGTGAATTGGGATACCCACTTGGTTAAGCTACCTAGACAACGTCCATATACTAAAATAACATTTTCACTTTTTTAGAAGCTTTCGGGTACGGTCATGTTGTTATCTAGATTGCTTCGTCAGGTGGGCTGACTTCCAAGCCGTGCCAGCAGCTCTAGTTACATTCCAGCTGCTGAACATATTTTGTAATACTTTGGTTGTCTTGGCTGCCGGTTTTGGTTTCGGTCACTTAGTTGGCCATATTGTCCAAGTGGGGGGGTGAACTGACCTTCAGGCCGAGACAGTAACCCCCTTATTTTCTGTCTACAGAATACATGCATTCTGTCCTAGTATTATGCCTTCTTTTGTCTCCAGGGCCGTCTCGAGTCGCCACATCTATTCTGCTTAATTATTACTCCATGTTTTGTCTTAAGGACGTCTCAGGAAGGTACAAGCTTTGCCTTATTAGTTACAAATTTTAACACTACAGTAGGCGAAATTTAACGACTTAGATAAAATTGCCGTATAAATTTAACTGTCCGTTTTGTTTCGGTGTTACTTCGTTTAAAGGCCATCGTACATCCGCTGGCTGCATTGGCCCCTGAGCCACGCTACTAGGTTTAACCCCTTTGGTGCGCTGACCCTTCTTGTAATGCTTGTGTTCTTTAAAGGCGCTTCGTAGGCGAAAGGTGGGAGGATACTTTCAACCTGTCCGTGGATGCACTTGGTTCTTCTCCGGAATCAGAAGCCTCTGCATCATAAAAAATCCCCCATCGTGCATTCCGCCTGTATCCATAATAGAGGTGTAATACTTTGTTTGTTCGAACTGCCGGTTTCGGTCACATGGGTGGCCATATTGTACTAGCCGGTTGGCCGGCCTCCGGGCCGTGCCAACGGCCCCCAAGCCCTCTGTTTCCAGAATATATATTCTGTCCCAGTACCATGCTTTCTTTTTCCTTAAAGGGAGCCTCGGGATGCTACAAGAGGTGCCTCGGAACACTCAGCTTTCTAATAGAAAGTGTGAAAGAAGGAAAGAGTAGGAAAGGGAAGATCCCTCTAAAATCCTACTCCGATATTATACCTTCATTCGTATCCAGGGCAGTGTCGGAGTGCCATAGTTACTCTCAACGATTGTTTGAACTGTATATATGAAAAAGTTGCCTAGCACCGTTTGTATTACAACAATGTGCATTTTATAAGAATAGATATACAATGTGAAGGCAGTTTCGACCGTTAATTGCTACGGCACTTTTACTTTTAATACGCTGCTATAGCTATCAACAGAGTACATTAAAAATGAGACAAATGAAATGATTGATAGTGTAGATCTATTCCTTAAAGTCGTTAAAACCCATTAGAAGTGTTACCAGAATCCATACAAGATAATTTACCACATTAATGAGGCAAACCACTCCCAAAAAGACGTTTGTCATCCTGTGCTTTATACGATTTAGCACATAAACACGCAAATGCACATAGTTTTAACTGTTTTCTGTAAAATAGCACAAAGCTAAAGTTTGTCCGTGCTATACAATATAAAGTAGGCGCGCCTCTCATGAATTATTTTGGAGTTATGCGGGAATGGGTGCAAGTGTGAGCAGTTTCTCGGATAATCAGGCCCTTGTTGACAGTCTTAAGGAATCATGCGAGATTCCACCGGAGGTGGAACGCGTATTTAGACTGGTAGATCGCGGGCTCTATGCAATAGAACCTAAAGAGCAAATATACAGTGACTCGGCCTGGCGGGTCGACAAGCTGCATCTTTCCGCTCCTGGAATCTACGCTACTGTGCTCCGTGAACTCGATATTCAACCCGGACAGTCTGTTCTCAATATCGGCAGTGGAACTGGATACCTCAGTACAATGTTTGGACTAATGCTAGGTAACCGACTTTGTACCTAGAACTTATAACTTTTGCAAAATAGCATTAATATTCTTGCTGATTGTAGGGTCAAACAGTATCAACCATGGTATTGAGCTTCACGAGTCCAATGTGGCTTTCGCTCGAGAGCGCCTGACTAAGTTTCTCGCCAGTGATGCTGTCTATGAACGTGATTTTTGCGAACCTTACTTCACGGTTGGCAACATTTTTACCGTCGTTCCTCCCTCCGCAACCTCTGCACACGTTGTCAATGTTGAAACTTCCGGTGATTTCGATTCCGAGGGATCCTCTCTCGATGAGTACATCCACCAATCTCTCCTTTCGCCAAACTTGAATATTGAGCCCCCTCCCCTGGTTAAACGTGAATCTACAGATGATGACAAATATGAGTTAGAGTTTTGGCCCACATACGACCGGATCTACGTTGGTTCCATGATCTCATCGCCAGCACAGTTGGAAGCTATTCTACGACTTCTCAATGTTGGTGGACGACTTATTGCACCTATTTACGACCAAGTAGGAACTTATTTAGGGAAATTAAGCCCTTTTCTGTAGCATTAGTAATTAGCTTCTGAATGTTTTATAGCTTCACAAAATTGATCGTGTGTCGGGCAACAAGGTGAATGATACAGTCCTCATCAGTGTCAGCTTCATGAGCCTCGCTTCATCTTCCGAAACTGATCCTAAAGTTGTTCCCCGTGAGTCTTCGGCTTTATTAGAAAGGAATTCGTGCTATCTGTGAGCGTTTCTTTAGCTTAGAAGTGATAAGTTTATTTCTAGGTGATGGTAGGCACGTGAATTTCAGCGTTTTTACCGCCTCATTACTTGTTGATCATCCAAAAATATGTCTTATCTTGCCAGCATTGTATTGAGGACGTTACTCATCTGCGTTTCTCTAAAGATTTTCACGGAATCAACAGTTTTTATGGCCACAAAGCTTCAAACGGCTCCCTTTGCATCCATTCTGGGTCAGTTTTCCCTTCCAATTGATGCCCGGACGCAGCTAAGTATTTTTGGCTCGGATAACATCAAAAAACTGTTTCTGCAGCTCCGATGTATTTGTCGGAACGTGACCCAACTCATTTCATATTTACTAGCTGTGAATCGGCATCTGCCTTATGGCCGTAAATTAATATACAAATGTGTTCGCTCTTATTAATCAAACAGATAATAGGGATGCGCTGAAGTGAGGTCACAGCAAGCGGTTGGAAGTTTAGTATTTTACTACCCTCCTCCTGGCGCGTACATTTTTTTGATGCCTCCTGTCACGTGGTCTACCCTGGTGTCTTGCTGTCACTTGTGCTTAGGTGTGCACTATGTGCATCTGTTGCGGCTTTTTAATTTTTTCAACTACACAAGCTCTAAAAATAAACAAGGACGCATATTTCATCATCTGTGCTTATTCTGTTGGCCATTTTAACTGAGACATCGAGGCATCACGAATGAGCATTTCTGGGGGCTATACAGTACGAGACATATGTACAATGTTTGATTAAAGTTCCGAACGGTGGATGGAATCTTCGGGGCGAAATAATCCGTCTATCATTTTTCATGTTCATAAGATCTTTCGTGCTTTGTTCATGGCCGTTTTACATCCTTCTTAAAGATGCCCAATCGGTTTTGAACTTGCAAGGTTTGGTAATTCAACTCGCGATCGGACTGACTGCACAATGACAGCTTCTTTTGTGTTGTTTACAACTCTCTCAAGCATGCTACAACCATAACGGTCCAAGTGCTTCAAACCATGGGTGCTAATGGGGCCAGATGTTATTGGTCAAATGACTACAGGATTTTCATTTATCTATTCATGGGTCATGCAATGCATTCGAGGTGTTTCAGTCTTTTCAGAACCTACAAAGCTTCCTTGGAGCAGTAATTTGATCCAGACTTTTGCATTGGTCAAATGCCAAATTTGCACATTCGTACTCAAGCCTCGTTAATTAACTACGTCATTTGATTGAATCGTCCGCAGCTAATGGTTTTGATCCTCAAATAATTTGACAATCACGGTGCAGCTTTTTTTTCCAGCGCCAAAACGCACGGTAGAGCGGCTGGAGCGTCTCGCATGTCGACGGTTGCGTCAGCAGCTGCGGCAAGTTATTTTAAAACGCGCTGGCGATCTGCCTGATCTGGGTCGATTTGTACGAGTTCGTGGGTCCTCCCCATCTTTCCCCTCCTCCTTATCTCCCTCCTCCGACTCTGTCTCTCGTCAAAGCCATCACGACGATGAAAGTCACGGGGGAAGGACCTCTTCCTCCACCAGCACCATTACTTCATCGTCATCTTCGTCTTCATCTTCCTCGTGGTTGTCCTCCTCTCCTCGTCCTTCTGCCCCATCCACGCCTCCATTGCAACAACAGGACATGCCTGAAATCCCCCCAATCCATGTCAACGTCATTGTTCCCGGATCGAGGGCGGTAGCGGAACAAATGGATCTGGTTGAGTTCATCTCGCGAAACATCCTCAGATGTCAGATGCTGGTAGTCTTTTTTGATGATCACCCGTCCACCCCATTATTGCCACACTGAGATTCTCCTCTTCTCTACCTCATTTTTCTTCTTTCCAGCAAGCGAGGAATCGCCATCGAAACGTAGAACAAACTATCGATAATAGAGATGAGGAAGAGATGGGAGAAGGTGATGAAGAGGAAGAAGAACCAATGGATGGTCCTGTAGACACCGGCGAAACAGGTGCAGATGCAATGAGGCGGAAACGACGGAAAAGGAAAAGGAGAAGGCGAGAGAGTGGACAGCAGGAGGCAGGGGATGTGGTGACGGAACAACTAGATGATGAGGCTGAAGAAAGTCATGGAGAGCGTCGACGTCGGGGTAGACGAGGACGAGAGACGAAGTGGCAACCGCAGTCATACACTTTCCGGGAGAAAATGCATCAATTGATGGAGGAGGAATTGGCCTTGCCTCCCTATACCGCTGATCTCGTTCTCCGTGTCATCTGATTATTGTTCTGACTGTCTCATGCACTGTCAGCCCTTTTTATGGGACTGCCCTGCATCATTATTGCTGTTATCTACTCACTGTCATTTTCTACTGCGATAAAATTTCAGGGCTTACTTTACGATGCGCAGCTGTCAAAACGGAAGTCTGATCATAACGCGACGTTTTTTTGACCTTTTGTCCTCTCATTTTTTGTGCGTTTGGTTCTGATTTCGCCCTTGAAGTTGTTTTATTTTCAGGCCCTGAGCTTCTCCAACATAGTTGTCAACCAGGGCAACTGTGAAACTGGCAAGAGCTTCTGCGAAAAAAAACGGGTTATTCGCGTCAATTCTGAACTTTTGAGATCATAAAACAAGTAAATGAAGTCTTGGTCTAGTTCCTTGCCAAATGTTATATCCAGCTGCAGGAACTCAATTGGTACTTGGAAAGTCAGTCTGGACTGCGGCTGCCTGCCCCAGTGTGCTATCCGCGCAACTTTTGGCGTTCACCGTTCCTACAGTGGGGTTTGTTACTTGTGCAGTTTCACACGTCGTCCATCAATCATCAGGCGTTTCGAGCCTTGAATGCTCTCAATAATAATTTATGATGAGATAGGCACGGAGTCAGCGCAGCTAGGGTCACTACTAACAGGTATGTGGAAGGCTTTTAAAGCGTTTACCCGGTCGGAGCGTCTTGCTGGGGCTGAGTTCCGTCACGCCGTGCTTGAAGTCTCTTGCTAATGGGGGCGTTCTCGAGTTTTCGCGCCCTTGCCTGCAAGCGACTGTTTATCTCCCCGTCTTGTTTTCCCTAAGTGCTGGCACTACTTTCTGTTCTGATTAATGCTTTCTCCACCGCAGTGGAACATGCGTGCTATGCCAGTGGTAGCCGCAAAAGGAGAGAGGCATGTCGCCGCAGCTTATGCTGCCATGGATGATTCCCCTCCAAAGCTTGTCCCTGTTTGCTTTAAAAGTACTTATTGGAATGCGTTGAGTGAACGAAAACCGCCAAGTCATGCGCAAGCCTCTCGAGATGTACCTCCGCGATTACAATCCCCCTCGGTGCCAGCGGCTGATGGCGGGGTTGAGAACGGCTCCATAAACAAAGTGACGACGAATTCACTCGCTCATAAAGTCTGTTGACTGAGTAGTTAGTGTGCACCTCGTAGAAGCGACATTTTGTAACTTGTGGCGACTCGGTGGATGCGACTGTGTGCATTTCGCATCAGCCCGTCGCACACTTTTGACCCTCATATTAATCAAGCACCAGCTGAGGAGGATGAATTAGAATTAAGATTGTTGCGCTACATTTGGGATTGATGCGATATGAAGTGACAGAAGACGCCACTGGAAATCCTCTCGACGAAACCATATCTTTTTAGTCATGAATAGGTGTAGTCACGTGGATGCTGTAACAATTTATGCACAACCGCCTCAGCTAACAAAATCAGAAAGCTGAGCAAACGGGACCCACATAACTAACAATATGACAACTTCAAAGGCCATTACTTTGATCTGCACTCCTTTTATGTCATACGAATATATCGCCAGATTTTTTGAAGGAAACAGCATTTAACTCCATCGTTGAAGCGCGATCCACAACCTACTCAGTGCAACCAAAGCACGCACCACCACATCTCCGCAGGATCCTGTCCACTTCGTGCACATCTTAGTATGATCCAGCTACTCAATACAACTTGAAGATGTATCTGACCCCCAGTACTGCAAACCTCCGTTCACCACATTTCTGCAGGCATCTCCAAGCCTTAATAAAGTGGGGTCAAAACAAGCTTGGGGCGTTGACCAACCGAGACAGAGAACTGCTTTTAGAAGCGAAAGCCCAACTTATTCGGTAGGCCTGGCAACACCTTCAAGGGCAAGAAAGTAATCTGTCGCTTTCAGAGTTCATTGAAAACTCCTTGCAGAGCAACATCGTCCATTTAAAATCTCGCGTTGATCCGGCGTGGCGTTTCATTCACCAGTATATCGGCTTGTGCATTAGCAGGGCACACGCTACGTCAAAGCAGCAGATAAGCCACATTCCACATGAAATACACAATCCCAAAAATATTAGGAAGGAGACGTGAGCAAACGTGGCAGGATTTAGCAAAGTTCAATAACTGGTGGTTTTAGGCTTTGAAATCATGTAATCTTAGCGTAGCATGACCTTACAGACTGGCGTCACGTTTATTTGCCGTCCTCGGTTGGCCTAAAACAAATGAATCACGGCGTCTCAAACGTCGAGGCGTCTTTTATTTAGGGGTGAGAAATTCGAAAAATTGTGTGAAATCCAGCAAATCAGATGGGGCTGATCTTCACCATGGCACCTTTCAGGAACCACAGGCCTGAAATTCTAATGATTTCAATTACTTCTTGTCTGAACAATAGAGGAATCAAATAGGTTGCCGTCACAGTCACATAGTGATGACATCCCAAATCTAAACAGTGGTAACACAACAGACTCAATCAGCGTTCACAACTCAGTTAAATTCCTCAAACACTCAGTCCCAAAAAAAAAAACCACGACCTCAGAGTTCACTGCGGAAGATACCTTTCAGTGGAGATTTCGAACCATGAACTAGGGATCTCACCAACGAAATGTAGCACAGACTTGTTTGAACGCAGTAAACAAGAATTTCTTCACACGACAGTCGTCACCCTCCTTTCCCCTCCCCCTCCCTCTGAGGGAGGAGTGTACTCTGAACGAGCGCAGAGCCGATCGCATAATCAGTCTATCCCCTCCGAGGGAATGACAACCAAGGCGGAACTGATAAACGCCGAATCTACTGTAAACAAAACCTAAAAACACACATAAGCTAGTACTTTTGATAGTGCAAATCCATTTTCCAAAAGTTCAACCTCTTAGAAAAGCACCCTATTTTATGGTTAATGAAACAGTTCAAGAAAGCCACAGATACCCTGCCTGTTCGAGAAGTCCCTCTCTTTCTACATCATTATTTGCACAATTAGCATACTTAAACTGCCTCTTCAACAATTCTCTTCCTTTTCTTTGCTCTACCTCCACTACCAACCATCGACTCCCCATTCACTATCTTGAGGTCACGAGATTTTGACCCTGGCACGTCAGTGATACTCTCTCGGTGTGGGTTCCAAGGTCGAAGAAGGCCTCGTTCCCTAAAAATACACACACAGAGTCGATAACGATGCACTTTGAAACGACAAAGTTCCCTCCACATGTTCGCCTACAAACATTACCGTTTAAACTCGCCTCTCGACTTCTTTGACGCCACCTTGGCAGCCAGTTTACGTTCGCCTTTGCGTTGGGAGACCACCCCTCCCAGCGCGCGTGCATGCATCTGTTTTGCTTTTCTCGACTTCCAAGCCGCCACGAGCCGTTGAAGGTCTGGGTCTACTTCCGCACCACTTCTATTCATCACTTCCAGAATGGAGTCCATGTGAGGTAGATCAGCGTCCGTCCAAAGGGTGACTGCACGTCCCCCTGCACGGCCAGCCCGTCCAGTTCGACCGACACGGTGGATGTATTCAACAGGAGAGGGTGGAAGATCGTAATTCACCACCATCATCAAGCTCTGGAGGCAAACTACACTGCTCAAATGTTTAAAGGAGGAATCGCTGAGATGCTAATGTGTGGAACATACCCTGAAGTCCATGCCTCGGCCGAGCAGGTCGGTGCAAATGAGAACATTGACCTTGCCTTCACGAAAAGCCTTCACTGTAGCAATACGCTGAAACAGGATCACCAAAGCTATTTCAGCTGTAGACACAAAATTCATGCGAACTCCTGGGACGACTTGGAAAGGAATAGTCATCAAGCATGATAGTGGTATGTTTGTTGATGAATGCAAATTCGCCATTTAACCAATCGGACCACAAATTGGTGGTACAAGGCTGCACTCGCATGCTCTATAACTGCCATAAAGAGAGTTCGAGTGACACTGTGCTGACAAAGCATTTTTCTCTAAGAGCGCTTCAAGAAAGAAAATCCCTACTTGCGCAAGTTGCCAATACATTTACGTTCTAGCCATATTCGTAGCAGTAATATCATATCCATTTAGAATGTTATAAGCAGCATTTTATCCTCAATCGAGCACATACCTGTGCTTCACTCTTTTCACTGGAGAGAATACTGACATGAATAAGTTTGTCACAGAGAATAATCTCCCTGAACAGATCGGCAGCTCGTTGCCGAGATTCAGTGAAGATGAGACAGGGATAGACAAGTCCATCAATGAGCATTTTACGCAATTCCAACAATTTGCCTTGCTCTGAACCGCAGTAGCGTAGTTCCTGCCGTACCACCGAAACTGCCGCGTTACTGGTAGGAGAAAAATTAGCCATTGAGAAATTTCAAAAGTTTTCCGTGCGCTTAATGCGAATTCATAGCCAATAAAATGCACCAATCACCCAGCTGGACCTTCACTAGACCTCTTGAAGGTGAAGAATCTATGCAACCAAGTTCTTCCATCGCCCAAGTAACAACAGGAGGAGTCAGAGTGGCGGAGAATAGTGCGACGTTAGGAAATTCGGTTGTATAAGCCCGAATGCAGTGGAGAATGGAGGTAAGTTGAGACCGAAATGCACGGAGGACGGAGGCGTTATCACCGATGTTCGATTCGAGCATTTTGTCGCACTCATCAATCACTAGCCAGCGTAGGCTGGAATTAAAGGTGAGTTGCTGACCAAAACATATTTTGTAGAAAAAAACAGTAGAGGCAAGTTGGGGCAGAAATTTTCGACAAACAAAGAAGTCGATGCATCTGACAAGCAGATGTGAACAATTAGTATTGTGCTATTTACAAAAGACAGGCGATAATCACTTTAAAATTGGAAGTCAAGCGTGGATGACAACTACAAGCTTGAAGAATGACAGCAAAACTTACTGGGAGAAGTTAATAGGGCACCGCATTCCGGTCTTTGTTAAGAGTATCGCCAACCGCTTCGGCGTTGTGATAAGAACCCTCGTATCCGAAGGCAGACGCAATTCACGAGCCTTTTTCAAGGTGGTTTTTATTTCTTTCTAAAGATATCATATAAAAGCCTCTGAACAAACGTTCTGCTTCTTTCTCAGTCCATAGTGATTGCGCCGAAGAATTGCGATTCTTCCGTGTTTGGGGAACAAGTTCTGGCCCAATTTTACCGCTTCAGTCCAAATTTGGCCCAAAAGTTCTTGCGTAGTGGAGAGAATAATAGAATGTGGGCGGACGATGTGTTTCTTTCGTGGGCTTGGGTGGAATTTAGCACAAGCGGCAAAATTCAAAATCGGGAGAAGATAGGCGGCTGTTTTTCCGGAGCCTGTTGGTGAACCAACTAGTATGCTACATCCCTAAAAATATTAAGTAAGTGTAACTTCCAGCAACTTATACCTCATAGAATATCGGAATAACTTCCGCCTGCACGGGCATGGGCTTTGTATAATCCAAAGAGGACAGAATGTCAGCTATGTCAGGCGGGAAGTTGTAGGGAGACTTCAGGAGGGATTCGAATGAAGAAATAGGTGGAAGATCCGATTTATCAACCTGAGGCGGTTTGCAAAGAAACTCTTTCATACATTTGTATGGGATGGTATTGTAGTCACAATAGTCGATAGATTCGGTGCTGGAGGACGAATTTTCGGGCCTCTAACCGGAGGAAGTTTACAAAAATAACTAAATTTACCTTGACTTCAGGCGCCTTAAACTCGTCCATCCCTTTAGTAAGAGACTTAAAAGCCGCACTATAGTCCATCCGTACCACGCTACCTTGAACACTTGGGTTGGTTGGTAAATGTCTGTCAAATGTCCTTGCGTAAAACAACGATATAATTGGTAAAGGCTTGTAAGCATTCATATGAATAGCTTTACAAGATAATCAATTAATTTACCAATTTTTTTGAAATATTTCTCGCAGTGATAAAAATAGGCGAAGGAAGGTCTCAACAACTTTGAAAAACTTCACCATTTTAATTCTTTGAATTGATTTGAATCTACCATATAAATATACAGTTGTTACTCAAGTGCGCAAAGAAACCTGTTATTTGCATGCTAACACCCTCTTTGTAATTTCTAGCCGCAATCTATTTCTATAGTGTAAATACTTATTCATTCGTTGTAATACGTCAAAAGATTGTGCCGTTTCTCCATCACTTCTCCCATCTTCTTCTACCTTCTTTTCCAAGGTCGTGAAGAATGGATGTATTGATGGAGAGGATTTTTAAGGGTGATTTTGTTCCCATGAAGGAACCAAATTTTCAGTTCCATGAGGATTATGGTTCAACTTCGCACCGGTCTCTATCGCTTTAAAGAACGTGCAATCTATGAATACTGAGAAGTTTGGAAGATGTGTGCTTGGCTGTAAGCCAATGCTATCGAGTGAAGATCCAGTCTTTGGTGTCTGGCGACTACGCGATGTCAACTGCATAGATAAACAAAACGTGTGTCGCATCATCAAATTCGACGATATCCTCAATGAATATGTAAATTTGTTGGCAGTGTACTTTCCCCCCACTTGAGTAAACTGGGAGTTTGGACCGATTTTTGGTACTTTCTCTTTTATAGTTCTAGCATAGTAGTCTCATTTTAACAAAAATGAACAATTCCGTTCCCATTCCTCTTTGACTGAAGTCACTACCCACCACCTCAAGTGAGCAATTCATTCAAAAAATGTCGTTTTTATGTTTTCAATATGTGTTTCATAGAGACAGGTAATGCGACATGCTGACCTCACTTTCTTTGAGTCGAGGTCGTCTGTCCCTTCAAGTAAATAGATCAGTATCAGAGTCGCATGCCATCCACCCACATAACCACCCGGTTTTACTGAAAAGTCACAGACGTTTACGCAGCTCTCGCCATGCAAAAATACATCGTTTAAAGATCGCATTTAATGGCACCGCGAGTATCCGCCCACCAACCTCCGCCCTAGGCAACGATTTGCATAAATGAATATGGATGTATTTTGCCTAAATACAAAGACGAAAGTGGCAATGTTCCTCCAGGAAAAATACAGACGGATGGGATTTCGAGGAAATTGCAGTGACGAAAGCCGTATTCCAATTTCTAAAAAATAAATAATTAAATAAGTAGCTGTGATTGGGATAGTTTTACTGTAAACATTCAGTCTTGAGCTTACAGTTTGAATGGGCCTTGAGGTACTCAAACATCTTGTCAACCATGCCGTCAATGTCGACCTCGTGTCTCCAGCCCCAGTCTGTCCTGGCATTGGAATCGTCCAAAACTTCTGGCCAACTGTCAGCTAGTCACATATTGGACACTCAGTTTTAGAGCGTATTCACTCATGCATACACACGCAGTAGTACATTCATTCGACTTCAAACCTACCAATCTTCTGACGGAAGTCAACATCGTATTTTAGCTCATACGTTTTCAATTGCTCTAGCAATCCATGTCGGTGCATTCCACGAAGCATAGCTTCATTGATCTCCTTTGGAGTGAACGAAATACCCGCCAGATTGTAGACACACCTCTTTAATTTCTCTCTTGGGCACTCCATCACCTCGGCCATGGCTCGAATAACATCATCAATCCAGATCATCGGCAGTCTTGTGTTCTGGCTCAGGAAGCAAGGATAGGGTTCACCTCGGATGGCGTACTTGAAAATATGGATGGCGTAGTCTAGCAGCCGTTAAACTCACAATGTTCAGAATTACCTGTAGTGCCACCGCCGGGTTCGACATCGGCAGAGATGACACCGGGAAGACGAAGAGATCTGAAGTCAAGTCCGTATCTGTGGTTCAAATACATGCCGAGTAGTTCGGCATGAACCTTGCTCACACCATAAATGGTATTAGGCTGTTGAATACAATCATCAGGTGTTGGATTGCGCGGTGAATTGGGTCCAAAGGCTCCTGAAAGGTTTCAAGATTATCTTCTGGGTAGAAGTGAACATACCAATGGTGCTAGGTATGAACAAGCGCAGACTGAACTCTCGCGCCACGTTGAAAATGTTATGAAGGCCGCCAATGTTCACTTTCATCGCCAGTGGAGTGTTCTGCTCTCCAATAGCGGAGAGTAGAGCGGAGAAGTGGATGAGCCAGTCAATACGATGCTCCACAATCAATTCTCTCAATCCATCAGCATCCATGATGTCAGCAAACTCAAAGCGGCCAAGATCCTTTACAGCG
This sequence comes from Taenia solium, assembly GCA_001870725.1. NCBI lineage: Eukaryota > Metazoa > Platyhelminthes > Cestoda > Cyclophyllidea > Taeniidae > Taenia > Taenia solium. Next base: position 13,042 of record MIEF01007456.1, on the reverse strand, counting down.
GGATCGGGTTTCTTAATGTCTGTCACGATGACAGAGTCCCGACCATATTTGGAACTAGAAAAATGAGGCTATCATCTCGACAGCCTACCGAAAGACGCGTGCTAGGGGCATTCCAAGTTGACCAAGACCTCCAGTGATTAGGATTTTCGGTGAAGATTGGAGGGAACATGCTCCAGTGCCGTGGTAGCCTTTTGAATTGGCACCGACAGCTGTAGCACGGGTGACAAATAAGGTGAAGGCCCTTTGACAGGCGAGGGTTGCCTGGCGCACTAGCATTATGCACGAATGAGATATGAAGGCTGAGTTTCACCTTTTATGTTCCCCTTGAGCCAATCACAATTGCGCATGTTAGTGACTGGGTAAGCATACACACGGCTTTGTGTGGGCGATGGGTGCGATGATATTGGCAAGTTGTCAGTTTCTGTTGTGCTTTGGTTATTGAGGGGGTATTGGCTTCTGCGTTAAACGCTAACATGTGGTTGTAGGCAGAGAGAATCCTTTCAGACAATTTGAGACATCCTTTTAGGACCTTGGATGCACTAATCGCCAACGCACGCGGTGGCTGGACGACACAGGAAAGTTACCCACATACCATTCATTGCGTCTGTCTTGCTTGCAAACCAGCATTCAAGGCGGATGCACGATCTCTTCAACTAGTAGTCCTGTATTCAGTTGACATTTCACCGTTTTGTCCGCTTTTTAGTGGTAGAGTGTGAAAAAAATCCAAAAACGATGCAGTCGCCAAAGCCTACCCAATGAGTAAGTAGAGCACAGGAGATTTGAGGAGGAGCCATGGCACCCTTCAGCAGTGAAGGTGAGGTGAATCACACAACACTGCTGCACACCAAATGAATCGGTGCATTGCAGAAACACGGATGAGGAAAAGATACACCAAAGAACCCTCTGTCAAACGCATGAGCAGGAAAGGCATGGTAAATGTAAATGATTAGGGGTACTTTAGCGACTAATCACACCCGGTTACGCGACTGGAAATTTGCACCTACCTTGCCACCCTTGCCAATGCCTGCTTGCAACTACTCGCCTTGCCTTTGCCTCTTGCACAATTGACTCCGCTCCACCGTAAAAGCGATTGTTTGCCTGGACCAGAACCACAAGAACCACAGGGGATGTGTCTCCCCATTTCGACAAGCCAGGACTAATTATTGATAGAATTACATGTTTATAACCAAGAGCAAACCCAAGCGATTTCCACAATGGAGTAGTGGAAATGCAAAACTTACAGTTAAGCATTTTGCCAATCTTCGCACACCAAATGTGCATGAACACATTTGTGCAAGTCAGTTTTATTGATTATCGATTTTATCTCATTAACTGTCGTATTCGTTCTGATCCTGGCAATTCGCTAACAAAAAATCAATATTTCATTGACAAGATTAAGCAAAGTGGCTCTATACTCTCTGATTTATTATTACTTTTCATGTACAAGCAAAGGAGAATTAAGGATTTTAAAAGCTGGATGCTGTCTTTACTTCTACCTGTCGTTTATAAAATTTAGAAAGAGATTTCTAATTAATTAATTCATTCGTATTCTTGGTCATTTATTCATGTATTTATTTCGGATATAATTGGAACCGTTTTACCAAATCTCATGAGCAACGAGTGGAATTCAGGAGATTAGCAAGCTGAATCGTCTGTTTTTTTTGTGAAAGCTCTAGTCATTTGGTAACAAAGACCGACTTACTCAGAATTCACTAAAGATTCATTTTTTGTTGTGGTTTTAATGTGAAGCGATACGACTGAGTGATTGAATTGGGAATGAATGAGTGATGGGAGGGGTGAGGGTGTGGGCAAGCGAGCGAAGTAGGCCATAGCACTTAAGTGCCAGAATAAACGATCAGTAAATCCAATTCCATTCCATCACATAAATCGATACAGAGCAACCTTCTCACTGCCTTGCAGGATAAAATAGTGGATGATAAACAGGGTTAAATATTTATTTTAAGGGGCACTTAAAAAACCATAGAAATCCCAATGCAAACAATCATCACAAGCACGTGTTGAATGAAATTCGTGAGTAGTAAATAAATTCAAGCATTTAAAACATGGAAATACACAAAAAGGTAAACCAAAGGCTGTAATTGATGGAATTTCCCATTTTAGCTCCTCAACTTGCGTGCGCCAATTGAAATCGGATCAGTTCCTTTATAACTCCAAAATCAAAGTCAGAGGATACACCATCTTGTCACACCTCATCCACGTCAGTATCAGTATCCCTCATTCATTTTGCAAGGCACTCGCAGCCCAATTCCCCTCCTCCTGAGTAACTTAATTCCACACGCTAATCCGTGGTCACAAACGCCTCCTCAAACGCGAATACACCAATCGCCTCCCTCCCACTACTCAACAACTGGACAGTTCTGCCAACGAAATGGGACGTCGAAGATGCAAGGCCGTTCACGTCTCGTTTCACAAGGTCATGCACACCGAAGCCATGCTTGCAGTAGCAAACTGACAAGTCGTGGAGACAGCCTGCACCTAACTAACCACACCCATTACACGTAGCTTTGACGTTTGCATTGTTTGCGTGTGTGTGTGTGTGCATGTGCGATGAGTTTTGCAGTGGTGTTTGCTATCCGCCACCAAACGCACCTGCCTTTTACCTTTGTTTGTTGACACTCTCCAACCACTTTATCACTACCGATTAGAAGCCGCATGCCTGCCTGGATGCTACTCGCTCCGCTTGTGCGTGACGGACAAGACAACTATGCGATTGCACTAGATTGGTTCCTTCAAATTCTGAATCGCGGGACTTGTCATTGTACCCCACATTGGCCGTAAAAGCTATAAAATAGCACGTTAGCGTTTTCTTGGAATGTAATTTATCTCTCAAAACCGTTAATTACGTCTCCTTTATAAATGGATTATTTTTTTTAATTTTCTTTGTTTTATTACGTTAGGTGGAGTCATAAGCCCAAAGTACTTGGCACTGAGACGGTGTTGCAGTTGTTCATAAATAGCGGAAGGGTGGTGTCTGTGAACACACCCTAATGCCACGATTCAATGTCTAGGTGAATGTGCTTTGCATGGCATTGATGAATTCTTTAAGTGAAACTTTTTGAGAACAAGTTAGTTAGGCACCAAATTCGGCTCGGTATGAGATACAAGAAATGACTGCTAGGAGGTCAACAATAAACGATACTGTACACCCATAGCCAAGCTTCCATTTTGGCTAAGGAAATCATTCGACTAAAATGCCTTACAATGAATAGTAAATTATTGCTTATCTCCAGTGGCCCTTTGAGCGCCGTCTTTGGGTTCAACGCAGTCCGGATTCCTGAATATTGCGTCAAATGCATAACGATCCGTGACGGGAAAGGGCATATTTGAATGATTGTGCTAAAGTCTGGGCTATTACCTCCCTCACGTGCAGTCTCCGCGTCAACTGCTTATTGCGGTGATGTGCCAGAGGTGAAACGAGCGTTCTCGAAGCACGTTTGAAATGCTCCTTTCGGGGGATTGTAGCGAGTCAATCTGTGGAGACGACGGCAATTCGCACAAATCCTGAAACACCCAACGAAAGTTCATTCTTCTGTAGCGTAGCAATTCTGTAATGATTGAAACAATTTCTGGATAGTGGACAATTTCATGAACACATGCAAAGACTCGAAATACGAATAGTCCTTGCTGCCAGCGGATGGATTGCCCAAGCTTAAAATTAAAACAGGCAATCAAGGTGGAGCCGTCAAATAATTTGTGTTTTTATGAAAAATGATAGTAACTGCACAAACAAGTACTTAATTAAACTAACCACCACGATGAACTTTTGCAAACTGACCATTTTTAACAAACGAAAGATACACCAACACATGCAGTTTTCCTCATCCCTATCTCTGCAATTAAGCAAGATGGGTCTCGGTAAGAATGAATAGTGCGTATAGATGCGGAGATGGCTTTAATGTGTTGCAATTATTTAACTAAATCCAATGGGATTGGAGATTTCGTTTCGGTCACATTGGGCATTCGTGACTAGGTCGCTGAGAAGTAGTGCAGCACCCACAATTATCCGAGAGAACTTCCGCTATCGGCTCCGTAGAACACAAAAAACGCACGGCAAACCAAGAGTGCCTGTGGTGTGCGTGACTTTAATGACAATGAATTGACGACTGACAACCTGCATCCGCCCAGATAGCACTGCTCACAAACGACCCTATTGCGAGTGTATGTATAGCCTCCTCTAAGTAGATTATATCCATAAGAACAAATCCCTTTTGTGGTAGATAAAACGCCAAATTAATGCGAGTTTGCTGCGGAAAAAATTTAAAGCAAAACGAAATGATTTATTAGTCGGTCCTTCAAACGAATGAAGGCGACCGCGGATGAGTTGATTAGTCAGCGGAGCGAGTAGCATCCAGGCAGGCATGCGGCTTCTAATCGGTAGTGATAAAGTGGTTGGAGAGTGTCAACAAACAAAGGTAAAAGGCAGGTGCGTTTGGTGGCGGATAGCAAACACCACTGCAAAACTCATCGCACATGCACACACACACACACGCAAACAATGCAAACGTCAAAGCTACGTGTAATGGGTGTGGTTAGTTAGGTGCAGGCTGTCTCCACGACTTGTCAGTTTGCTACTGCAAGCATGGCTTCGGTGTGCATGACCTTGTGAAACGAGACGTGAACGGCCTTGCATCTTCGACGTCCCATTTCGTTGGCAGAACTGTCCAGTTGTTGAGTAGTGGGAGGGAGGCGATTGGTGTATTCGCGTTTGAGGAGGCGTTTGTGACCACGGATTAGCGTGTGGAATTAAGTTACTCAGGAGGAGGGGAATTGGGCTGCGAGTGCCTTGCAAAATGAATGAGGGATACTGATATTGACGTGGATGAGGTGTGACAGGCCGAAGAAATTGCATAGTTTTTTAAGTTTTATACAGGTTTGAAGAAAATTTAGATTTCTATGATCAATGCTAAATGTTTGACACCTACCGCACCATAGGATGACTTCCACGTAAACATGTCAAACCCTATTTACGTTTGAGGCCGAATGAAAGAAAGTGTGCACATTTTCCATATTTTTTGTTGATCTTTAGCCTGGTTCACTGGTGTGCATGACATCCTAAGCCAAAATAGTTGCATCTTTTCCTAAGAAAAATCAAAACTGCTTGGAAGTACTGAAGGTACTGTTAGATTTACTGTTTAGGGTTTCTTCTAACGAGGAAACATTCGTAGCGCACAGAGATAGTGCCGGCTAGCCAACAGCAGGCCTCGACAACAATTGCATTGTCATGCATGCAAAACAAAAACATTGTAAATATTTTTAGAGTTTCACCATTCTTTTAAACATTGCGTTGCTAATAGAATCTATTCATGCCAAAATTTAGATGCACCTGTTGTAATTGCTAGTAGCACGAAATGAAAAATAGTTTTGTTGAATTAACCTTATGCAAATTTGCCTTCCGCTACGCTAAATATTCACCAAAATCACCCAGTCGGGAACGACTTGTGAATGGGGCTGTTGGACTACAAAACAGGTACACTTACCACTTACAGTAGAGGCCGGCTGTTAGCGTAATTTACTACCCACTAAACCGGTGTTTTGGAAACTATTAACCCAACAAATCTTTTTCGAACTCTGCAGCCGCGACAAGGAGACGGAGTGAGACCTAGCACTCGATAAACAACATTTCCTTTTGACTGAGTCCGAATCAGTAAAGTCAATCTTTGTGTTCCCAACACTATGGCCACGATAATACAAGGCGATTGTCACTTCAATCCAATTGGCACCTATGGTTAACCAAAGCCGTTCACTTCAACTGGATGATAAAAAAACAGTAATGTCATCAATAAAACTACCGAAGATGCCTCCTTCCCACTACCGCGTTGGTGGATCCCTCTGACGCGACGGAGAGTCAGTGGTGATCATCGGTAGCTGCGTCAGCTTGACGATGTCCTTTACCTTGCTCTCACATGCAAACGGCTGCGATACCTGTATCGTCCACTGCTGTGGTTGGTGACAACGGCATTTTTCCAGTGGTTGCACTGCTTGCGGGGGATGCATACACAACATAAGCAATCAGATTCGAAAATTGCCCATGGCATCAAGATAGCATTCTTAAGGGCAAATGATATCCATTGTACGGACCGCATTGGTTGCCGTCATGCGACACAGCGATTTGTACAGTGATGGACGGAATAAACCCTGACGCGGTAACAGGGATTGAAAGGTGTGGTACACTAACGGTTGTCCGGGTGGGTAGCTGATGCTGCGACAAGGATATGAAGCAAGTCCCCATACTTTACCAAACAGCCTTTTTGAGATCAGTGGCTCTAGTGCCCCTTACCATGGCCGGAACTACTGCAGCAAGGAGGAGGGAAAGAAGAATACAATTTATGGCAAACATTTAACTATGCAGAACCTTTACTATTTTGCCACTCAGCCATCACTTATGCCTGCATGCGTGTCAATGACAAAGCATTCTTTGGCTCAATTTTCAACTTAAACAGCACGGAAGGGAGATGTCTGGTCGAAGTGCACAGGATGAATCCCGGTTCAATCCTCGTGAAGTCTTGATTGAAACAAAGCTTACAACATCTGCCATGATGCGAGAATATGATATCCTTTCATGTGGCGTCTTTAAGCAGATGCTCCCACCAAAAGCGACTGCCATTTAACATATGCTCGTACCACTCAAGCATTTGTCACGAAGAAGACACAAATGGTCATGCAGAGTCAATGCCTTTCATTTGTGACACTTTGGAGTCCAAAGTTAATCATTCAACTAACAAATATCACCTCCCCCTTTTCAAAGGAGTGGTCGTCCTCTCGTAAGCCTTCTCCTACATGCATAGTTCTTCTCATCGTACGGCAATCTACTAAGCTACAAGTGAACGATGATGAAAGCACAAAGGAGTTAAGCCAATGAGGAGAGAGGGAGAAGCATACTATCATCCAGTTGAAAATTTCAAACCGTGGTACCGAAAGTGTGTAATCCACTATGTTGATGCCTCCAAGACTTCGGGAGGAAGAGCTATCAGTCACGCGTAGTAGGGTCGCACTCCTCTGCCCAAGGGGTACCCGATTTTGCAGCAGAGCGCTGGTGCAATGACGACTGCGGAGAAACATGTGAGTCGGAGGACTTGACAAATCACCACAGTCCTTGGTGATGCTGAATGGCTTTCTTAGAATTCCTCATTTAACGTGAGTTAGCCAGAGAATAGATTAACTTAGGCTGAGAACATTACCCATACCCCAGGTAACCCAGGCATGTTGAAACATATTTAAGACCCTCTAATGGAACCGAATAGGAAACGAGTTAAAATCAGGAAACAGTATGAATGATGGTTAATAAATACGCCAATTTAAAACAGAGCGTCGAGTGCTTTTCTCGTCGCTGCCACCGCTGGATGATTCCAAAAATTGGCGTCTTTTGCAATCGCGCATGGATTATGGCAACGATACTAAAGGCAAGAAAAGCGTAACTGTTACGCCAAAGCGATGGGTGAGGGAGGTAGTAGAAGGAAAGCATCTGGGGAAATTCTAAGTAAGGCGTTGAAGAGCTAACCAATTGACCTCGAAGTTGACCTTATTGTGGCATGGAGGAAAGTGAGTAACTTTTTGGGTACTTTCAATGGGGTGACAAACAAGTTAGATCAAAGTGATGGGTGGCCTTACAAAGTTACCGGGCCGTGACCAGCTGCCACTGAGCTGTTAATTTTCAATCCGTCCCATAGCAGCTGATGTTAGTTCCTACTTATGAACTCTAGTAAGTGTTTCTAACTCGACAACATTTCATCCATCAGCAGTCGAAAACGAGCGCTCACACCCATGGCAAGGTGTTAAAAGGAAATTGAGTCGGGCACTACGTCAGGCAGAGAGGCATATCTGCCTGCCTAGTAAAGATATACGAAACCACATTTCAAACAATCCAATGCGCATTCTTAATCCACAGTCCAAATTCGCTGGTTGCCATCTTGCAATATGTGGATTGTAAAGGGTTAATGGCATTGAAGTTGTATTAGTTGCTGTGATGTTTTGTTCTTTTTTCGGACCTTACTTCTTTTTTAACAGTTTGTGGCCTTTTTCTCACACATTACTACAATCAACTGGGGAAATCAAAGTCTCGGAGTTAAATCAACCTTTAGATCTACTTTATATTTTGGGACTGCTTTGATATTTCTGTAAAATTTATTGGGATTTAGTCTGCCTTATAACTGTTTCGATATCTAAATTACGAGACCTTCGCCGTTGCTACTTGCAACACTAAGTCATTTATTTATTTTATCGTGGACAATCTCTTACTGGGACAGTTTACTCTTGACTACCAGGGGCGTCTTTGGCCACACAACCTCCTTATTTAGGAATCGCGAGAGCACAGAGCACTAACGGGGCTCTCCTTGGTACAATCAATATCGGAACCCATATTTTCAACGCCATTTGCCTGCCGGACACACTGACTGACTCAAGTTTTTTCAACTCCTTGCCATGGGCATGAGTGCTCAGCCGCATTGCCAAAAGGCGAAATTTTGTCGAGCTAGGCAACCCTACTGAAGGCTGTCAGTAGACACTAACGCGAGATGATGTGCACCTGGTTGAGAATCATTTATATGCCTCGTAAGCGTAGGGTTTAAGTTAGTTGGTTTGCTGGCTAAAGCACGTTACGCCAGGGGCTCGAAAAATGGTCTCTTGCAATGTCAACGGCCATGGTGAGTTTGCAGATCCTCTGCATTATAAGTTTCTCTGCAGTTTTTGTTGACATGGAGCAAAAGTTAGTCATCCCACCACGTAAGTAGAAGGGCAGTCTATAGCAACCCTCCAGTCCCGTCTCACTCGCCACCGTACATTCGAAAATCTCATCGGCCATGGCGCAGATGATATCATTACTAGCATGGAAAAAGTAATATCCACACGAAGGACTAATGGAACTTTTCTGTGTCGCAATTCGGATGACTTATATGTGGTGTTGTCAACCCGCCCAGTGGACCGGTATCACCACATAGTTAAATTCAAACTCAGCACATTTCTTTGTAATTTCACAAGTTTCTGTCTGTTTGTGCTTTTGTTTAATTATGAACCCATAGTTCTGTATGGCTTTAAATTGAAGTGCTTTCGTTCTCTTTGCATTCAAATCAAACTAAAGTGCCAGCGATATCTAGAACACAAGGAGAATAGTCTTGAGGTAAGGTTTTTTTGTAACGCTTCTCTTTGAATTTTGAAGCTAGACATCAAAACTATCTTTTCGGAAGTTGGTCTCTTTGGCCAGTATGACGTGAAGACAAGCTTTACATGCACCAGCTATCACGGAATGTGAAGGCTGTTTGAACTGGTAGACCATTATGATGCCCACAAACTTACTCAACAGGTTTAAAAATCTCTCTTTCAGACTACCTTATCCCCTAATCGCTTCATCTGAGGACTCGACGGCCTCCGAGCTCACATGAATCGACTCCGGTACACAATACATCATTTCAAATCCCGTATATAATGAAGTCACTCTCTACAATAAACTAAAAAACTCGATTTTTTTCCCCTTTAACTTACTAGCACTTTTGGTGGCGATGCCAAATTCAACTCCTATGACCCGTGGTGAGTTCGCCTTTGCAAGATTCGCCGGTGTTTTGGCTGTACTTACGTTAGTGGCATTAGGATGCTTCCCCTGCCCAAGTCTTTTCCCTCCATCACTCTGGTTGGGGTCTCAATGGGATCCGTCAGACTGAGCAATTGAACTTGACGCTGTTTTCGCAACTGACTTGCGATCCATAAAAGCAACTATTTCCACTCAACCCCTTACGAATGGCAGAGTGACATTCTACTCTTGCATATTTTACTTTCGATGTCTGCTAATTTAAGGTGTTTGAGCATAGTTAGGGAACAAGTGAAAAGATGACGTTTAATTTATTGTTTACGTTGATGCAAACGAAGGTAGGAAATCACTAAAAATACATGCATTACGCACTGGTAAACAGCTCTTCTAGCTAATTGTATGGATGAAAATAGTTAGGCGACAATAAATTCAATATTAAAAATTATGACTTTTGAAACCTAAATTAACTGTGTTTAAATGCACAGGGTTAAATGGTCGCATTCATCATGATAAATCTTTTCTCAAACAGCGTCAAAAGTTGTCGATAGAGGTGATGTAATGCCTCCTCCCCACCCATACCTTACCTCCTCCTCCCCCTTGCGCAATTTTCTTCAGATTGTTGAAGAAGAACGGTCGAGATTTTACTGTGGGGAACCATTTTTGGGAAAAAAAATAGAAAGTCAAAATGTGCACCTCTCTAACAGACTTTTTGAAGGCACTTTAAACGTTGACCTTGAGGCTATGGCTTGACCTAAGCCTCGGTGCTCCATCATGCCTCATTTAACGGAGCTCCTATTGCTCCTGATTGTCAGATTGACTAAAGACAAAGGTTTAAATCTGCCTGTTTCCTCATAATTCGCTGTGACTTCTTTTTCACCTTAAGTAAAACTTGCGTAAAAAATTCTCTCCACTAAGTGTTGTACCACCCAGTGTGGGGAGGTACTTAAAAATCTTCTAGTATACGAAAGGAGTAGTATTACTTTTAAAAAGGTGCAAAAAGGTAAAGGAGATTGCAAAATGCGTAGAGATCTTGCAGTGTACATTACCTATCATACATCATGCTCTACCCGTTGGAGGCTGGCAGGGATGCACATCTTGCACGTGACAGGTGCTCCAATTCGTGCTTTCAACTTCATGTGACCATGCGGTTCTCGGTGCATTTCACCTCAAAGATTTGTTGTGATCTGATTGCTTCAGGTTTTCTGCCATCAATTTTGGTTTTCTCAGAAAAAAAGTTGCTTATACTTACTGAGTTTCCTTGTGCATTCGAGTCCATGTATGGGAGTGAATGAGGAGCCTTTTTTCTTGTGCTCAATGCAAATGGCCTGGACAGGAAGCATTTCTCTCGATCAACAAAGGGACTATGTTATTAAATGCTCCCTTCAATACACACTTCGGTCTGTCTGTGAATTCGCCAATTCTGTCTCCCATCGGCTGTCCTCTGTTTAAACTGCTACGTTTATTTGATAAATCCCCCAGGAAAGTGAAAATTCGCGAATCCAATGCACATAGTTTGCTAATTCAGCATTAACTCAGTTAAGAGTCCTTTACTTCTTCCATTTCCTTCCGCTTCTTTTCAGCACTTTGCTGTAATGTTTGGGAATGGCGAAACGACTTAAGATTTTTCGGTTCTTTTTCTCATATGGGTCATGCTTGAACGCCAAACTGGTGATTTTTGCATACCAAGAAGTGTTTGTTTTCCTTCCCATTTTTTAATGAGTATCCCGAATTATTTTCTGAGATTTAATGAAAAAGCGGAGATGTGCGGACATTTCATGGAGGTGTCCAAAAGACTCTTTCATGAGTAAGCTCAGGAGGAGGAAGTTAGTTGGGAGTCATTGAGCGCTTGGATGCACTTCATAACGGAATAAATTTGTGACAAAACATTCCCAAACATGGTGTTTTAACTTTTAAAGACCGTGAACAACGAGTGTATCTCAAAGTGTGTAGATAATTCTCCCTCAATTTGAGGTAAATTGCACTGCACTTTTTAAATTAGCTCCTTGTTTATGGCAGTGTCCAAGAGCTTCGCAATTAGCCATTCTCTCATTTGCTTAAAAATGATGATAAAAGCCAAATTTGTGGCGAGAAGTCTGTTATTCTTCCCAAAGTTATTTCAGTCTCCCTTAGACCTCATTGTGTCTCAACAAAACGATGAATGTTTAGCCAATGTGTACTGCTATATCGGATGCATGGAGAGCTACCTTGTAAAAGTAAGCTTGTGATGCATAAACAAATTCCTTCCGAGGTGTTCGCCGAAATAACCATCGAAGCATAATAAGTTCAGGTGTCGGATAGGCCCAACGTATATGAGTTGAGTCATTTAGCGAATTATGCATCTTTATGAATAGTCTGCTATCATAAACTGCAAATTGAGGATTATTGTAGCTTAAATTCATTCTGGGGATGTCGCCTTCAAGGAGGTTCACAAACACATAAATGATCTGATGGCTCTAAAACACGAGGTACTCATGTAATGCGGGTTTGTTTGGATGCAATTTTTAGCAAGAGGCAGGCAGTGAACGGAAATTTACTCTCACCACTGCAAACCGTTGATAGTGCTGCTAAAACGAATGTTCTCATCTCGTCAGCCCGGCAGTTCCAAGAAAATAACAGGGGAGCCAGAGTGGATAAACGTCAAACCTATTGTATTTATTGCCCAGAATAGAGGGTTATTTGTCAGCCTATTCACTTCTTACGATAACACTGAACCACGATGCTATAAGTACCATATCTTCCACGTTAGAATACCTATTAGAAAAATCTGCTCTTAATCTGGGTCTGCACCAATGAAACTGTGCGATACTTAATGATTTTATAACCACCACCTGCCAGTAGCACCTATCCTTGCAAACCATGAATGGCCAGGTCCTATCAAGCAGAGCCAATCTTCGTGTCTCTAACGCTACTACCGAAACAAAACACAGAGAATGCAGCTTAGCCTCAACATCCACCCTGCAATTTGGCTGCGATGAGTGGAGTAATAATTACAGCAGGAATGTCACCACCAACAAAACCTGCATTCTTATTTCTCCAATCACAGTGTCAGGCAATCATTCTGAGGATGCGCAGTTGCGTTAGTAAATGCCGGCATGTGAAATTCGTTCTCCGTCACCAATAGTTGAAGTTATTTTCGAGTTAAAAACCTACTGATGGGCATTAAGAGGCGAATGATTAAATATCAACACCTGACCGACTGTTGATCATATCTCTAAAAGTAACCAAGACAACTCATCACCTCGCTCGACCGTGGCGGTCGTTCTATCGCAAGCTTCGTCAAAATCAGTCAGAATTCTTCAAAATATGGTAAGGTCATTCAACGCCTTAATTAACACTGTCCTAGAAATTTAATCTCCTCAATAAAATAGCTTTCATTTTAAAAGCATCTCATCTACCGCCTTGGCACAATATTTATTGAGTTCCTTCACTTCAGCAAAGTCAACATAACCGCAGTGAGATTTCGAAAGGAGATATGGATTCGGGATCGAGCAGTAGCAGTGGCAG